>AP027104.1:46840264-47440264 GCA_028142955.1 Pinctada fucata | reverse complement strand
TTTTAAAAGTATGTCAAATATCTAGGTCAAGGTCACAAGGTCAAAAATTACGGAATGTTTAGAAAATTTTTGTCAATAGGAATACACATGAAATATCAAAGCCCTATCACTTCCCAATCAAAAGTTATGGGGTGTAACACCCAAGTGTGACAGAAAGACGGACAGGCAGACGGACAACGGACAAGGTGATCCCTAAGTGTCGCTGTGCTTCACAGGCGACACAAAAATTACATGTACGTGTAAGAAGTATTTAGTCGTTTTTATATAATTATGCAATTCGTATTCTATATAACTTCAATAGTATTTCACAGAACTAAAGCTCAACAGCCCAAGACTCAAGTGTGAAAAAAGTCAAATTTTACAATGCATTTGCAATTTTAATCAGATTTCTAGTTACTAGTATTATAGCTATTTCTCAAGTAAAAAAAAAAAGAAGAAAGTTATAGAATATTTTTGTCATTTGGTAATGCTTTTAAAATACCTACTGATTAATTTTGTACAATGGACTCTGTTGAGATTATTTATTCGAGTTTCTATGGAGCTGTGTTATTTCCTCCGTCTGTTTCTGCCCTTTTTCAAAATGTGTCTACTGTTTGAGATCTCCTTTTTATCATTTTTCTGAAGCGTGGGCCCTAATAGCATATCATATCCAACCCATACTGCTACGTCTTTCGGTACGTTTTTGGACATGACTTCCAAAGTTTTGGCCATATTCTAAAAATTGTTTAGTTTGAGGATTACTGACGAGGGTTAAGTAACTTAAACGTGTATGTCTGGTCCATCCTGCATTTTATCTGTTCTAAAATGATGCTATTGAATTTGAAGCCGTCTAACTTTTATATTTTTCAGAATCTGTATGTTTCCGATTGAATGTGATTTCTGGATTATGATTTTGGGCTTAGTGTTTGACTTCCATTTACTGATTTTTATAAAAATTCAATTACGTATTGTAAACTTTCGAGCTCTTTGAACTTTCTTCAAACGCAAAATTTTATGTAAATATGTACGTCAAATGACATGATTTTATTTGCTTGCTTTTGCAATTTATCTATACTGACGGGATATTTTTGGAAATATATGGAAAATATATTTATATTTCAATCATAAGACACTACAGTATTACGAAATTTAAAGTTAATAATTCAATTATATTTTCTCTCAATTTTTCATTTTTTCCGCGGTTCGTAGAATAGCGGAAAATAATTGTCTTGCTGTTTCGTATTTGATAACACGTGATGTATGGTTCGCTGGTTTTGGCGCTTATTGTAAGCGTTGTCAGTTCTAGTCCAGCCGCCAAGCAGTTAACATCTAATTTTATTCAAGATGTCGCATGGGGAGTCGAGCCTTCCTGACGAATATCAAGCGGCCATAGCCAAAGAAGTGAACAAAGCAGTAGCTTCTTCGCAAAACGATTAGTTTCTAGCATGAAAGCTATGATAGACTCTTATTTTGAATCATTTCGTTCATCAATGGAGGCAACCCAAAAGGAGCTTTTCACCACGCAAATCAGTAAAATGGAGAAAAGTTTGTTCGGTGCTCATTAATTCAAACGCCAAGGAAATGAGGCACAGTATCGTGGTAACGCTAAGGTTCTTTCCATACTACATGAAGCGGATGAGGCGCTAAATTCCAGAGACATCACTATGCTCAACATTAGTACCGCACGTGAACGCATTACTGAAGGTATAACCTTGCTTGATGAACACCAAAAGCCTATTAAAATATCAGATTCGAGCCCCCTAGGCTGGAAGGTCGTCAATGAGTTTCAAGCCAATCCCAGAGATGATAATTCCGATGACGAGAAAAAGATCGAGAAAGCTCAGTCACGCGCGGAGAAGAAGGCCAGGGAAGCGAGACGTGGTCGAGGAGGACGAAATTACTGTCATCCGTATAATCGCACACAATCTGATAACCAGAGGGCCAAACCAGATCGGAAGCCAATTCAACGCGCTGGCAATTGTTTCTCATGCGGCGAGAAGGGTCATTGGGTACGAGAGTGTAAAGCCAAAGATAACGAGAAAGAGATAAGTATATATTCATATATAAGTCTAGAGAGTCAGTCAAATGTCATGGTTAAGAAGACACCAGGTATGAATACTATTGATCACTCACCCGTGGGATATCTAAGAGAGTGTTCGAGTCGGTGGGTTAATACTGGTGCAAACACTCATATTATAGACGTTATTAAGGTAGGATATAAGTTTCCTTTCAGAGACTTACCACCCGACGTAGAGCTGAGGAACAATAAGTCCTCTTTAGACAACAAAGATTTTGAAGTAGAAGAAATCCAAAAGTTACTTGAGAAAGGTTGCATAGGAGAGGTCAGGCATAAACCAAAAGTAGTAAATCCTTTGACTGTGGCATATGGTAGGTCTGGAAAAGCTAGAATGGTACATGTACTTGATTGCAGGCATATAAATCTGTACCTTTTCAAATTCAAACATAAGAATGAGGATGCTTCTACGGCAAGAGATATATTTTCTCAAAGTGATTATGTTTTTACCTGTGACCTTAAATCTGCCTATCATCATATTCAGATTTTCCCTGAACATACAACTTACCTAGGCTTTAGCTGGGTTATTTTCGGTAAGACTAGATATTTTGTTTACAGAGTACTGCCTTTTGGTTTAGCCACAGCAGGATTCATTTTTACCAAAGTAGCCAAGCACTTTGTTAAATATATCAGAGAGAAAGGTAACAAATTAGTTATGTATCTAGATGATGGTTTAGCTGGAGCATCTTCAGAATCAGAAGCTAGTAAGTTGAGTGAAGTGATTCGAACAGAGCTTAAGGATTTCGGATTTCTGATAGCCATTGAAAAATTTTGCTGGTCGCCTTCTCAACAAGCATTGTGGCTAGGTTTGTGTTGGGATATCAAAACAGGAAATGTTAGAATATCAGAGGAATGAATAGGCAGAGTTCTCAACTTGATGAGAGATTTGTTACATCGAGTATGTCAAGGACAATCTTTGGTAAGTGTTAAACTTTTAGCATGCATAGCTGGTCAGATAATAAGCTGTAAGTGCGTTATAGGAGACGAAGTTCAGTTTATCAGTAGACACATGTTTTTCTATATTCAGTAAAGGGCAAGCTGGAACGCTAAGGTCAAGGTGACATATGGAGTTGTGAAGGAAATAAGGTTTTGGATAGAAAATCTTGATGCTTTGAATGCAGTAGGGATAGATTTCAGCGTTATTAGTGATAATGCACCTACTGATTTGGCATTGTTTAGTGATGCATCAGAGATCGGTAACGGTGGTTACATTACGCATGGCACACAGGTAAATTACATTGAAAATCAGTCAGTCGTGACAGAGATAGACATGGCACAGTTAGATCTACTCAGACAACAGGGTCAGGGAACTATTAATAAATCTGTAATCAAATGATCCTGGAGTGATCACGAGAGCGTGAAAAGTTCTATATGGAGGGAACTTGAGGCTCTAAACAGGGTTATTCAGAACAATGTAGATTCTCTCGCAGGGAAGAGAATCGGTGTAGTCAGCGACAAAAATGTGAGTCGCATTTTGAAAGTAGGGAGTAAGAAAGAAGATTTACATGACATATCTGAGGTAGTGAAATATGTATGTATTGTTCCTGTATGGGTAAGAAGGGATCAGAATCAAACTGCTGATATGCTTAGTAGGTATCCAGACAAGGATGATTGGTCCATAAATGACGAATATTTTCAGAAGTGTAATGCTTTATTTGGACCTCATGAGGAAGACGTATTTGCTACACATTACAATAAGAAATGCGCAATATTTTATAGTAAGGTGTGGTGTCCAGGAACGAGCAGTAAAGACGCTTTCAATTTTTCATGGAGTAATGCTAAGCTATGGATAGTCCCTCCTCCCAAGTTGATTGCACGAGCTTTAAACACATGTCATAAAGATAAAACAGAAACAACTTTTGCAATGCCTTTCTGGGATTCAGCTCCTTTTTGGCCAATAGTTTGTCAGTTTAGAAAATTATAGGTACCCTCTCTTTCTCGTCGAATGATGCAATAGTGTGCGGCCAACACAAGAGGGGAATTTTCAGCAAAAGGCCACTTTGTTTTAAGATGATTGCAATGCATTTCTCTTAAATTTTCTTAGGGATCAACTTAAGAAGTTCAGTTAGGAGAGACTTCCAGAACAGCGGTGATGGGAGCAGAAATCATATTCTCGTTGATTTAGCTGAGCGCATGCCAGAGTATCTGATACAGTCTAGAAGTGACAACACGATTTTATCATATCACAACTATTTTAAAAGATGGAAAACTTTCATCGAAGGAAAAGGAGGTTAATCATTACCCGCACAGCCTATCCAGGTCGCGTTATATCTAACATTTGTGTTAGATTCCGGATCATCGTCTCACGTCGTGAATAGTGTTGTGTATGCGATTAAGTGGATTCATTCTATCTACGGGTCAGCCGATCCGACTGAAAACTCTTACGTTAAATCGTTACAAGATGCTGCAAAACGTATCGCTACTCCCGTCGCCGTCAAGAAGGATCCCGTGACGCCAGAGATGTTGACAGGACTTTGCGAATGGTCAGAGACATGGCTATGGTTTTGGATTTCTTTTTCTGCTTTTTTACGATACGATGAGTTAAGTCAGTTGAAATGTTCCGATTTATCTATTCATGATTCTTATATTTCTATCCACATTGAGAGAAGCAAGACAGATAGATTTAGACAGGGTGATGAGGTACTTGTCTCGAAGGGTTCAACTTGCGCATGCCCTGTCCAGGCTTTGATCAGATTCATAACTTTGGCTGGCATTGATCTTAAGTCACAAGATTATCTTTTTAAACAATTTTTAGGTCTAAAGGTGTTGCCAGGCAGATTTATAAGAATAAGCCTTTAAGTTATACGGCTGCTAGAAAAAGCATTTTGTCCAGACTCAGGAACTTGCGCCCAAACATGAATTTAGGTTTGCACTCATTGAGATCAGGTGGTGCCACAGCGGCAGTCGCAGGTAGAGCTATTGAGAGATGCATCATGCGACATGGGCGTTGGAAATGCGAAGGCAGCAAAGATAGATATGTACAAGATTCTGTGAAAAGTAGGCTGTCAGTCTCTGCATCTTTGAATTTATAACTTGTTTGAACTCATTTTAACAATATTTGATTTGTTTATTTTTGTGTACACTTTCACGCATCCTTACTTTGGTAAAAAAATTTCTAGCATTATATCGGGCTGGTCCGCAAATTGATATTTGTGTTTGTTTATCATTGAGAAGAGGGAAGACTACATATTTTCCGCAGCTCGTAGAATAGCGGAAAATAATTGTCTTGCTGTTTCGTATTTGATATCACGTGATGTATGGTTCGCTGGTTTTGGCGCTTATTGTAAGCGTGGTCAGTTCTAATCCAGCCGCCAAGCAGTTAACACCTAATTTTCATTTTGATTTTAAATTTATGTATGTAGAGCAAGTGACCATATTTCGCCGTATTTTTCGTACATTTCTTCGAAAGTCTCAAAAGTTGGAGTTCAATTCAATAATTGCTTTTGCTAGAATTAAATTTAACTCCATTCTCGATTGAAAAACTACAAAAAGAATTTATTTTATGCAATGCATTGTTTCCTTATAAAACGTCAAAATATTTCGTTTCCATGTTTTTGGGGGTGACCATATTTCGCCGTTTTTGTTGATATGTATCTTATTTACACACAAGCAGACAAAAATTGTGATTTTATTTTCAGGAAATGTTTCGTCACCACTACTTCTATGAAATAATGCCAGATAAAATGTTCTCTTTTGGTTTTTGCCCAATAAAATCGGATGTGAACGTCTAAAGTTTGGTGTTTTCGTTAAATTTTCCCCATTTTCTGGTAGCATTTGTCAAAATTGAGTGAAGGATGTATCACAAACTGTCAAAACATGACTATTATGGTCATATTTGAAAGGACATTGAAAAATAAACTAGACGAACAGTTCCGATAACCAGTGAGGCGCAATTAACTATGAAACGGCGAAATATGGTCACCGGCGAAATATGGTTCCTCGCTCTAGGTCAGATTTATCTGTTAGAAAAATAGGAAGAACGAGGTCTGTCGTTTCTCGATCTTGGTGACATGACACATTGGCTACAGACACAGGTTTCCATAGTGAATTTCAATGGTCTATGGTTTATCCTTACCGGTCATGAATACCCATGAGAGATCGTTTTCCGTATATATAGTACCTCAGTATTTCAAATGATTTTCTTTACATGTTCTCAGCTGAATCAATCAGATATGATTATGTTTTTGATATTAATACATGTAATTTGATTTGTATATTATGATACATGTTTATACTGTTTATACCGGCTCCCCAACCATTATATCGGGCTGGTCGGCAAATTGATATTTGTGTTTATCATTGAGAAGAGGGAAGACTCAATTTTGTGGTTACAACATATTTCACCTGTGCGATTTAAATGTCAACTCAGTATTGTCATGTATAGCATGGGGCACTGTAGGGAAATTTTGTTATATATTCTAATATCTAAAGATCAAGTACACTATTTCATTACACACATTACAATTTTAACCTTCTTTATCTTTACTATGCTCTATCCAGTTAAGTAGTTATTCATGCAAATTATATTTACTTTCGCAGTAAATTGGTCTACTTATGGGGATACGTATGCGCAGCGGAAATTTAAACCCAAACGTCCCTTGCGATTGCGCTCTATTTTATTTAGATATTAAAACTGTCATAATATTAGGTCACGAGACTCAACGAGCCATATCAAAACAACGAGAAAGCGGAAACGTATGTATGTTGGAATAAATCAGGTATGTATAAACATTTAAAGTAAAATTATGCATCTTCTAACAATTATTCAAAACAAAATGTTTAACATTGCTGAAGTTTTTGTAAACCGATTCTGAAGGAGGAAGTAAATATTTTAACAAAAGTTGTTTACATATACTATAGTAATGTGTACTTGTGTTGAAAGCAAACAGCACAGCTGCTTAATAAAATATTTCCGTTGAAACAAAAGATTTTCAGTCACGTTGCTTTATCATTATAATGTATACAAATCAGTGCATTTTTTCTTTAAAACACCACGTACATGTAAACAACACAGGCACAAACATTATTGTATATAACACAGAACATAGAGGAGTATATGTCCGCCGACCCCTGGTCCTAGTGAGGCTCGAACCAGCGACGTTTTTGTCACTGGCCCGGTGTCCTTTACACTAGACCACGGCGCCGACTATTTCGTGTAAATGTATCCGTTGCATAAATGTACATTGTATTCGTGCATGTGCACATGTGAAAATCGTTAAAAGACAAAATCGTGCTAATGAGAAGTAGTGCAAAGAAATATACGATGAATCTGATCGCAGATGAAGACGAGAGACTAGCATTTATTCACCCTATAAGCAGACTGCAAACATATAGTGTAAATCTTTAAAAAGTATATTAGACTAATATATGTTTTACATTGGACTATGTCTAGATACTGAAGATTTACACTACATTTGTATTTCATATTCGATTAGCTAAATAGAACAATGTTCCAGTGGACACATGTACTGCGAATTAAAAGACTTGCTGTGTTCTGTTCGATTGAATACTTAAAATCTAATTACAATAGACAATAGGCCATAACACTCATTGGGTACTCAAAAATGAATATTAATTTGGTTTTTAATGTTTGATTAAGGGGATCTTTAATGTCATCGTGAAAATAGGAAATACACTAAATAAACCAACCTCCAAATACGTAGGACATAGTACTAGCTTCCTGCTTGTCTTACTTCCAAGTAACAATCCAGCTTCAGCAATGCTCTTTATCCTTATTTATTCTTTCATATAGGAATGAAAGTAACACAGGAAACATTGATTTCAGAAAGGAAATAAGACATGCACTGTACGAATTATGGATTAATGACATTACATGTATTTATGAATTTCTTTTTCTCATTTCGAAAAATTAAAAAAATATTTTTAACATCATCATCTTTGAAACTAGAAAAAAATTAAGAAGTATCAGTTATTCAGTCTCAAAGT
Organism: Pinctada fucata; assembly: GCA_028142955.1. Lineage (NCBI taxonomy): Eukaryota > Metazoa > Mollusca > Bivalvia > Pterioida > Pteriidae > Pinctada > Pinctada fucata. The sequence continues at coordinate 47,432,265 of AP027104.1, read as the reverse complement.
TGAGAAGGCAAGGCAAAATCATTAGATTTTCCAGAGGAATGGTTGCGAACCTCGGAATGAATAAAATTTCGAAGTGAGACCAGGTGCCCGATGAGAGTCGGCGTCTCCTGATTGCATGCAACACCCGTCACAACAGCTCCATGGAAACTTGTCAAATTCGGTGATGGTCTCGATGTACATATTGGTGTACACATAAGGTAAGTCTTCTTCGGTGATGATGACAGCCATTGAATCACAATCCAGAAAGTCACTGATCATTCAGGAAAGAGGGATTGGATACGCTTTTATCATATCCCCGTAGCGACCGAAGAAATTCCTCAAAGATGATTTCAGACGTTGTGCATTATAACCCTGAACGAGTAGTTTACTTGCAAGTCGTCTGGCTCTAACGATGAAATCTTCATATTTATAATATGCCCTGGCGTACCGTATGAGATGGGAAACAAAAACGCCATAAGCAGGAGAAGAATGTTGCTACTCATGAAAGAGAAGTTAGTTATGTGGAAGCTAAAATCACCACGCTTGTCTACAGTGAGGTGTTCAAATGGCCGTTTGCGTCGAAAGTTAGAATTGTATCTAAGTACGAAGCGGATCTGTCGCTCTCGGTTGTTTCCGTGATCTCTAGTTCATGAGGATAGATTTCATGTAGATGATCCATAAAGTTCGGATTATTTATGGACAACACGTCATCTATGTATCTGAAGGTAAAATTGAACTGTGATGCGAGGTGCTTTTGCCCATTCGAGAGCAAGGTATGGATGAAGTCAGCTTCGTATGAATATAAAGATAAGTCCGCAAGCAGTGGGGCGCAATTGGTACCCATGGGGAACTATGTAAACATGCTAATTAGTATGCCCAATGACAACATGAAGAGCAAGATTACAAAAGTTTATCAAATAAAAAGGACTATTTCCCTTTGGAAGAAGATCAACATAAATCTTTAAAAGATACAATGATGTACATAAAGGAATCTCTAATGAAGCCTGTAGACTTTTAAAATTATAACCAATGTAATAAGAACCAAATATTCAGCTTTTCAACCAAATGTTTCAACATTTCAAAAGAAATCAGACATTAGATTATGGGAAAACACTACACAGTGCTTTGTTATCTGACTTCAAACTATTCAAAGAAAATAATTGGTTGTAAATATGGATATCGGTGATAAACATATTATAAAAATTAGAACTTTGACACCGATCATTCCATTATTGGAATCGTACATTGAATTAATTCCAAAATTAAAACATATGAGATAAATGACAACAAACTTTATCTTTCTTCATATGTAATGACGCTATTTTTTTGTAACTTTAATACACAGAAATAAGGAGAAGATCTCTTTCAACATGACGTTCGAGTTCACAGCGGAACACACACGAATGGGACAAAAAAAGAACAAAAATGATATCATACAAGTAGGAATGATATTTTAACAATATCTGTCTTACTTTAGGTGTTTATGAGTGTATAATTCTAGTTGGTCAGGTGCAAACTCCGTGAAACTCGAAGCGGTTCTCGGAACACTTTTACGTGTCCAAACCAGAATTATACACCCATTTTTTATCTTTACATTTATTGTAAATATCGATCATTTTAAGATACTTACTGTTACGGTAACTGCTTCAATTGAGATACCGCCGCTTTACAACCTACCCCAAAATATAGTGCTTTTTCTAATTTTAGAATTTGCTGTCTGACACATGCAAAATGCAAGAACAAGGATATTGTCCTTCTTGAAAAAAAATCAAAATGAATCACAAAATATCAACGATACATTTCTTGCTTTCACTGCACGTTGGTGGCGTAGTAATATCCTCTGATAGGAGTAACTTATAAGAGTTGTCTTCCTTATATAAAGAAGAAACGACGAGAAACGAAAGTAGAAACAAAGCACAATCTTGTTTAAAGACATAGGAAATTCTGGTTATTGAAATGAGAAATTACCAGCAATCATAAACTTAAAGTTACGCTGGAACTACTAGTACATGCAACCGCTCTTTTATCAAATATACGGTAGACTGTCAGTAATTTAGACATGCATGCGTGGTCTTTTTAGTTTCTATAGAACCAAACGGGTTAATTAATTAAAGATACCGCTCCAGGTTTAAGTTATGAGAAAATAAATGTAGTTTAAAGAATACCACGTCTAGTAAATATAAACAGTTTGTGCTGTTAATATATATAGAATAACTGTCTTTTGGAATGTGATTATACTGTGATAACCTACAATGGATCCAGGAATTACGAGAAACATAATTCCTTGATCCATTGTAGGTTATCACAGTATAATCACATTCCAAAAGACAGTGATTATTTATATTTACATTCCAATTTTTCACGCTTAAATGACGTTGAAATACGAATAAAACTCCGTTGCTAAGGCTCTGTTACTACGTACCGTCAAAGTTCAAATCAAGCCAAGTTACTATGACGTCATAGTTCAAACCACGCCACCGCGGTTATACTCCTATTCGCTATTTTCGAAAACCAGAGTTCCTTCCCATTTGAGACGGTATCTGAGGTAGACTGATTGTGACGTCATCACATTCTATGGAAACAGTCCTAAAAGTCTTGGAAATGACGGTGTAAAATCGACGTTACCATACAATTCTCATGACGTCACAATGGTTTTACGTCAGATACCGTCTTTAAGGGGAAATAATTCTGTATTCCGCAAAGACACAGTGTAGATTCTATACAAACGAATGGGCATATGTAAATATATATATTAATATAAATAATAGTATAAATCATTCATTTCTATGTGCTCAATGTGTTCTAAAACAAATTGAGCACATAGAAATGAATAATTTATTTTTATTATTAAGCTTCAAATCCTATGTAAAAAAATCATCATAATTCATACGTAAACAATAAAATGATTCAACATTCATCTGCTGACTATAAATTTTGAAAAGAAGTATCTCTCAGGACCTTCAGTCCTTTGATTATTTGCATTCACTTCACTAATTTTGTTTGTTCTAGCGTCAAATGTATTTAAACGTTAGTAAATTCTCCCCACATGCAAGTCTTGAGTACCCGAAACTAGTCTGGTACATGCTGCAAATTTATCTGTTCTTAAATGATGCTATTGAACTGAAGACGTTTAATATGTGAACGTGACGTCACAATAGCAACCCAAGTTATTGGAATATAACTCTAGTTGCATAATGTGCGTTTAACATGGGGGATCTACTAGTTATTTAATGCGAGACCAAATCATAAATAATAATGAAAATATGAAATAAAATTTCAAAATTTATTACATCAAAATCATGACATTTAGAAATTAACCTCCTATAATGTACAACTAATTATTTTGTTGGAAGATAAGGCCAAAGCACGATGAAACGATTCCGGGAGACCGGGCGGTCCATTCTGCATAAGAATGAGACCTATCCAGAATTAACCAATCATGTACTATGAAAAGGTAAGATACACATAGCCAGTCCAAGGTGCCTCCTGCAGACTGCGGCCTGCTGCAATATTACATAATCGAACCCCGCCTGTACCCGACGGAAGTAGCCCTCCCAGTCTGCACAGACTGAAGAGTCGTCCCTCCTTGTACTAAAGAGATGACATGGCAGTGATTTTCATATGTTGCCCATACCAGGCTTTTATTTACTTGGACCTCCTACTGCACAGCAGGTAGATCTACCCTAACATGGTGGCTGGACTAGATATATGGATCTGTGGTCTCCCAGAATCGCGCCATCTGCAGTGACATATTACTTTCATTACTTGGGTACTTATACTAAAATTTTTCTCCACATTCCTTTACCATTAAAAGTTCAATGACAATTTTAAGTAGATGAAATTACATAATCATTGTTCAATTATACAAATTATAAAGAGTACTAGTTTTCTTGATTGTACATAAAATTTTAGAAGCAAATCCAACATACAATGTATCATAGTATTAATATACAACATAACTGAATCACTGCGCACACGTATATTCACTTCCGGTAGTCTTTGTTAAGTTCCTGTTGCTTCTAAGTGTCTGGTGAGATACTATATACAATGTTCAGTCCACATTTCCCTTGCAATAGCCAGGATGTACTTGGTCCTTTGGCCCTGTAGAACGTTTTTCCATATGGAGCACGATACCAGGACAGCTGAAAATATATACAAAACTCGCGGCAGAATCAGGATCTAAATGGGTGGGTGGGTGGGAATAAAAATGTTTTAGCTGTTCGCGCGTTGGTAAGCGTCGAAAAAGTGAATGGACAAAGGACCCAATGACGTCACTTAACCTTAAAAACATTTGATTGGTTGGTTCCAAATAAACTAGTGAAAACGAGGCATACACGTTTTCAGGGAAATTAGATCGTTTTGTAGCAAAAGCGGAATAACTCTAAACTTGGGTAGGATTTCACACGCACTAAAATGAATTAATTTGAAGTATTAATTCTTATTTAATGCGAGACCAAATCATAAATAATAATGAAAATATGAAATAAAATTTCAAAATTTATTACATCAAAATCATGACATTTAGAAATTAACCTCCTATAATGTACAACTAATTATTTTGTTGGAAGATAAGGCCAAAGCACGATGAAACGATTCCGGGAGACCGGGCGGTCCATTCTGCATAAGAATGAGACCTATCCAGAATTAACCAATCATGTACTATGAAAAGGTAAGATACACATTGCCAGTCCAAGGTGCCTCCTGCAGACTGCGGCCTGCTGCAATATTACATAATCGAACCCCGCCTGTACCCGACGGAAGTAGCCCTCCCAGTCTGCACAGACTGAAGAGTCGTCCCTCCTTGTACTAAAGAGATGACATGGCAGTGATTTTCATATGTTGCCCATACCAGGCTTTTATTTACTTGGACCTCCTACTGCACAGCAGGTAGATCTACCCTAACATGGTGGCTGGACTAGATATATGGATCTGTGGTCTCCCAGAATCGCGCCACATGAGTACGTCTCTACGCACTCACCCCATCGTGCATTTAATTTAATGTGGTTTTTTTTTTTCTTTTTTTCTTTTTTTTTTTAATCCATTTCTGGAAATATAGTGCTTGTTGAGTTCATAAAGCATTCCAAAGCAAGCTTGATATCTTGACTATATATGTTATTGCCTTCAATTAATAAATGAGTGCCGTCATGGCGATAAAGATCTTTAAGTCTTGCAATAATTTTTGGGTGGCGAATTACTCTTCCATTTATTTCCGTCACAGTTGACTTAATTCTAGAGTTGACAATTTTCCTAGCTTTTTCAATTTTTGCTGGTTTCAGTGCTGTATGCCAATAACACCGAGGCAGCATCATAGACCAAACTAATGTAGTTCGGGGGAGTATATTATTAAACTTATGAAAACTACACTCCATATCATGGATTAGATCGAGAGATTTCTTAGTTGTGAGGTCATTGGATCCTAATTGAATTACCAATATATCTGGGGGAGGTCTAGTGCGGAGAAGGCTATCTATTCGATCATCTAAATCGCCCCATTTCATTCCTGGATAGCCAAACCAAAGAATGCGTGCATTATTGATGCCTAATGATGGTCTGGTACGATTATGTTGATACGCCCAGCGTACAATTGATGACCCAACAACAGACTTGCTACCTATATATATATATAAATAAAAAATACTTTTATAGAGGAATTCGTATATATGTCATATATGCCTGTGAAGACCATCTACCCCATTGTTTAATTGTATCGTCAGGGAATCCCCTTCTAGATGCTTCAGTTGCGGTTCCGATATGAAAACTATGAGATTTGAAACATTCATTGTCAAGATCACAGAAAGAAATTGCTCTCTTTAGAACTGCGTTAAACTGATAAGATGTCAGCGGTTTCCCATTAAAGTGAATGAATAATTGCTTATTCTCAACATTTGGTCGCGACTTAATATAATTCAAAACATAAGCAAGCGGACATGAAGAGCGATGTGGTGCGGCTTTGATTAGGAGCGTTACAGAATTTCCGTACTGGTCAGTTTTTGATTGACGTATACGCAGAGAAAGGGACTTTGAACTTTGATCAATTTCTACATCTGAAATATTTATTGCACGATTCGGATAATTATTTCCATTAGGTGCTGTAAACTCACTGATTCTTAGGAAAGCATAGAATGCTAGCGAGAATGAAGCTGAAAATAATAACGATTCATACTTTGAGTTTGTAACTGATGGGAGCGCACTTATTAGTCTGTCTAGTAAAGGAAGTGTAATAGGGGATCGAATATCTTTCTTCCTGCTACCACATCTCTTTATACCTTCCAATACTTTATTTACAATGAATGATTTTGTGTTGTCTTTTAACCCTCTTATTTTATGGTGATAGCTCAAGCCGCTAAGATATGTAATAATAGTTGACGATGAAAGGTTCTTTAAGGATAGAAAGGCGAGAAATTGCACAATTTGCTCGATACTTACAGGCCACACAGTTGAAAGATTATACTGGTTTTGAAATTTTTGTAACAATGAGACCGCAGTCTGATAAGTATTTTGGGTCTTAAAAGCCATCGAGTTTTGCAGTAATATTGATGCCCTGGTATTTATATCGTCCATATTTCCTGGGGTACCGGGGTAGGGCGAGGATCCGCTTGGGGAGCCAACCTGCGAAACTTGTCCCACTGGCAACGAGAAATAGCATCAGCTATATCGTTAAAAATTCCTGGAATATGCTCGGCACGTATTAATATATTTCTATGCAAGGTACATATAACAAGTTTTCTGATTAAACGCATAACGCAGGGGTCCTTTGAAGACTTCTTATTAATTATTTGCACCACTGATAAATTATCAATATGAAACACGACTTTCTTATTTTCAAGATATTGACCCCAGATAATTACTGCTGTAACAACAGGCAGTAACTCAAGGAAAGTAATATTTCGCATCAATCCGGAATCGACCCAAGAGCTCGGCCAAGTAGCATAAGCCCGATGTCCCTGAAAATATATGCCGAAACCTCGGTATTTCCCCCCAGCGCTATCAGTAAAGAATTCAAGTTGTTCAGTACTGATCCATAATTGATCTGGCATGACCGTGATTCCATGATAATTAGTGAAAAATTCAAGCCATGCTTTAAGGTCATCTTTCATTGACTCGGATACTCGAATTCTGTGATGTGCTTTATGGACAGATATAGTTGCATCGATGAGTCTGCGCAAAAAGGCACGCCCTGGGTTTACTACACGACATGCAAAGTTCAGCGAACCTATTAGCGACTGAAGATCATTCAATGTGGTTTTCTTTTTAAGCAACATGGACTGAATTTTTTCTGTTATCTCACGTAATTTTTCTGCGGGAAGTTTCATTGTCATGTTTATTGTGTCAAATTCAATCCCTAAGAAAGTTAATCTAGTCGTAGGGCCCTCTGTTTTATCTTCGGCTATAGGCACTCCTAACTCTTGACATATCTCGTTGAATTTTCTCATAAGCTCGTGGCACTGAGTCGTTCCGTGTTTTGCACAAAAAAGAAAATCATCCAAATAATGTATTATTTGAGACGACGGGAGTGACATTGACCTATCTACAGCCCAGTGTATGAATGTTGAAAATTTTTCAAACAAAGAACAGCTAATTGACGAACCGAATGGTAAACATTTGTCAAAATAAAATTGTTCCTTGAATGAAAAGCCAAGTAATTCAAAATCACCAGGCCAAACTGGTAGTAAGCGGAATGCGGACTTGATATCAGATTTTGCCAACAAAGCCTTTTGACCGAGTTTTCGTATAAGGTCAACTGCATCATCGATACTTGCATAATGCACTGTGCAGTACTCGTCTGGAGTAAAATCATTTACTGACCAATGCTTTGGATAAGACAGGTGATGTATAAGTCTAAAATCGCCACCCTTTTTCGGTACTAAACCTAACGGTGAAATTCTTAGATTAGAAATGGGGAGATAACCAAATGGCCCGGCAACTCTGCCTGCGTGAATTTCTTTATTGATTTTTCGCAAAACGATATCTTGCGCTTGTTCTGCACTTTTTAAGTTCTTAGAGAAATAATGAAAACGCGGTCCCGTATACTGGAGTGAAAAGCCATTTTTAAAACCATCTTCAAGAAATTCTGCCATCTTTTTGTTTGGATATATGTTAAGCATTTTTGTCAAATTGTCAATGTTAATAGGGGAATATCCTTTCATGAAAATATTGCCATAAATACCATGCTTAGTTGGTGGGAAATTTAGGTTTTGATGCGGTACATTTAAAGACTGGGTGATTTGATCCGCACGTTGAACATCTATGCTGAAAATTGCAGTTCCTGTTGAATCGGCAATTTCCTTTATTAAATCGCCAGCAAATTTGCTTTGCGGTCGAGCTAACAACTGACTTTTGGTCGGTGTCGAGGGTAGGTTGGGAATGGGGCTGAAAGTTTGAATTTGGTTTTTCGCCTCGAAAAAGGTTTTCTCCTCGAAAATTAGACATACAAACAAGCCAAAGTTCATTGTCTATTATGCCCCATGATGATTGAGGATTATTAGCGCGTTTTAATCTAAATTGTTCATCATATCTCACCCAAGCCGTTTGATTTGGGGCTCGGCTTGCAGCAAGCCTTACATCTCGCATGTATTTGAGCATTTCTTGAACGCGAGAAGGGTGTTTTTCTAAATATAGACTCATGTAAACAAGAAAGGCCGATGTCCATGCATGAATATTAAATAGCGGTTAAGTGGACTTGTGTTTTTGTACCACTAATTTCCCGTCCTTGAGGATAACCTCCCCGCCGGACTCTAATTCAGACGTCATGTCGCGTGCAGATTTTAACAATAAAGATAAATCAATAAATTGGCCATTCCAAATTTTTTCTTTTAATTTGAGAGGGACATGTTCACCTACATTATCAAAAATACTAGACATTGCTGATACTGAATTATCAGACAATGACGAATGTTCATTACCTGAACTCGGAGCTGCGTCGGTGATGAAAGGCTGCGGAGCACCGCCAGGAGATGGTCCCAGTCCCTGCACAGGTTCCGTACTCAAGATAGGTTGGCCGGATGCCTGATTGTTTGCTGAATGTTCAGCCCCTGGAATTTCTGGTACTCCGAAGTCAACTAGTGGTGGTGCTGTCTGTGATGTTCCCGTCACACGCCACTGACGTCTTGATGAAGGCGGGGTAGAGTTCAGCGATTGAACCGCATACGGGTGAGCCGGCTGCCTACGGACTCGGCGCCCTGGAGCACGGGCAGGGGTTCCACGTGGTGTCGCTTTAGATTTTCCCATGTTCTTATCAAAAAAAAATTCACTGTTCCTACTATGGCAGTTCCAAAATGGAATATATATATATATATTGTTTCTCGATAAGTCCAATTACTGACTTACAAAATTCACTTTTTCGGAATAAAATATCTTGAATAAATTATGTTTAGTTGAATAAAAATGTTTTAGCTGTTCGCGCGTTGGTAAGCGTCGAAAAAGTGAATGGACAAAGGACCCAATGACGTCACTTAACCTTAAAAACATTTGATTGGTTGGTTCCAAATAAACTAGTGAAAACGAGGCATACACGTTTTCAGGGAAATTAGATCGTTTTGTAGCAAAAGCGGAATAACTCTAAACTTGGGTAGGATTTCACACGCACTAAAATGAATTAATTTGAAGTATTAATTCTTATGTAAATACAAATAAATGCATTGAACGGCATTGTAGAAAAACTAGACAGAAGAACCGGAAAAGGACACGCAAATTATAATGTAAAAAAGTCAAGAGTATGAATAAGATAAAGAAGATCCTGACAATCTCACAACAGACCACTTATTTGATCATTGACGGATCCCTAGCAAGCAAGAGGTGGGATCTGGTGCCCGGGAGGAGAATAAAAGAAGTTAATATGACCAGCACAAAATGGTAAACTATGAACTATAACAATCATTCAGACAAACCGTTTTATATTTTTTCACATTTTTCACAATTCCAGCTGTCAAATGATCTCTTGAACAATGGCAGATAAAGCGTACGAAATTTATGTCAAGATGGTTGCAGAGATTGTTACCCAATGGTTAACTAATGGTTCTGATGAACTGAGGGCATTCAAAGAAAATGTGAAGAAATACTTCAAGACTCCGAAAAGAAAAAGTATAGCTGAAGCAAGTGAAATACTGGAAGAGTTACGACGTATGGGAAAGTTAAATGAAAACAATTTGGACGTTCTGTTTGAACTTACTGATGGAATAAACGATGATTTAAAAAGTGTAATTGAAGAGTATGAGAATCAAATAAAGCAGGCGAATATGAGGTCACGGGAGATTAAAAATGAACCAGAAACTGGTACGTTATTTCTTGGGTTTTAAAACAGGACATGGAAAGTACCAAGTATTGAATTAAAAGATATTTGTTAAATCTGAAAATCTGATTTTGGAATGATTTTATTTTCCATTTGGTTAGCTTAGATGAAATCTGCCAGCATTATGTTATTACCATGATCATATTTCTCTTCTATACAGTTCTATATAGGAGAAGAAGAACAAGAAGATCCAGTGATAGCCCTGTTAGAAAGAGAGAAAGAGGTGAAGACGTTTTCTGTATAGTTTTGTTGAGGGCAAAGTTATTTATCTCAAAATGATTTCTTTGTTCTATCTAAAATGTAACTATTATTGAGTCTTGTATGACGCATGTATTGATAATTATTACTTATAACAATCTTTTGTAAATAGTAAGCGAATCTGACGATAGAGGAGAATTTAGGAAAGGCCAAGACACATCACTTAAAACAAAAGAGATGCATCAGTTTGTCGACAAGAAGACGGCTTATTCTGTGGGATATATAGAAGCCCCTGAATCAGGAGGCGGTACGGGGTTCATGGTTGGGAACAAATACGTGATGACAGCATTTCATGTAATGCGAGCAACCATAAGCAAGTATTTCATCTTTCTCTTTAAAATATTTTTTCATCTTTATTTATTCTTTAGAATATTTTCAAGATGAAAATCAAATGGAAAAAAATCTATGGAAAGATAATTCAGGTGTACTTGATTACTTGAGTTTTCTTTATGTCCTCTTTCTTACCTTTTTTTTACAAGAGTGTCATGCATAGAGTTTACGAACCATATTATGAACATAATATGTGAAATGTCTAACTTCTTTTACGTTGGGTTTATCAGACGCTTGAAAGATATTATTTTTATATTATCATGTAATAAAGATAATTGTGGTGCATGTAAATCATAGTGAGATTTGCATTAATTTTTACAGCTTAATGTTTTATGGTAAAAAATGACATACGGATTTTTTAAATTTACATTTGAAGAGTTAGATCTATTTTTCAAACGCAATTGCTAATCCATTCGTGATGGCATTTTTGACAAGCAAAGCACGTATTTAATTGTAGGTACATGTAAGAATCAGCCAAGGTTGATACATCAATTTTTTTTTTAAAAAACTCTTATTTCTGTTTTGAGACATATATGTGGTACAAAATAACATTCGAAATATATTTCTAAAGGTAGCGATGGTGAAGCGAGATACTATCTTCATAATATATAAAGGATTATGAAGGGAAAATTGTGGGAATTTTCTCTATATAATTCAACCAAGTTAAGTGCCCTTATACCTTTTTACACCAATCAAGTATGTAGAAAATTCTTTCGGGACATATGCTTAGGGGTTGATCTGAGCACATTTTTAAAGAGAAAAGATTTGCACCTCCCTGATTTTTACGCGGTCCTATGATGTAAAACGTCAAAATCCAATTCAGCTAATAGATCGACCTCGTTCAAACATGTTGAATGAAATGGTCTTTTTAAAGGAGGAGTCTTTGCACATTTGCTGTTTTTTGTGTCTAGGTTGGCCTGAACATTCGGGATACTTTTGATACTTTACTGGAATGGCTGTACCCTTTTGCTCAAGATCGCATTTTCATGGTGTTTTCTTTACAACTCGTTGGCAACATTTTGTTTTTAATGTCTTGCTTCGTTTATAAACCACGCAATCTGATACCAAACATTCCAGTGGTATAATTCAAACACAAAAGCAGTTACCAGATTCGAAGAATCACACTGACAAGGCTTACAAAAGAATCTCGAAAAATAAAAAACAGAACTTTCGCACGAGAGATGAAAAATCGGACAAACGGACGGACACAATGACTTCATAATAACAAGAAGGACTGCTTTATCTGATGAACAATCTTTGGAGTCAAGTGCAAGTACGGTATGCGCTGTGCAAAACTCGAATTGTCGTCAGTAAATTGACACTTAATGTTATATAACAAAAATGATCTTACTTTCTCCTAGTATGATAATAATTAAGTAAACGTTTATTATACAAATACTGTCCAAATAACTTTACCTTGGAGAAAACACCCTTCTTCAATCAGAAGGAAGTGCTTCAACTCTATACCTTCGTGAAGAAAATTCCAACCTAATTTTTCCTGCACCAGACACGTGTTTCGAATATCAAATTCTCATCATTGATGCTTTCAGCGGAGCCACCAAAATTCATTTCAGAGGCGCCCTCTTTTGTTTTGAATTTAGATTTCTACGTTTACTTTAAAGAGATTGCGCGGCTCCAAATTTCCTGTAGGGGATTCAGTAGCATATCCGAATAAAATGTATGTTCAAAATAAGATAGGAGGGATCATGCTGAGATGTTAACCTAAGTTAATTTCGGTGATAGTTATGAATGGAATGACAAGTTTTCGAAATAGCAAAATAATATATATGATGTCAACTAACCATTTCGAAAATTGATCAATAAGAAAATTCTAGTTAATAGGAATGTTCTTGAACTACATAATTGGTTTTTAAATTGAACTTCATTTGATTGTTTCATATGTAAAAGCTCCTTTAACTCCTTGTTTTAGACAAGATATGGAATGCCACTGTAGGATGTTCACAAGAATCAAGTTCGCGTATTGGAAATTGGAATAAGCTTCCAAAAGAATTAAGAGTCGAATTGGGCCAGGATCATTCACCCGAGGATGGAATCCAGAAGGCTCTTGAAGCATGGAGGATGCAGAGCCCACATCGTTTAGCCCTATCTGAAGTTATCGGGGCATTACATAAGGTTGAATTCTCTGATGCGGCAGGTTTGTGACATATACAGTTGAAACATTGTGATTTGTGGGTAAACACAAGTCTGTGTCATCTATGTCTGGAGAAAAAGCTTCAGATGGGTGTTAACGTTGGCTGCAAATGTGCTCTATAAGTAGACAAACTATTCTTTAATTGTTTGTCATCTTTTATTAAGATGTTGTATATCATTTTTCTTTTGGTAATATGATGAGAAATTTGAGAATATTTTTATCTACTAAATAATCGTCAGAAAATGCCAGAATAACTAGCAATGAGGTACATCAAATTGGATTTAAAAACGTTTGTTTTATAATATCAATTGAAAAGATGCTTTCTTTTATAGATGAAATTACTTCCTATCTTCACAAGGAATGGAAAGAAAAAACTTCTATTCAATTTGGACCAAACAAAGACATTAAGTTCCATTTTAAGTTTGACATTCCCTACTTGAATCCAGATTTAGACATCATTGTATTGGAAATCGACAATACAAATAGTGCACAATCAACCCCAAAAAGCCTCAAACTGCAGCGAGATCGACAGCAAATAAAGTCGGAAATGCATCTGATTGGATATCCAAGGATGCAAGGATATGACCAAATACTTGATCCTAAATGTATTGTCATTTGTACAGACAGAAGCAGAAGAAAAGCAGTAACAGACATTAATGAAGCCAAGGCTTGGTTTAAAGGCAAGTTTCCTAACGACGGATTCCCGTTTGATCAGGAATACAACAAAATTGAGTCTCTTCTTACCATTTCGGAATTTGTCCTTTTTCATAGCTCAGAAAGTACCGCACACTGTGCTTCAGGTGGGCCGGGTATAGTGGAATGGGATTCTGATAGACCAGTCGTGCAGGCCATGTTGGTATCCGGATGTCCTCCATTTACATACTCTACCAACACGGATGGCTCATACTACAATGGTGTGAAAATTCCACTGGAGTACCTTTTCGAAAAGGGCTTATTAATGGCAAGATTACACGAGCAATTGTCTAAGGATGACGAGAAGCTGCGTAATGAACTTTTTTATATGTGAAAAATTGCGCTTTTCAACTCTTTTTGTCTCAAACAGATAAATTGTCTATGCTAAATTTTAAACGCATGTATATTTTATGATAAAATACATATTAAAGATTTCAATTTTAATTTGCGTTTAAATCTAACAATGTGCTTTTTTAGCTATGTTCATCGTGTTGATGATGCTAAAGATGAAATTGAATCAGTGGTTCAAATATCTTTTAAAACAACTGAAGGGCAAGCAATCGACAAAAGTAAAACGATATAATAACGAAAGACAAAGACATCCCTTTTCCGAATCAGAATTAAGACCACATATGAAAAATCAATTTTGCATTTGGAGGTGAGTTTCTCCAACTTTAATGTAATACCCTAATAATTTTGACTTCTCATACCTAAAGGTATCCGATGTACACTAGGGCATTTTTCCATGCCTGGTAAGGTACCATAAACTATATATTTTCTGAAAGGTTATAATGCCCACTGCTCAGAAATAATGATTTTAGGGCCAGAAAAACAAAGGGGAATAACTGATGAAGCATCTAATTTGTCTATTTTCTCTATATAACATATGCAAAATAACAAAGTTGTACACGAGTTTTACCCCTTTAATTCTTAAGACTTGGGAGTCTTATATCTGAACTCAGGGCATCATTACCTTTCAGAAAATATATATTTTATAGTACCTTACCATGCATAAAATTTACCATACTTTACAATGGAGATGATTAAAACGCTATGTAAAACGACTCAATTGTAACGGATACCTTAAATCAAGCAATACTTTTACATAAGAATCAGAATCAAGTCTTCTTTGGATTAGGAAAAAAAATTGTTTTAAAAAGTTACTCTGTTTATACGATGAGATTAGGATTAAGTTAAAGATCTCCAACAAGTCCACATGCTAGTGACCTCTGTGGATCATAGACAGACAAGGTAGCAGTAAAAATAGATATCATGACAAACAATCGGGGATATATATACAGCCATAAGATCTAGAGACACTCAAGATCTAGAGGAACAACAAACAAACATACATTGCGAAAACCATTTCAAAATGAATGGACACTAAACATAAAAGATGAATCTGTTATTCTAAAGCTAACTTTACATTAAAAAAAAATTTGATTAAATATCCAACAGGGATTTAACAGCATTCCCATTTCGGCAGTTCGCTTCTTTTCATGTGGTGGAGGTTTTTATTTGTTTACTTTGGTTCATGTTTTATCCTGAGTTTGTATGCCTTCGGTTTCTGATTTTCTGAATTATCGATTTTGTGCTGTATACATGGATATGGTCATTATTCATATTTGTCATTGCTTAGTGATATGGATCTGGCTAGGTTTCTCCCATGCAGCAGATTTGGATCCCTTAATTATATTAAAAATGTTACAGTTAATAAAAGAAGATAAATGTTTAAAAAAGCGTCTCATTTACAGCCATACTGCGACACCAAAGAGGCACAATACAGTAACAGCATGTTTAATGATGAAGAGTTCATTTAACACAAAGACGAAGACAATGTTTACTGCATTTCTATAAGTAAAAAGAAGTGTTACAACTCCAACATGCAGTGAACACCAAGACTAACAAAAAGAACACAAAGATCTCTAAATACAGGTATAAGATCCGCAATAAGACAACGTTACAATGATGAAAAGGGAATAAACATTAAAGAAGTACCTATCAGTAATTCAAATTAGAGAAGGCAAGGCATAATCATTAGAATTCCCGTAGGAACGGTTGCGAACCTCGGAATGAACAACATTCCGAAGTGAGGCCAGGTGCCCTGAGAGAGTCAGCGTCTCCTGATTGCATGCAACGACCGTCATAACAGCTCCATGGACACTTGTCAAATTCGGCGATTGGGTCGATGTACATACTGATGTACACAGCCTCGTGATACAAAAAGGGGCAGGAATTAAAACTAGCAAATTAATACACACAGAAATAAAGTCAAAGCTAAACGACCATCAACCAAGGCAAACACCATTGTAACATGAAGTACAGCTACATTACAGTCAACATCAGTTGATCGTTTCTTCAACGCATTAACATTTGTACATACAAAAACGGGAATTTAGTGTATCTGTAGCCACATTGCTCAACAAGAGCACCGGAAATCATCTAGTGAATGTTATTAATATAATGTTTATAATGAGCCTTATGGAAAATTAGCCAATCAAAGATTACCTTGCTCGCCATTACATGTAGCACTGTAATGATTTACCAAAAACTCGGTTAACCGTTGCTCATAATCTCATCGTTCGATTCCAGGATTTGTTTTTTCATCGAAAGTTGACATTTTGACAAACATCGTTCGCATTTATATTTCTTATAATAAATATAAAAAGTATAAGCAATGTCAGGGAAAAGTTGTTAATGTTAAAATGACCATCCCCACTACCCATTTGTTGATAAAAAAAAACAATCAGAATAAAAGACAATTTTCAGCAAAATTATTTCACATAGGCATTCCTCCAGTTTATTATGGCTAAGATGAACTAAATTGGTGCAGCATTTAGCCAAAGATAGAAAACAATAAACGAAATCTCAATTCTTGCATTAAAATAATAGAATGAAATAAGTAGAAAAAGGCGCCAAAACGTGTCAAAATTGTTTCGTCGGATTTTTACGAAATAAGCCAATCTTCCCTATCACTCAGATATCATTAGTTTTTCAATCAATGCAGCTATTCTGGAAAATAAGATTTTTTAAGATGGCTACCCTCTGGGACCTATTTAACCTCGCCTTGGTTCCATCTTGAAGGGATAAGGCCGAAACTTGGTAGAGAACCTTTAGTACTTCATGCATCATTGTTTCATCAAAATCCTCAAAGCGCTTAATTAATTACTCTAATTTTGACACCAGAGCGTGGCACATGTAGGACCAATGAACGCTCCCTGTATAAAATAATACGTTTATTGAATTGCTTTTTAATACATTACTTTAATTCCTATTTGTTTTTTACCTTTCATTTCTATTGACATTTTTAAAGAGCAATTCTCTGTTAGAACCCAAAAAATTCAATGACACGTTGGCACGGCAGGTCATAGATTCTACCGATTTTCTGTTTGGAAGTTCAATATGGAGTATTCAGTCGAAAATTTTCTTTCATATGCAGAAAAGGGGCGCCGTTGCCATGGTAACCATCTCTAAAGTTTGAAGCATTAGGAAATTTTATAAGACTTAGCGTGTTTGTGACCTTTGTTGCCGTGGAAACGGGTACATTTATCAATTGCAATCACCCCGATTTTTTCTTTTCAATCCTCTTTGTTATGAATATCCGAAATGGTTTTCAACCTTCATCGCTATGCCTCTTGTATAAGTGATCCAAAAGAGTGCTTAAGGTACATTGCGGCGTTACGACACGAAAAACTTTGCGAGAAGACATAGCCTGAAAATTTGTCTTCATGAAATTTAAGATTTGATCATTCTTTGATATAATTTTTATGTAATTATTCCACGAAATTTTCGAGATTTTAAGCCTCAAAGACGGCATTGACATTCTAATTCTAAAATATGCGTTTTGTGAACTAAAACAATTTTAATCTAGAAAATTTACCAAGGAGGGTGAAAAAGGAGATCGAAAATATTGTTGCCATGTTGAGTATTGTATTTATACTGATTATTATGTATCTTGGGGGGGGGGGGGGGGAATTTGCAATTTTTATCGCCATTTTGCAAATTATTATTCAAAAATGCGCACTCATTCAAAAGGCAAAACACGGCTTGCTTCATTTCCACTTTCTCCATTAAGTTGTGGAGATCCTTAAAGCCCTTCTTACACGTAAAAGTAGAGAATGAGCTGAATTCGAATATATAAAAACATCGATAGGTCTTCTTGGCAGATTTTTTGCAATTTAAGATTGAAAATTTGTTTTGCGTGTCTTCGGCGTCAATTTTACTCGCAACGTCAATGTCACAGCGTGCTCAGATCGCATGTGTCAACGTGACGTCAAGGAGTATGCATAATATTTGATTCTCTGTAACGGTCTTCTTTAAAACATCCAGAAACCCAATTTTATTTTTTTTAGATAATTAAGCAACAATTACATGGGCCGTATTCGGACTAGACCTTATATCTTAATTTATTTAATATCTTAATTCATCTTAAATTTACTCTCCGTACATGACATTTTTTCTTAAATATTTGAAAAAATAATACGGAATAGACGGCCGGACATGCTCCGATATGTTTTGGCGGGGTATACAATAAAAATACCCTCTGTTTATAAATATGTACGTGTATGTGGGTTGGGGAGGGGCGGGCCATGTAAAATATACACTATTGTGATTTTCATCTCATGCTCGTTTTCAATCATTATGTTCAGTCGCTTCGACTGTCGTTATATCTATTATCAAAATGAAATTTCCATTTCAATTTCCGAGTTCAGGAATTCCTCAAGAAGGCAGTACGGTATCTTTTTCTCTGATTACAAAAAAAATCCAAACAAACAAACAACTTGCACATATGTAGTCTCTTTGGTAAGAACTTGCGTGGATCCCAAATCTTTAACACTGTGACCTTGACTCAAGAGTATAATCTACTTGTAAAAATCTTTGGATTTCCATATATTCTTATCAGGTTGCGAAGCAAAATCCGGTCTATAAAATGACGAAGTCCGCGTCTTTCTGTCCGTCCGCCAAGCCTCTTTCCGTTTTTTGTGCTTCAACATTTTAGGGGAGCTGTTACGTTATATGAGGGGTGGACAGGGAAGGGAGAGAGGCGGTGGGAGGAGGGAGGGAAGAGAGGGAGGGAGGCAGAGAGGGGGAAGGGTGTGGGAGGAGGAGGCAGAGGATGGAGGTAAGGGAATGGTGAAAAAGAGGGGGAGCGGAAGGGGGTGGGAGGGGGAGAAAGGTATCCCCTGTCCCCCCCCCTTATATTCTGCTGAATGAAAACTGATTGGATCAGCTTATAAAACAGACCATACTGAGATAATATAACCTTGAGATACAATATACATATGTGCTATAGTCAATAGCGGGAGAAAAAAATATAAAGAGCATTGAGAAGTAACCGTACATGAAGATAAACAAAGATGGAATGGACCCTGCGTGCTAATATTTTTTGTCCCATCTTTGAACTAGTGACCTTGACCTTGACGTTCTTTCAAAAATCTTCAATTAATTTTTGAAGGGATATGAGTTATACATTTCTCACCGGAATTCCTTGTGGCATGGTATTTCAATGAAAACCTGGACCTTTGACCTAGTCACATAGACGTTGAAGTTTGACCTTTTCAAAATCTTTAAACTTAAATATATACAACTTCAATATTTCACCTTTAGATTCTTTACGACAAGAGTGGGGGATTAGATGTGGTCTGGTGTTACCCATAAAAAAACAAAAAACCAAACGATATCAAAAGATTCTTATTCTATATTACAAAACAATCCTGTTCGCTCTGCTTTTTTTTTGATATATAAATATAATCTTTGTCTTACGTCATATTCGAACTTCCGGACACTATGTGTTCCTAAATTATTACGGTAAAACACTGCTTTGCAATATATGTTTAAAAATAAAGAGAAGATTAATTTTATAAGGCAGCCCGTCCTCCTTTTCTGTCGGACACGCCAATTGTGCACAGAAACAAGCAACAAGGAGAGCGAGAGAAAGAGTGATCAAAGGTAAAGCCTTCATCAGATCATATAGAAATTTGGAATTATATTCATTGTACCTTGTGTATATAAGTATTGAAAAAATTACGCCATAATTTGCGCCCTATCGATAAATGTCGCGCAACGTAGCGTGACGTTACGATCAAGTAAGTTTTATGACGTCATAGCGTAGATGTGCACATAAATAAATTCGAGGGTGAAACCTGCGTACACATTTGATTGTGATGAAAGCTTCCCCGCGAGCTAAAAGATTTTAAACCCTTCACTTTGTGGCTCAAAAGAGCCCCAATTTCGCTTGTTTTGTGTATTTTTACGGTGTAAAATTTCATAAAGCAGAAGTTTTTAGAGTTATTATTCTATATATTCAATATGTATTGTACCTTTACTACAAGAAAATGTAAAAAGTTGGCTGGGACCTTGTATCTTTTTTGCTGGAAACTACATTTAAGATAGTAACCATGGCAACATTTAAGACAACGTTTTACTATAAATGGTATATAATGAGTTTATTTTGAACTGTCCATTTATGATATAAAAACAGAATCCCGTTCAGATATCTTCTGGAGACAAATTAATGTAGAGATGACCTTGATACTTGTTCAAGGTCATCCATTGTATTTTCAAGGTAACCGAACTGTAATTGAGCAGATTTTACCAAAATTGTGATGTTTCCTTGAAAAAAGGATAAATTCTAGAATAAGCCTTTTGAGACAAATAAAACGGCTATATGCAACCAAATAATAGGTATTGCAATTATTTCTTAGGATAACTACAAGAGTTCAATCAACTCTTTGACCTCCTGAAATTGAGGTGTGGATATAAAAAAAGGGTATGAAATTTAAAATTCTTAGTGTTTTCGCCCTAACGAAAATATAATACTTGAATGTAAAAAGTCAATAAAATAATGGAATTTCTTTTTAATTCCAACATTTTTCAAAACATATATAAGTTATTGGAAAATTCAAAAAGTTTTGACAAAAATTTGAAAAATCACATAGATATCGAACTTTTTTAGTCTAAGTTAGAAATGACCTTGAACTTCAAGTCAATGACCTTGGAAACTTTCATTGATTTAAAATCAAATGAAAGAGTCTTATCAGTTCATTTTTATATTTTCATCGTCATAAGTAATATTTATAAGGAGTTAAATCAATTTTAAAAAGTACTATATTCAAGCCTTAACGCTTAAAGTTGCCATAGCAACGTTTTTTTATGTCAAAATTGAGATGAAGAACTCCAAGATCCCAACTTCGATTTCCTTTTATTATATTTTTAAGGGGCATTACTTTTCAAAATAACCCATCATAGGTCTCGAAAAGTTCTGCAATTAGTGATAATTTTCCCTAAAAACGGTAAAAATAACATAAAAAAGACCCCTAAATTTACCTTCATTTTTGACTTGAATTTTATCTTATTTTGGCTGGGCACAGTAAGCGTCCAATCTCCTACGCATGCGTCCGATTTCAGTTCCGCTTTTCTTCACTTTGAAATCTACCTCTGCCGTCATCGCCTATTGTTTGTCTGCAAGATTCTTGCAGACTAGAACTGGGGCTTCATTTTTGTAAATTAAGTATTTCAAGTATATACCATCAGGTTTGACTATATTTCTGAGGTATACAGTGTACATGCAATGCTTTTCTTTTTATGCAATACGATGCAGTATCAGGGATTCTTTCTTCATTCGTACGTTGCCAACACGATCAGCTGGGCGAGAAGTCTCCAGTAAAAATACAATACAAATTCTAGCTTTAAATCGAAAGCTACCGTCTTTAGACATGAGTCTTGTATACATCTTCCTACACCAAGAAAAGAATCGTTTCCTTCATTGCCCATTTACTCGTCCCTAAACACTCAAATATGTGTCTCTGCCTTTGAATCTTACGCATGGTTTACGTCAGAAGTCCGAATGACGTCACTGTGACGACATGCCGTACCTGTGATGCCTCTCGGGTTTTATCATTGCGTGAAATGGCGTAGGAAAATAGCGATGACGGCAAGGTTATATTGCAAGCCTGTGCCGCCTATGACCTTGCTGCAAGTTGAGTAAGCGTCCTGTCATATCTATCATAAAACTGAATGCATTTTGCAAGAAAGGAGGTAGTGATGCCCAAAAGTTACCAAAATGAAATATCTGCTTCAATGGTATCCGTGGCAACGGAGTATCTAAAATTAGGTTACTTCATAGTCTTTAAAGTAGCACCAAAAAAAAAAAAGACTGATCTGGTTGCCATAGCAACCCGGAACTCATATTGACCGGAAACCTTAATTTTTGCAATTAGGACATCATATATACCCAATATGCAGAAAATCATGAAAATCCATGACATGCCGTGGCGCCAGAATTTTGGTGGTAACAGAGAATTGGTCTTTTAAGATTTCTATTGATATGGTTCTTGTCCATATTTGTCATTCGCTCTGTAAAATAAGACGTAAAGTTCACTTACTTCAATTTTGTTCATATTTTGTCCCAGTCGATGAAGTGTTCTTTTTTATTCAGAGTCAGTGACAGAATAAGCAAAGTACTTTTTCTTCAATATAGATGTCAGCGTCCGAATAAGTAATATTCCATAGTGACGGATCTAGCGGTGACCGGCCACGCTATTCGCTTTCATTTCTCCCGAAGTTGTTGATTCAGAAGACATGCTTATACTATGAGCATTAGATATTTTATTTAAAAAATATCCCCCGCATGACAAAAATTGAATTGGTGTATATTTTTCTCAATTTTCCTTCTGCGTGTTTTTTTTTTTTTTGGGGGGGGGGGGGGGGGGGTTAGTCATAAATATAACAAATATGAGAGAACGGTACGATAAGACGGTTATCTGAGATCGAGAAGTCATAATGATGCAAGAAATTGAATATTGTTTTCAATCAAGTATCTTCATTCATTAATTTTTTCCCTAGATTTGAAAAAAGGCATTAAGTACTCTAAAATACCCTGGTTGTATATACATTGTAGTCTAAATATTTGCCTTTTTCTAGACTATATGTATATATCGATATATTAAGACACGATGTATACTTCAATTCTATAATTTTTTGGCTCGCTTTGTCACTACTTTGAATGCATTGAATACATCGGAGTAATACTAAAAAGAAGAATAGGGCTAACAATCGATCAGATGTGGATCCTAAAAAATTCTAAGAAACTTTTGGGGAAATTTCAATAATATTACCAGCATTAAGTCTTTCGACTTCTCCACGCCTACCATTTCACAACAAATTTCTAAAACCCAGAATGACAAATATTGTTATTAGCAACATCTTTTTTAAAACAAATGCAAACAGGAGATTCAAATACCTCGTCATAGGGCGGGAACTGGATATGCACAAGCATGTTTTAAAAACATTTAAAAATGTTTTGGTAATTTGTTAATAATTACCAAAATTTTAATAATGTATTATTTTGTACGGTTCCAGAAACGTCATTAAAACATTTTAGGAAACGTTTGATAAACATGTTAATACATGCACTAACATGTTGTCAAACATTTTAAAAATATTTCAATAAATATTATAAAACATTTTCCCCTTCCCTCCTTTCTTTTTGCAAGGCACGGTAGTGATGACAAATATGGATAATGACCATATCCCTGTATACATCACAAAATCGATAATTCAGAAAATCAGAAACCGAAGGCATACAAAATCAGGACAAAACAGGAACCAAAGCAAACAAACAAAAACCTCCACCACATGAAAAGAAGCGAGCTCCCGATATGGGAGTGAGATCAGGTGCCCAGGAAGAGTAAGCATCTCCTGCTTGCATGCAACACCCGCCGCTTCAATTCGGTAGAACTGTCACATCCGGTAACTTCCATTTCGGAAGACATAGAGTACAATTTTGGCTTGGATGGTTCAAATGGTCTATGACAGAATATCACCCACCATTCTGGAGAGTGGGACATCATAGTGTATGACGAGTTCCCCATATCGACCGTAGAACTTCCTCAGTGACGATGTTAGTCGGTCACAAACATATCCCTGACTGAGAAGCTTATCTGAAAGACGCCTAGCTCTCAGAACAAAATCCGTATATTTCGTACTTGCTCTGGCATAGCGTATCAACTGAGATATGAACACGCCATAAGCAGGCGATGAAGGGATGTTGCTACTCAGAAAAGGAAAGTTTGTAATGCTGAAATTGAAGTCGTCACGTTTGTCATAGAGTGAGGTGTTCATGTGACCATCAGTGTCGTAGGACAACATTATGTCCAAATAGGATGCTGAATTATTTGTCTCTGTAGTTTCTTTGACTTCAAGCTCCGAAGGATAGATTCTGCTCAGGTAATCTGCGAATTTCGGATTATTGATGGACAAAACATCGTCTATGTATCTATAAGTGAAGTTGAAGTCAGAAGCTAAGTATCTTTTCCCTTCAGAGACCAAAGATTGAATGAATTCAGCTTCGTACGAGTAAAGGAAAATGTCGGCAAGGAGTGGGGCACAATTGGTCCCCATTGGAATTCCGACAATTTGCTGAAAGACCTTTCCTCCAAACACCACAAAAATGTTGTCGATCAAAAAGTTTAACATCTGAATAATATCTGTTTCAGTGTACTTATTTTCAGAATCGGACTTTTCTTTTACAAAGTAGGTTTTGTCATAGTTCACAACAATACATTTGTATTTGCGATTACCGTTCTTACTTGTAAACGCATTACTTATAATTTTTGCGAGTCTTTCTTTCAATTTAGAATGTGGAATTGTAGTGTAAAGTGTCGAAAAATCAAAGGCTTTGATCGAATGAACTTTACTAAAATGAGTGGATTTCAGATGTTCTAAAAGTTCCTTCGAATTCTTTAAAATCCACATCTGGTTGATACCACTGCGAGATTATACTGTCGAACAATATTTTTGAAGCCCAGATTTGATTTCAGATAAAACTTTGGTGAGTAAGATCGATACAGATTTGGTAGAACATTTTGAGGAACCAGCGATGAAACGTTGTTTGTACGGATTCTTATGCATTTTAGGTATGCAGTATAAGTATGGTAAATCTAAATCTAAATTGTTAGTTTGGAAGCCAAAGGAAGAAAGAGCTGATTTGTGGTTATCTATTATTTCAGAGGCAGAAAGGTTTGTTGGGGTGTAATAGGGATTTCCAGGTGTCGAATTTAAACCCAACTCTTTAACTAGACTTTCGAAATAGAACTTTTTGCAAGTAAATGTGAACCTCATTGTGTGGATTTCCTATTTCTGTTTTTCGTCAATTTACACCTACACCGAAACAATCACATATCCCATCCATCCAACTACGTCTTCAGTATTTTTTGACATAAATTTCACAGTATCTGACCATATTTCATTGTTAAGATTTAATGACAAATATGGATAATGACCATATTCCTGTAAACAGCACAAAATCGATAATTCAGAAAATCAGAAACCGAAGGCATACAAAATCAGGATAAAACAGGAACCAAAGCAAACAAACAAAAGCTTCCATCATATGAAAAGAAGCGAACTCCCGATATGGGAGTGAGACCAGGTGCCCAGGAAGAGTAAGCATCTCCTGCTTGCATGCAGCACCCGCCGCTTCAATTCGGTAGAAATGTCACATCCGGTATCTTCCATTTTGAAAGATATAGAGTACAATCTTTGGTTGGATGGTTCAAATGGTCTATGACAGAACATCAACCACCATTCTGGAGAGTGGGACATCATAGTGTATGACGAGTTCCCCATATCGACTGTAGAACTTCCTCAGTGTCGATGTTAGTCGGTCACAAACATATCCCTGTCTGAGAAGCTTATCTGAAAGACGCCTAGCTCTCAGAACAAAATTCGTATACTTCGTACGTGCTCTGGCATAGCGCATCAATTGAGATATGAACACACCATAAGCAGGCGATGAAGGGATGTTACTACTCAGAAAAGGAAAGTTTGTTATGCTGAAATTGAAGTCGTCACGTTTGTCATAGAGTGAGGTGTTCATGTGACCATCAGTGTCGTACGTAGGACAACATTATGTCCAGATAGGATGCTGAATTATTTGTCTCTGTAGTTTCTTTGACTTCAAATTCTGAAGGACAGATACTGCTCAGGTAATCCGCGAATTTTGGATTATTGATGGACAAAACATCGTCTATGTATCTGTAAGTGAAGTTGACGTCAGAAACTAAGTATCTTTTCCCTTCAGAGACCAGAGATTGAATGAATTCAGCTTCGTACGAGTAAAGGAAAATGTCGGCAAGGAGTGGGGCACAATTGGTCCCCATTGGAATTCCGACAATTTGCTGGAAGACCTTTCCTCCAAACACCACAAAAATGTTGTCGATCAGAAAGTTTAACATCTGAATAATATCAGTTTCAGTGTACTTATTTTCAGAATCGGACTTTTCTTTTACAAAGGAGGTTTTGTTAAAGTTAACAACAATAAATTTGTATTTGCGATTACCGTTCTTACTTGTAAATTACTTATAATTTTTGGGAGTCTTTCTTTCAATTTAGAAAGTGGAATTGTAATGTAAAGTGTCGAAAAATCAAAGGCTTTGATCGAATGGACTCTACTAAAATGAGGGGATTTCAGATGTTCTAAAAGTTCCTTCGAATTCTTTAAAATCCACATCTGGTTGATACCACTGCGACAATATACTGTCGAAGAATATTTTTGAAGCCCAGATTTGATTTAAGATAAAACTAGTGAGTAAGATCGATACAGATTTGGTAGAACATTTTGATGAACCAGCGATGAAACGTTGTTTGTACGGATTCTTATGCATTTTAGGTATAAGTATGGCAAATCTAAATCTAAATTGTTAGTTTGGAAGCCAAAGGAAGCAAGAGCTGATTTGTGGTTATCTATTATTTCAGAGGCAGAAAAGTTTGTTGGGGTGTACGTGGGATTTCCAGGTGTCGAATTTAAACCCAACTCTTTAACTAGACTGTCGAAATAGTACTTTTTTCAAGTAAATGTGTAATTATTTGAGGCTTTGTCCGCTGGTGTGATGACATAATGTTCTTGGAGGTAGGTAAGCTCTGTGATAACATCAGGGTCTTTAAATATAGACTCGAATCTGGTGTTCACAGTCGCTGACAAGGGTTAAGTAACCGAAACGTGCATGTCTTGTCCATGCTGCAAATTTATCTGTTTTTAATTGATGCTAAGACTTTATAGACGTGTAACATTTTTACCAAGTGGTATAAGAAAGGAGGTGATACTCAACAACACTCGGTTGCAGCATCCACAGCAAAACTCCAAAACACTTAATGCACAAAATGTCACTGCTGGTGGACCATGAGTCCCCGAGTGCACATGTAGCCAACTCCCATTAACTTCGGTCGATCGTTTCTTTAAACGCAATCGAAAATTTCTGTTCACACAATTTTTTCGAAATTTCTAAAACAAAAGGGTCCAGTAGCATCATATCCCACCCATCCAACTACGTCTTTCATTTTTAGGACATGAATTTCACAATCATATTTCATTGTTTTAACTTTAGATTGAGGGCCATTAACGAGGATTAAGTATCCAAAATATGCATGTCTGTTCCATGCTGCTAATCTATCTGTTTTTTTTTAATGATGCTATGAATTTGACGTGAAAAAAAACATGTAACATGTTCACTCTATGTGACAGTACGTGTCATAGAAGGTCCGAGAGTTCCTTTGTGATTACAAATTATGTTTTCTGTGTGAGTTTTGATATTTATTCATGGTTAAATCCGTTTTATCGTAAATTAATTCAAAGACATTGTAACAAACATTAAAGAGGTACCTATAAGTAACTAAGTCTCAAAGTTGAAATGACAAGGCAAAATAATAAGAATTTTCATTGAAGCGGTTGTAAACCTCGGAATTACTACCACATTGGGACCAGGTTCTCGGGGATAATCATAGTCTCCTGATTGCATGCAACATCCGTCGCAACAGCTCCATGAAAACTTGTCAAATTCGGTGATTGTCTCGATGTACATATTAATGTATATATAAGATGAATATTTTTTGTTGGTGATGATGACAGCCATTCAATCGCGATCGTGTATCTCACTGATCGTTCTGGAAAGGGGGATCTGATATGCTTTTATTTCCCCGTAGCGACCCAAGATTTTCCTCAATGATGATTTCAGCCGTCGTGTAATATTACACTGAACAAAGAGCTTGCAAGCCGTCTTACGCTAACGATGAAATCATCATATTTGGAAAATGTCCTGGCGTATCGCTAAGAGTAAGTTTTAACATTATATATTCATGTTTATATTATCTAATTAATGTACTGTGAAGGAATTGAAATGATAAACGTCTTCGAATTCAATAAGTCAATCCTAGGGTATCTGTGGTATAATGAAAAGGAATTTGCTTCGGAACAGATGTCTGACATGCTCTGAAAATTGTCAATTCATGCAAGATGAAGTTGCTTTCATATATACAAGCGTGGATGTAGAGTTTATTTATTTATTTCTCAGTAGCTTGAAATCTAATCTAAGAGATGCATTATCATCTTACATGTACAGGGTGTTCCATAATACAGAGGTTTCGAAGCGCGACGTGTACCTATGGCGTCATCACTTTCTGCGATCTTTGATCAAATGGCGCCATGACGTGACGTATATCTACACGTTAAGGACGTGTAGACGACGCTCTACACGTAATATTAAAACGGGTAACTTCTTTGAAAATTTCCACTCGAACGTCCAACGCTGTTTTAAAGCACGTTTAGTATTATACATTTCCTTGCGTCGAGGTTTTACGAATATCGATGTACATTTCTCGTAGATAAAACTGACTGAAAAGAAGACGGCTACACGTATACATTTCTACATACGTAAACCTAGACCTTCTCCGATTCGTACGTATAACTAAGGGACGTCTTAGGATTGTGACGTCAAACAGTGACGTGTACATGTACGTCATACGTACACGTTGAAAGAACTTGTAACAAAACCCCTATAATATATGATACTATTTCATCACATAACTCTGTAACAGGGAATCCAAGACAGAAAGACGCGTCACATGTTTTTTTTTTTCAGATTAAGAGTCCTGTAAGTTTCATAGTTCAAAGTTTTATGAATTTTCATACGCAACTAAGCAAATTATGACCTAAAGATAAACATGAGGAGTTTTCGCATCACGCGCCAAAATAACGCTATTCGCGTTATAGAATAAATTCAATCGAGATAAATTGTTACATGTATCATTAAATAAGCATAGTACATGTATTATCATCAATAATCCATATTTTGGACTTACAAAGGTAAATTTTTGATAAAGCCACGATTTTTAGCATCTTGTCTCATCTCTCAAAATAACAGACGAATCCACACTAAATCTAAATTAATTCATTTGATAATACGCTGATGTCCTTGAACACTAAATTTTGAAGCCTATATGCATAATCTAATTCACTTACGTCTTTCGGTACATTTTTGGACAGAATAACTAATACACTCATTGGCCATATTACATTATTTAGATTGAGGATCATTGACGAGGGTTAAGTGTCCGAAAAGTGAATGTCTGGTCCATGCTGCAAACTTATCCATTGTATATGATGCAATTGAATTCGAAGACGTTTAACATTATTTTGTACCACTTGGTGAGTGTCACTGCTGGTGGACCAGGAGTCCTCGAGGGCACATGTTGTCAAGTTCGATCAACTTCGGTTGACCATTTCTTCAATCTAATTACTTCTGTTATCAAAATTTCTTGAAATTTCCAAAACGTGGGTCCTGTAGCATCATATCCCACCCATCCTGCTACGTCTTTCGGTACATTATGGGACAGAAAAACGAGTTTTGAATATCTGAAACGTTCATGTCTGGTCCAGGCTGCAAAATCTGTTCTTACATGATGCTATTGAATTTGAAGACGTTTAACATTTTATAAAGATACACAGAAAACCTTATTTTGAAAAATGTTTTATGACATCATTCTACATTTCAAATGTCAAAGGGTTTTAAATTGTGGTTTTCATGTATTCATTCATTTTTTATGCAAAGGTTATATCACATGTGTAAGTTAAAAGTTGTAGGAATTATATCACTCTGAAATGGTATCATATATTTTGGAACACCCTGTACTTTCTCACAAATAGTTTGATTATTCCTTCCCTTTATAGACAGGTGGTTCATTCAGTTCTCGTCACTTCATCGACGCCTTACTAAAAAATTTCATATCTACCTGGAATATGGAAGATGAATGTGTATATCTAAATATCATTAAAAGTTATGATGAGAGGGAAAAATGCTACGTGTTTCATTATTACTCTTCCGATGTTTTGTAAGGAAAGGGTCAATTCGTTTCGAAATGCAACCTTTTCATGAGGACATAAGCGTTTGCTAAAGTGGTTCGGCATTCGACGTTACCCTAATCTTTGAACCCGAAGTAAGTTACTTTGAATCTGGATAATTTAAGTCTTATGTAAGTACTAGTATTGAATTTTAATTTTATCCCTGACTTCATTTTACTTATTAGTAAACAAACATTTCAAAAAGATGTTTTGGTTTTCTATTCTGTTGAAGAGTATGATTGAATCTGCTTTATTTGGATCGGTGCAATGTTTTGAATTCTAAACGACATCAGAATTTCTCCCTATATGTGGTATAGAGCTCGGCTGTGGTCTTTTCTCCAACATATTCATGGTCAGATTAGTCACGCTACTCTCATATCATTTTTATCATTAAGTTGCCTTTAAAATTGTTATATATAATAAATCTACGTGGAACTATGGTTTTGTACAAATTCTATAAAAGGTTGATGTAATCAAATTTCTTCCAATTCTTGTCACATTAGAAAATTGTCAATATCGAAATACATGTTCTATAGTACCAATTTCATTGCACAAGACACGTCGTATTGATACTATAAGACTCTTTCATGGTCTTCTATGAAAGATACATCGGTTCCACCCGAGGGGTCTCAAAATCATGTAAAACCCGAGGCTTGCCGAGGGTTTTGCAAAATTTTGAGACCCCGAGGGTGGAAACAATGTATCTTTCATAGAAGAACATGAAAGAGTATTTTTCTCTCATATCAAAGGGTCAAAAACAAAACTGAAAGAAAATGGACGAAATTTTTAAAATGTCAAGTTGATCTATTCGCGAAAATTTTGCGATATTCGAATTCAGCGCCCTCGGAAATGGTTTATTCTATAAGAATAAACTACGAATATTAGGCTCTTCAAAATCAAACGCAAGAGTACATTGAAAAACGATCTTAAAATCGATGTTTTATTGCGACGTCGCCGCTAGCTTGTTTGTTTTGCGGGCTGAAATCATGACGTCACAATAGCGTAAACAATCGAAACAATAGCGTCACGTGATATGTGATACAGCTGTCACGTGATATGTGATACAGAAGTAGCTCACGTAGCTGTATTTCATGGGCCTACTCAGTAACACATACGCGGGTATGAGAGAAAAATGTATTAAATCCTCGTCAGCAGTACTTAATGTCAAAGTCATAGTGAATTATCCTGGCGCCATCTACAATTTACTTTTGCAAAAAATTACCGGCTCCAAATTTTGTGAAGGATGTATTCAGAAGTGAAAAATATCGCCAAAAAATCGGCTTAAGCGCAAAGAGCTTAATTCTAAACATGACCGAAAAAGGCAAAAAAGCCCAGAATCATTTTAAATGAGTTAAAGAAAATCCTGACGATAATCTCAACAGCACTCACAATAGAGCACCAAATTGAGCATAGACGGACCCCTAGCAAGCTAGAGTTGGGACCAGGTGCCCGGGAGGAGTAAGCATCCCCTGTTGGCTAGCCACACCCGCTGTCGATGTTCATGCACGAAAATGAAAACAATATCTAAACAATTGCACTGTCCAAGGCCATGTCTATATAGAAAGTGCTATGGCGACAATGTCAAGGAAAAGTAACATAAAGAGATTTTACATGGCTATCAAATGCACACTTTGTTATGTATACTTTGCATACAAATTACTGTAACATTATTTCTATATGTTTGATTTCCACGTACCAATATCAAAAACGAGAAATATATTATGTATTTTCTTATCAATGTACTATGTACGTCAAAAAGAATAAATTATTGTCATTGTCAAACTTGTACTGTGTTTTTGCGTAGGGGTATTTTTTTCGTGATCATATAATAGACTGGTCAAAAGATGAATAAATGATTGGTCGGCAAAAAAACCCCCAGAACATTAAACCAAAGATAACACAAAAAAAAACAAAAACAAAGAGAAGAGAAGAGGAAGAGATACTTAAAATCGCAAAAATAACCCCCCACGCAAAATGCTTAAAATCGCAACTGTGCTTCGAGGGGATTATTATAAAGATATAAGTATATAATAAGATTGGTGGCAGTACAACTAGTTTTTGCAGATTATGCTTGTGTCATAATTATCACCCGGTCCTACCTGACAAAAGTAATACATTCACTGACATCCTCTGAAGACTTCCTAGTAGTATCCGTATTTTACACATCTTCAAATTCACAGTGTCCTGTAAGAACAGATAAATGTAAATTCTAATTCATTCTGTTTATTTCATGCATTCTGATAGGTTCACAGGATTTCTACAAGCATGTATAACGACGATATACATGCCGCAAACCGACTCACTTGACATACTTCAAAATGTATTCCTACGTAAACTTGCACGTTACAAGCTTTAGCGCACTTTTTGCGTATGACGTCATGCTTCCCTTTGTTCTTCGCTCCTGTGACGTCATACTGTGACGTAAAACTACAAGGTATGAGCTTGTAAATGGCGTTCTCCACATGAAAACAACAGAGCAAGTAAGTTTATTATTGAGAACACTTTGATTTTTCGCCATTGTAATAAATACGAAGCAATTGTATTTCATATTTTGCAGCGCAATAATTTCTGTTGGTTGTTTTTAGTCCTCCGTAGCATCGTCACCTCTAAAGCGATGCGTGAGACCCTCTGAGTCTGAGGGATATAGAAAGTTAAAATATGTCACGTGATTTAAAATAGGGTTAAACGTACTGTGTTTTGTGGTTCCGGCAGGTATATGTTGGATATACTGTTGGAAAGATACGTTATACCGTCGGGGACAAGCCCATTCGGATCCCCTCGCCCTTTATTTGTAATGCCCACTAGTCAAAAATATTAAAATATATCTGCACAAGAAATCAAATAAGCTCTATCAGTATCTCTTAAAGTAGTTAAAAGAGACTAAACACGCCCCTCGAATGACGTATATAATGATGCCGATTTCTATGTAGTCTGGTACATCTTCAGTTTGAAGCAAGCCGTTCTAATGTCATGTTTTAGACCCGGTTTGTGTTATGTGATAAGGGAATCATAGCGTACAGGGATAACTTGCGTCGTTA
This sequence comes from Pinctada fucata, assembly GCA_028142955.1. Lineage (NCBI taxonomy): Eukaryota > Metazoa > Mollusca > Bivalvia > Pterioida > Pteriidae > Pinctada > Pinctada fucata. Next base: position 47,399,353 of record AP027104.1, on the reverse strand, counting down.
ATATATCTCGCATAAGAAAAGTAGTTACTCCTACATTTGATTTTCACATCAAAAATCAAATCAAGTTAATGAATATAGTTAATTAATAGTTAATTAATGTCAGTGTACCATCTGCACAATTTTTAATGTTTCATCAATGATGGACGAGGTTGAAATAGAGAATACTATTGTGAGTAATGTACACTTAGTAAGGGTTATTCTACTGTCTCCGAGGGATTGTTGCTCGGCAATTGTTAGGCTATCAAACAATTATCACCAATGATTGGATAATTCTTCATTGCCAGCCACGACTCCATCAATCATGCAATCATTACTTCAATCATTAATCTAATCATGGCTATACAATGAAAATTATTGCACCGTCTGGAAAGATGTTAACTACCGTCTACAACGTAGACCGTGCAACAATACATATTAGTTCTAATAATTGTATGTTACAGAAAATAAGTGTAATCAGGGATTTCTTGTGATTCCTGCAGGTATGAATATGTCATTGATTTAAAACGAGTTATGGGCCGTTTTTGGCTACCCAAAACTGGAGCTCGGATTGAATGAACGCGCGTTTGTGATTGGCTGATATTCACATAAGAGTAAGTACATAAGATAGATAAATTTCTAATTAATTATTACATGAACATAAATTATTTGGGTTTTCTAACGAGGGGTACCTTTCAATTTTTAATTTTTCTCTTTTTATTCATTCTAAATTAAGAGGATGAAAAGCAACGGTAACCCCCATTTTTATCATATCAAAAGGTAGATAAATTATTGTTCTGTCTTATGATAAATGACTCATTTTTTAAATCGCCTATTTTCACAGAAGTATGGAAGCCCAACTGGGATAACCCTTATAATGTAAGTCTATGGAAAATTTTCGGGATTTTAATTACCTTCTTCATATCTGCAAGGTTCAGTCATTACGTGTAATTCCTGGTCATTTTAGGGATTTCATGAAATTTCATAAAACCCTTCCCCATTATGAAATCTCAAGAATATTAGGGATTACATGTAATTCCTAAAATATTTTAGCATTTTTACACTTATTTTCTGACGGTCAAAACCCTTATAAAATGCAATGTGATTGATAATTTACCACGTTCATAACGCATTATCCCGTCATTGAACGAGAAAAATAGTATCAGAAATATTCTAAAAACTGATAATGGATAATATGGATAGAAAATTGATGTTAGAAAATCTCTTGCACAGTACAATTTGATTTTACATAGAGCCTTTGACCTACTAAAGTGTGAAGTAAACCTCCCTAGTTCATGTCATATGTACGCGGCAAAATTGTTTGTACGGAATCTAAGTGATTGTACCATGTAACTCAATATAGCTATAGTACTAAGAGACACTGGTGATTGGTTCGTCCCAAACTCTTGTCTTTGCAACTGTTCTCAGTCGGTTTCAATGAAACTTGTTGCAGTATTTAGACAAACACGAATGACAGGGGAGGGGTCGAAAAGTTTTTTCCGGAAAACTGGAATGATTCACTTAGATTTGTTTAATGGACTCGCACACTGGTTTGTTCATGAATAGTTATCAGGCCAATAAATCATGTTTATATATAATTAATCCTTCCAAAATATCACATACAAGGTAGTTGAAATTAAAATATCTTAGGCAATTTTTTTTCTTTAATTTTTTGTGCATTATCAAAAAAATATACTTCATATATAATACGATATAAGTTTTATACTACTTTGTCAGATTGACCATCAATCCTGTTAGATAAGATGTTTTTTGTGCTTTTACACTTATGTCCATTTTGCATAAATGATAATACAGGGACTTTGAAAATGTTTGGAATTCCTCTATTACGACCTCGAGCATTAATGATGTGATGATACTTGGTAAATGCACACAATATGGTGCACTGAAATTTTGAAATAGAACTTGTCGATTGACAATTTCATGTAATAGAAACTTCCTATTCTAGTTCGAATGACAAATATTAGCATATACGTTCGAATTTAGCATATACGAATTCACGTTCGAATTCACGTTCGAATTTCGAATACGTTCGAATTTAGCATATACGTTCCTTTTTGCTTGACAGGGAGAATATTTAGCATCAATTGGGTGAAAAAGTATTGATTTCAAAAGTCAAAATAAGACGAAAGAAAGGAGGGGATCTCCAACAACACTAGGTTGCAGCCCCCACAGCAAAACAATCAAAACACCCAGTGCAAAAAAAAACAACAAAACCCCCCCCCCCCCCACAGAACAGACACCCACAGAAAGAGACGCAAAAGGGACAAGGAACATCAACTCACACCATAGAAACATTAAACATAAAAGACCACACATAAATTCACGTTAGGAAAGAAGTGTAAAAATTTATGAAAAATTCAGGAATTACATGAAATGCCTAGCCAGTTTCAGGAATTCCAAGTAATGACTAATCGAAACAGGGATTACACGAAATCCCCAAATTTCAGAAATTACGTGAAATCATTGATTACACTTATTCCCTGTAACATATATATCATTTGATAGTAAGTACATGTGTAACTGTGAAGTTACGTAAATCTTTTTTATCAATGTTTCTAGAATATACATGACAAATATGGATAATGACCATATCCCTGTATACAGCACAAAATCGATAATTCAGAAAATCAGAAACCGAAGGCATACAAAATCAGGACAAAACAGGAACCAAAGCAAACAAACAAAAACCTCCACCACATGAAAAGAAGCGAACTCCCGATATGGGAGTGAGATCAGGTGCCCAGGAAGATTCTGCTTTGGTAATTTGCGAATTTTGAAATATTGATGGACAGCACATCGTCCATGTATCTGTAAGTGAAGTTAAAGTTAGAAGCTACGTATCTGTTCTCTTTCGAGAGCAAGGAGTGGGGTACAATAATATTATTGGTTCCCATTGGAATTCCGACAATTTGCTGGAAGATCTTTTTCCAAAAACAGGATGTTTAACATTTGTGTCACATGTATGCCCTTTGCCGTGTGGAGCTCGCTCCCCGTGAGGGTTTTGACAGCAAGTGTTTTGAATATATTTCCCTGACATTGTCGCCATAGCACTTTCTATATAGATGTAACATCAGACAGTGGATGAATGGTATATATTGTTTTCATTTTCGCAGTTAAACATCGACGGCGGGTGCGGCTAGTAAGAAGGGGATGCTTACTCCTTCCGTTCACCTGGTCCCACCTCTAGCCCACCAGGGGTCCGCCGATGCTTAACCTTGTGCTCTATTGTGAGTGTTGTTGAGATTATCGTCAGGATCTTTTTTAACTCATTTGTGTCACTCATTTGTTCTACCGAATTGAAGCGACGGGTGTTGCATGCAAGCAGGAGATGCTTACTCTTCCTGGGCACCTGGTCTCACTCTCATATCGGGAGTTCGCTTCTTTTCATATGATGGAGGTTTTTGTTTTTGTTTGCTTTGGTTCCTGTTTTTATCCTGATTTTGCATGCCTTCGGTTTCTGATTTTCTGAATTATCGATTTTGTACTGTAGACAGGGATATGGTCATTATCCATATTTGTCATTTTTACCACTGTTCATGTGTCACTGCTGGTGGACAAACTGTCCCCGAGGGCACTTGTCGAGCAGTCTTTTGCTTAAATGGATAGAACTCAAGAGACCTACAAAGTGGCTGGGGCGTCGCCCACTATATAAAGGCCCCAACCTGTTGCGTCTACGGACACATACGCAACAGGTAACTTAGGTGTCCCTAGAATTAGCTTACACAACATTAGAGATGAAACATTTGTAGTTAGTAACAACCATGAGTTTTGGTATAAACATGCAGATGGGTATATTAAAATCAAGCCCTGTAAGATTGAAGTGGTCGATATACTAAAAGAGCACCTATTTTCACCAAGCGATTGCTCAATTTCTAAGTGTGGCATGAAGAACTGCAAAACTTGTAACATCCTAATAACAGACACTTCATTCTCAAGTAATCTCACAAAACAAACATTTAACACGCATAGTTTTGAAAACCTTAACTGCATGACATCTAATGTTGTGTACGGAATAGAGTGCTCACTTTGTGGATTGATTTATGTGGGCGAAACCAAAGGCCAGCTCCGAAAAAGAATGTCAGGACACCGATCAAAAATAAATAATAAAGGAAGTCAACTCCTTTACCGACATTTTGACCAGGCCGATCATTCTGTTTTATCTATGAGAGTCAGAATCCTGGAGAAAATATATCACCCCACAAACAATCCCAATTTGAGCACACCTCTCCGTCGCAACAGAGAAGAGTTCTGGATAAAAAATCTTAACACTGCAGCGCCCTATGGGTGCAACGATAACATCAGCACTATAGGAAACTTAACAAGTCCCGGTTGTCAATCGGTAAATGTGACTAGCTTATTCAACAGATCACAAAGAAGACCTCGAAGTCATGGCTTTCGAAAATATAATAGGCCTGAGATACATAGTTTCTCCTTCGATGACTTGGTTCCATTTTTGAATGAGCCTCTAGGCCTGCATTATATTCGTACCAAATTATACTCTGTTCCTTTACGGAAGTTACACGAAATCTACGATTATACGAAGGATCTCGCATATACCGATACACGTTCCCCAGAATATAGACTACAAGGAGTCATCTTGGACATTTCTACTTTTCGTTTATTTCAAGCAGTTAGATCAGATAAATCAGAGGAGAAAACAAACCGCCCTTTCATTAAAGTAAGATTTGCAAACAAAGGTATTGATAACTTGAATCTTGGTCAAATTTTGAATCACAAAACTGTCACAGAAAAAATCCCACCATATTTCAAAAGAAAAGAAACTCCTTGTATTTCCTATAGCTACACACCAACAGTTGCATCTAAAATTTACAATTACAAACGATTCCTGCAGTGTATTGATTTAAGTAATCCCTCACTACATCCACTTCCCTGCGAACGTTCTTCATCGGATTTCAACTACTCTCCTTGTGGACACGTTATTACTGGTGACCTTAGTATAGTCAAGAACGACAAGTTGAGAGAATTGTTAAAAAAGGGTCCCAAATACAGAGAAAGTATGTCCTTTACATGGAACCAAAATGTCAAAATTATTATGGACTCTTGTGAGGAATATGCAAGACGTTGGGCAAAGAAAGAGGATGTACAGCTCGACACCCTTTCCGAATGGATAAAATCAATCAGAGGGTTACTTTATCTAGAATTAACCGATTAAAATCAACTGTGAACACCAGATTCGTGTCTATATTTAAAGACCCTGATGTTATCACAGAACTTACCTACCTCCAAGAACATTATGTCATCACACCAGCGGACAAAGCCTCAAATAATTACACATTTACTTGCAAAAAGTACTATTTCGACAGTCTAGTTAAAGAGTTGGGTTTAAATTCGACACCTGGAAATCCCACTTACACCCCAACGAACCTTTCTGCCTCTGACATAATAGATAACCACAAATCAGCTCTTGCTTCCTTTGGCTTCGACACTACCAATTTAGATTTAGATTTACCATACTTATACTGCATACCTAAAATGCATAAGAATCCGTACAAACAACGTTTCATCGCTGGTTCCTCAAAATGTTCTACCAAATCTGTATCGATCTTACTCACCAAAGTTTTATCTGAAATCAAATCTGGGCTACAAAAATATTGTTCGACAGTATATTCTCGCAGTGGTATCAACCAGATGTGGATTTTAAAGAATTCGAAGGAACTTTTAGAACATCTGAAATCCACTCATTTTAGTAGAGTCCATTCGATCAAAGCCTTTGATTTTTTGACACTTTACACTACAATTCCACATCCTAGATTGAAAGAAAGACTCGCAAAAATTATAAGTAATGCTTTTACAAGTAAGAACGGTAATCGCAAATACAAATTTATTGTTGTTAACTATGACAAAACCTACTTTGTAAAAGAAAAGTCAGATTCTGAAAATAAGTACACTGAAACAGACATTATTCAGATGTTAAACTTTCTGATCGACAACATTTTTGTGGTGTTTGGAGGAAAGGTCTTCCAGCAAATTGTCGGAATTCCAATGGGGACCAATTGTGCCCCACTCCTTGCCGACATTTTCCTTTACTCGTACGAAGCTGAATTCATTCAATCTTTGGTCTCTGAAGGGAAAAGATACTTAGCTTCTGACTTCAACTTCACTTACAGATACATAGACGATGTGTTGTCCATCAATAATCCAAAATTCGCGGATTACCTGAGCAGTATCTATCCTTCGGAGCTTGAAGTCAAAGAAACTACAGAGACAAATAATTCAGCATCCTATTTGGACATAATGTTGTCCTACGACACTGATGGTCACATGAACACCTCACTCTATGACAAACGTGACGACTTCAATTTCAGCATTACGAACTTTCCTTTTCTGAGTAGCAACATCCCTTCATCGCCTGCTTATGGCGTGTTCATATCTCAGTTGATACGCTATGCCAGAGCAAGTACCAAATATACGGATTTTGTTCTGAGAGCTAGGCGTCTTTCAGATAAGCTTCTCAGTCAGGGATATGTTTGTGACCGACTAACATCGTCACTGAGGAAGTTCTACGGTCGATATGGGGAACTCGTCGTACACTATGATGTCCCACTATCCAGGATGGTGGATGATATTCTGTCATAGACCATTTGAACCATCCAACCAAAGATTGTACTCTATATCTTCCAAAACGGAAGTAACCGGGTGTGACAGTTCTACCGAATTGAAGCGACGGGTGTTGCATGCAAGCAGGAGATGCTTACTCTTCCTGGGCACCTGGTCTCACTCTCATATCGGGAGTTCGCTTCTTTTCATATGGTGGAGGTTTTTGTTTTTGTTTGCTTTGGTTCCTGTTTTTATCCTGATTTTGCATGCCTTCGGTTTCTGATCTTCTGAATTATCGATTTTGTACTGTAGACAGGGATATGGTCATTATCCATATTTGTCATGTATGCCCTTTACCGTGTAGAACCATGTACAACGTAACCATTCTTATGACAGATGTTCTATTTTGAATGGTGTTTTTAGCGCGTTCTGTTAAAGACAGTGACTTTCTCTTTTAAAGAATGTATAAAAAGGTGAAATATTTGAATGAGCCTCAGACTGTAAGAAACTATGCGATAAAGTTTTAAATTTGAATTTCACACATGTTATCAATTTGGTGGTGACATATTCTATTTATGGAAATTATGAATCTATATTCGGCATATTTAAAATGAGCACGTTCATATTGTCAGTAGATGGGAACTTTCAATGATACTAAATGGATCTTTTAGCGTAGGGTTTTTTAAATAACATTTCGGGTGTGAAAATGAAAGGATCCAAACTACAAGTAGGTCCACATGGTCTTACTCATAGGTTGTTGCAAATACGTGTCTTTCGGCCGGCATAGCATAGTTTGTGTCTGTATGTTTTTACGAGTTTTAAAATTTGTACTTGCATCATTCAAAATCTTAATAAGATAATATTAGAATATTATTTATCCACTAGCATTGATACTGATAAGGGCAAACGTTGCAAACACAAGAAACGTCATTTTTGGACCTTAATGTCAAAATTGCAAATAGAGAGATTCATGCGAGTGTGTTTGACAAAAGAGATGGTTTTGGATTCAACAGAGTAGTTTTTCCCCTAGCTCGACGTTGATGTTCCTAGATTACCGAAACCCATTAAATATGGCACTGACTATCTACAGTTTTGTAACAGCTTGAATTCCAGTATTGTCTATTTACATGTTAAACGTCTTCAAATTAAATAGCATCATTTAAGACAGCTTATGTAGCCTTGGACCCCTGTGTATTACTTTAACAATTATTTTTACAATTGTTTGTGGTATCACCTACAGTGAGTAGTAGGCTGTACGCTGTAACTAGGTCTTATTAGAATGTCGTTGCTTATGACTCATATCTCCTTGATCTAAGGTCATTAGTAAGGTCACGTCTTACTTTTGTAATGAAATTGCTTCATGTCCATGTATGTGCAATCATTTATCCCTCGAACCGCGTATCCAATCACTTATATATCAGTTTGTTGTTGCTCATGAGGTAACTCAATATGCTTATACTGATGCATATATACCTCCTTAACAATGAAATGTATCACTTTCATATTTTATTATAATGTTGCTCATGACTCAATGGTTTCACATCACATTTGCCAAATGTCATGGACTAATGTCAAATAAATTTGTTGGGAGGGGGAAACATCTCTTTATTCTATAAAAAAACGTTTTCAAAATTTGATCGTTCCGTTTGAATTTTGTTGTGTATCAACGTCAATGTTTTGTCTGATGCTCGTTGTATCTTGCGGTTGTTTTCCGCTGTGTGTAAGAAAGTTTCTCTTTTCCAAAAGAAGGTATATGAAAAATAGCCATAGTCGACCATATTACACTAAAGGACATAAAAGTAAATATAAATTATTGAGGATGCTTCTTTTCTTCTAAACAGAAAATGTCTGAGAATTTTAAATTCTAGGATGGGTTGTTCGATCATGACTTCCCATCCTTATGGAATCCATCTTTAAATCTGTAAATACTAACATACAAACTGATTACTGATTTGAAATGAGTGCATTAAGTGAATTGATTGTAGGTGTTTCATAAATTTTTACTTTTTTTTTTTCGCAGAGCTGCAACATTTTTGTCATGGATTACGATGATGTATTGAAGCAGCTGGGGGAATTCGGTCCATATCAAAAGAAGCTATTGGCGCTATCCTTGCTACCTATCATATACAATGCGTTTGGAAGCCCAGCCAGCAACTTTTTCATCGGAAATCATCTGCATAGGTCTTTAACTTTAATGTAAAATATATATCCTTTGATTTTAAAAGTATATTCCTACATTTAAGGATATTCGCATAAGATGTACGTGGGCTGTTCCGAAAGTTCATGGACAACACCATTTAAGGAGAGATCTGTAGAGTTTGATAAAAGCCGGCCATGTTGATTTCCTTATAATACGGATAATTTTGAATACATATACGAAATTTCATTACGATTGGTTAATAATAACCTTCTAAATACCCTTTTGAACAAGGTAAGGTTCTAGGTAACGGAGCAGCTAATAAAAAGTAATGACGTCGTCAGATGTCCACTATAAATTTGACATCTTAAAAGAAATAACAACACCTCTCATCTGTATAAAATTTAAATATCTTTTCATGTATTTTGATGAGGAAGATATGTTTTATTTTCATGTGCATTTCTCCTTCTGTATCATAGTGTGCTTTCATCTTTAAATCATTCAAAGTCAGGTCACCATTAAGGCAGAAAACGACATCACTTCACTTATTTTCGTTTACTTTTTTGTTCAACTCCAACTAAAATCGCGTGCTTATGTACCTAATCATCATAAAAACACATTCCTCCTATTCTAGCAACATTAGTTTTTATGTATTTTGTCCATATCAAGATGCATCCATCAGCTATTAAGTCTCCGTCTGTTTTATTCAACCGAAATTCAAAACTGAATGACTGTCTGGTGCTCCGTAAAGAGCGCTGACGTCATAAATTTTTGGTTGATTTGTTCAACAATATCATGCATAACTCATCATAAAAGTCGTAAATCGGTCCCAATTTTGTTAAAACTTTGCAATTTTCATAACAAATAATAGTTTTATTGATATAGAAAGTTTAATTGATAGTCAAATATTTTTTTTTCTAATTTTATTTAGCAATCTAATGAAAGGGCCCGAGGTAGGTTTATTTCAACAACACAAATTTTACTGCTCCGTAACCTCTACCCTTCATGTATAAAGGTGACAATTATGCCCTTTTAGCTAATCATTTTAACCAGATATTTTTTGTTTTCTCTTTCTGAATGTATTCCTTTCATTTCTGGAAAATTTTTATTCGCATACGACTTCAAATGTGATTTTTAAGGCATGTGTTCACGAACTTTTGGAACGGCCCTCGTATATAATTATATATTTCATTTCATATTTTTGTCCTTATTATGACCTTTTTGGGCCATTATTTCTAATATGTCTGAACAGATATGCGAAACAGTATATTGGATAAATTCATAATTTCTTTATGTTTGACCAAGTACATGCACATGATATTGGATGAATTGAGAGAAGACATATGGACACATGAATTACAGCATCTCTAATAAGCCCAATCTACAAACGTATACATTAATAGATTAAATACAAACTACATGGAATCAGAGTTCGTCCATGAATTAGTATTTGCATAATAATTCCAATGATACGTCACTTTATGTCAAGGTATCAACTGTCATGAACTAGGTAAGACATTCTGGAAATTAAAGAAAAAATACAGTCAAATTCTTTAGAAATTCGGACCCATACAAGCAACAGAGTATATAACTGAGGTATTTCATACATTTATTTTTATGGTAGCAAAATAAATAAAATAAGATGGATCAAAGGCAGACAGAATTGCTATCGAAAATGATTTAGAGTCATAAAACGCCTTTTATGCCGTGGATATGATCATGCTTTCACCAGACGGACACTTGGCATGGTACTTAATCAATGTACAGCCTTATACTAACCTCGTTTTTGAAGACAAGGCCTCGACCACATGTCTTCTCTGAATGTAAATCAGACTCCTAAGATGATAACATGTATGAACTTACAATAGCCAGAGGAGAACGGACTGTATTTTTATTTGAAAAGACTACGTAAACGAATATTTCCACTTGGAATCGTCAACAAAATACTGAATACCAAAATACGAAATCACAGAATAGAAAAGTATAAGTCGGCATCACCAAGCAAGGCATTTTTTCTTGATATCAATATTTACACCACCGAATTTGACAAATTTTCATGGAACTGTTGCGACGGGTAAAAAACACTGACTCTCTCCGGACACCTGGTCACACTTTGAAATATATTTTTTATTCCGGAGTTAGCGACTGTTCCAATGAAAATTCTAATGATTTTGCCTTACCTTATCGACTTTGAGACTGAGAATGTCACTAGCTAGATTTACGTAAAGCATTTAGTGTCACACATGCTACAGACGACGTACTTGTTCTTAAACATGTCATTTTGTTTTTCGTTTTGGTAACATTTATTAATATATCACTTAGTTCGCAACCGTTCCACTGGAAATTCTAATGATTTTGCCTTGCCTTCTCGACTTTGAGACTAAATGACTGATAGGTAATTCTTTGGTGTTTATTAGTATACAACTGCTTGAAAGAAAGGAATATAAGAAGTTATATAGAAAAACATGTTATTCAGATAGTCAATTGTTCGAAAACGGACATCGATGAAAAATTGCTTCGATCTCTGGTAAATATGTGACATTTTGATCTTTACGTATTCTATCTGTCTATTGAAGGTCTTGTCGGTAAATTTCACTCTTTTCGAATGTTATGCATCTTTCGTACGAAGGATATTCATATATTTATTTTCAGATGTAAGATACCTGACCTCCCAAATGACACATATGCTGTCCAAGACAATGAACATGCATACATCATCAATGAAACAATACCACTGATTGAGGACGGGGCATATGATCCATGTCATATAATTGTAAATGGAAGCAAGTCATCGTGCAGTGAATGGGTGTTTGATGAAAGCGTTTTCACAAAAACGGTCAATTCACAGGTATAATGTTAGATACTGGGATTTTCTAATAATGAACTGAGACATTTCGCTTATTTATGTGGCCCAGTGCAGATTTGTCGATTTGGTATATTATTCTTATAAACTCAAATAGAAAATCATACAAGACTATCATCTTGGTACTTAATTGATATATTTGTAATTAATTGATTCAGTGATGAATTTTATAAGGCAGTCTCATAAAAGGTTTTTGTAACATGGAAAAACAAAATATCAAGATTACTTTATTTCGTTACGCATTTTGAGATAACTATATCGTCATAACCAAGACGATGGATAGAAAGTGGAGAAAAACCAACGAAATATATTGCGCCCTTGAAAAAAGAAATTATGTTAATAAAAATATTGCAACAATTACTGACGGTCAAGGACACAACATTACTGAACAAAATCTTATATTGGAAAATAATAAACAGTATTATCAAAACTTGTACATAATTTTAGATATTGTTTTCAAATTCGTGCGTGGACGTCGACGGCGGGTGCGGCTAGCCAACAGGGGATGCTTACTCCTCCCGGGCACCTGATCCCACCTCTAGCTTCCTAGGGGTCCGTCAATGGTCAACTTTGTGCTCTATTGTGAGTGCTGTTGAGATTGTTGTCAGGAACTTCTTTAACTCATTTGTATCAAAACTTGTACTTTGGACCTAAATATCAAAAGTGTCAATGGAGGAATTCATACAAGTTTATATGACAAACGAGATGATTTTGGATTCAACATAGTAATTTTCCCCTGGCTTGACGGTGATGTCCCTAGATTACCGTCATACGGTATTTACATTTCACAGCGTATCCGGTATGCAAGAGCATGTACTGATGTTTTGGATTTTCATATGAAAATCTACAAATTACAAAGAAACTTTAAGGTCAAGGTTTTCGCTTTCACAAACTAGTAAAAACTTTCTGAAAATTTTACAAAAATTATGATCAACTTCTTTTGAAATTCGGACCCATACAAACAACATAGTATATTACTTTAGGTATTTCACAACCTGCATTTTATGGTGACATAATTAACAAAATAAGAAGGATCAAAGGTAGGCAGCATATTGATCAAAAATGCGTCAGTCATCAAACGCCTTTTATACCGTGGATATGATCCTAATGTCACCAGACGGACACTAAGCTTGGTACTAGACCAATCTACAGTCTTGTACGAGCGCATTCTTAAGACTTGCACTCTGACTGTGACGACGGGACTCCATGACGGGCCCTGTCCAAACCTCCTTAGAGAAGACAGGGCCCCGACCACCTGTCCTCTCTGAATGTCAGTCGGACTCCGCGGGTGGTAACATATATGAGCTCGCTACAGCCGGCAGAGCACGGACTGTATTACGCACGTCCCCTTTTTATATCCATTTATATATTCACCTGTGTTGCTTGGACCCCTGTGTTTTACGGTCTTGTTTGTGTGTGGTCATCTAACAGTGAGGAAGATGATTTACACCATAAATGTGCGTTCTTCGAGACCTCTGGTAAATTGGAATAGTTGGAGGGTTGTGCGCACGTAATCCAGGATAACCACACCGTCTGCTATTTACGTGGCAGATGGCCGTCCAAAGTCGGCACCGGTTGCCCATTGGTCTCGTTGGTTTTTGTGTAGTCTTTTATGTTTCATGTTTCCATGGTGTGAGTTGATGTTCCTTGTCCATTTTGCGTCTCTTTCTGTGGGTGTCTGTTGTGTTTTTTGCTTGGGTGTTTTGGGATTTTGCTGTGGGTGCTACAACCTTGTGTTGTTGATGATCCCCTCCTTTCTTTTATATACCAATAAAGATGAGTATTAATGGATGGAATTATTACCGAAAAAGTAGAAGATAAAGATCAGAATATGCTAGATAATGATAATACTTTACAAGAAATTGAAATAGCAGTACGTAACTTAAAAAATGAAAAATCCCCAGGTCCCAGTTGGTATACAGCCGAGTTCTATAAATTCTTCCGGTCTGACATAAATATTTCTTGTTTAGATCACTTATATTAAATGTAGGTATTGAAAATGGGAATCTCTCTTCTTCACAAAAAATGGGTGTCATTTCTTTATAACCTAAGGGAGATAAGCCCCGCAACATTCTGAAAAATTGGAGACCTATTTCTCTATTAAATATCTCCTTAGCTTATAGATAGTTGTTTAGCTTATAGATTAAAACAAGTTTTAAGTTTTAACATGATTAATAAAAACCAATCTGGCTTTATCAAAGGTAGATTTATAAGGGAAAATATTCGTCAACTCTACGATATAATGCTATTTTTAGAGGAAACTAACTCTTCAGGCCTCCTTCTTCTCGTGGACTTTGAAAAAGCTTTCGATTCTGTCTCTTGGAAATTCATCGATAATGTTCTTAAATAGTTGAACTTTGGAGATAAATTTAGAAATTACATTAAATGCTTAAACAATGACTTTAAATTATGTGTTATACAACATGGAACCTTCTCTAACTTCTTCAGTATAGGTCGTGGATGCCGGCAAGGTGACCCGATTTCTCCGTACATTTTCATTTTATGTGTTGAAATATTAGGACTTCTCATACGAAACAGTAAAAGCATAAAAGGTATTAAAATTCTAAATGCTGAAATTAAAATCCTCCAATATGCTGATGACAAAACTCTATTACTAGATGGTTCAGATAATTCTCTTCGAAAATCTCTCTCTACTAACTCAATTCTCAAAATTCTCAGGTCTTAATCCGAATATTGAAAAAAACAAAATGTATCTGGTTAGGGTCTAAAAAACATAGTAAAGATATTCTATGTAATGATTATTCGTTAATTTGAACAGATGAGGAATTCACATTTCTTGGAATTACTTTTCAACAGATATGAATAAAATTCCAGAACTTAATTACCATAAAAAACTTCAAGATATATAAAATCTTATTGGTCAATGGTCATAAAGACTGTTGAGTCCCTTGGGTAAAATAACAGTTATTAAGACACTCATTTTACCGAAGTTAACACACCTTTTTATATCCTTACCCAACCCAGATCCAGATATTATTGATGAAATAGAGAAATTATTTTTCTCTTTCCTATAGAAAAAAAACCTGATAAGATCTCAAGGAAACAAATTATTCAAAATCATTTATGAAATCTATGAAAATAACCTGGATAAAAAAAGGACTAACTAGTGATTCATCTTGGACCCTACTTTTTGAAAACATAACTAAAACTAAAAAAGATCAATTTTTCATATTTGGTTCAGACTTTATAAAAAAGATTGCAAAACGTATAAACAATAGATTTTGGAAAGACACTCTTTTGTGCTATTTTGAATTTAAAGAAACATTCAAAAATCATGAAACTAATGAAGAAATTATGCACAATGAACTATGGTTTAACAATGATATAAATAGATAATAAGTCAATATTCTATGAATCATGGTTCAAAAAAGGTATCAGATATATTCATGATTTTATTGATGAAACTAGTTCACTTATTAGTTATGAATTGTTTTGACAAAAATTTGACTTTGCTTCGGAACAAACGATATGTTATTCAAATTCAATATGTTAAGTTCAAATATATGCACTTTCTGTAATGAAAATCCAGAAACACTTTAACATCTTTTCTGCAACTGCAAACATGTCGAAAATTTTTGGAAAGACTTAGAAATATGGCTTTTTCAAAATTGTGTAACATTCAAATTACTTTCAGCAATAATGATATTTGTCTCATGAAAAAAAAAAATGCAAAAAAACAAACAGTTGATAAATCTCATAATAACCTTGGCAAAAAAACATATATATAAACAAAAAATTGAATCAGAGTATTCCAATTATCGGAATGTTTTTGATAGAGCTTAAGTCATATTTAGTCGGACTCCTCGGGTGATTACATACATGAGCTCGCTACAGCCGGCAGAGCATGGACTGTATTACGCATGCCCTCTTTTTATATCCATTTACATATTCATCTGTGTTTCTCGGGCCTCTACGTTTTGCGGTCTTGTTTGTGTGAGGTCATCTTACAATGAGGAGGTTGTTTTACACCACAATTGTACGTTCTTCGAGACCTCTGGGAAATTGGAGAAGTGAGAGGGTTGTGCGCACGTAATCCAGGATAACCACGCCATTTGCTACTTGCCTGACAAATGGCCGTCCAAAGTCGGCACCGGTTTCCCATGGGTCTCGTCGGTTTATGTTTAATCTTTTGTGTGTCTCTTTCCGTCTCATGATGTGCTCGTCTTTTGTGTTTTTGCATCGGATGTTTTGGTGTTCTGCTGTTGGTGCTGCAGCGGGGTCTTGTTGGAGATCTACTCCCTTCTTCTACTTCATCGAAAAATCAATATATTTTCACAAAAAGAAATACTTAATTTTTAAGAGTAGATGGAACTTGTTGTCACACATATTTGATAACAATGAGTAATGTTGTAAAATTAAGTCGGACTCCTCGGGTGATTACATACATGAGCTCTCTCTCTCTTTCATTAAAAAACCATTCTACTCATACAATATGATACAATATCATGTTAATTGTATGTTGAATGAAAAAAATAATAAATGATAAAAAAAAAAACTATATCGTCATAACCTGTCTCTTGTTATTGTTAGCGAGAGAAATTAAGTAAGCTTTTCAAAAGCTTCCTTTTTGGTTCTACTTACTAAACTTTACCTGACATTATCATGTCACCTGAATCATGTGATATATAAATAAAGTCTATCTCAAACAATCGATATGACATTTAAAGAAATTTGATTGGTCTAGAGCTGTCACGTGGGCGGGCGACAAAACTTCATGTCTCCCTCCAGAGACGTCATATTACCCTCCAGAGACGTCAAGTCTCAAGGCATTACGTAACCTCATATTCTACGTTGATTAGGACAAAATGAAAATATAACAAATGTTAAAGGTAAGGATTGAAAAATTGAGCTCGCTCCTGATTACCTGGATATTCAACTTTGTATAAGAGATGCCACTCTTGTTACGATGACTATTTTAGGCTACAAGAATGACTTTTTATCAGCTGGTATCATAAATAATCTATAGCCCAATAGGGAAGGAGACTTGACGATTTATCCTTCCCAGAAAAATCGTGTTTTCCTCTGGCGACATAATTTTTCTTGGTTGAATTTACTTTTTTGGCTCAGTATATAAAGTTTTAACTGTACTAATTAGCACGGAGTAACTTAAACCGCGATACCTGCATTACAATTCGTAATTGCACATGACTCATGAGATTGTTCATTTGATACAGTTGTCCTCCGTGTTTCTATGGAACTCTCTTATTATCTCCGTCTGTTTGTCTCTTTTTTCTTTTCTCGCGAAAAAGTTCTGTTTCATTATTCCCCCGTAATTGAAGAT
This sequence comes from Pinctada fucata, assembly GCA_028142955.1. Classification (NCBI taxonomy): domain Eukaryota; kingdom Metazoa; phylum Mollusca; class Bivalvia; order Pterioida; family Pteriidae; genus Pinctada; species Pinctada fucata. Next base: position 47,382,496 of record AP027104.1, on the reverse strand, counting down.
TCGAGGGCATATAGTTTTTGTCCTGTTCGTTTTTCTGTCTGTCCGCAAAAACTTTAACCTTAGCCATAACTTTTGAATGGTAAGAATAGGGCTATGATATTTCCCATGTGTATTCCTTGTGAACAGACCTTTCCATGGATACCAAACTTTTTGACCTTGTGACCTTGACTTTGGAGTTTGACCCACTTTTGAATGACTTTATCCTTGGCCATAACTTTTGAATGGTAAGGGATATTACTTTGATATTTCACATGTGTATTTTTTGTGGCAAGACCTTTCCATGGATACCAAAATATTTGACCTTGTGACCTTGACCTTGGAGTTTGACCATTTTACAATTTCTACTGACAAAGTTGCCGACGGGGAAATACGTGTTTCACAAACATATGGGGTTTTCTTCAGTTTTTTTTTCAAGAATTTGTAATTTGATTTTAATTTTTTTTTCAGTCTTTTTCAAGTTTTGTGTTTTGCTTTCTTTCATTGATTGGTTCTTATGATGACATCTGAATAAATTTCAAGAGGGCTATTCCAACACTATTATGATTGAAAATATAACACGCAGAAGTCGAATAGCATATTTCTAGATTATTGCAAGTGGTTTAAGTTATTGGATGTATAATGAACGAAAATATGTCCTATGTATTAAAATTATTATAATTTCATATTTATCTACAGCTTTTGATGTTTCACAGATTTTTGGATTATGATGGAAGGTATCGGAAAACGGATGTTTAAATAGGGTCATTTTAGGAGTCCTCCCCCCTTGATAGAAAATATTTTAAAAATCAATTTAGAAAGATCTAAACAGTGAACTTTTTTTAAATTTGATAAATACTTATTTAAGTTTTGGTAAACATTTATCCATCCATGTTTGAGCCCCCATCATTTTCTTAAAATATGGTTGAAATATTAGTTTTTTCGACATACTTTAATAAATTGGTTTGAAATTTTCTTCAAGAAGGTATAGTGCTGGTACATTTCCGTATTATTTCAATGCAATCTCTGAGGGCCAATAACAATAATAGGAACTAACTTTTTTTTTCGAAATCGCATTAATAAAGACTGTTGTTACCACATTTCAATGAATTTTTATATCATATGTCAAAACTATGTCATAAGTTTAGAATTCAAAACTCAATAAAATGGAGAACCAATTATCCCACATTATACGTCAAATGCCTGTATAGTTTCAGATCGTTTGTGAGAAGAAGCTGTTGTTACCACATGCCACGATGACGTATTTCTTTGGATTTATGGTATCAGCAGCGACAATGTGTCCACTTTCCGACTTGTACGTATCTTCTCTAACATACGTAGATATATGAAATAATGTAACGATAGTAGCAGAAATGTAGGTTATATAAGCGAAAACCGAAGAATATCTCCAACAGACTGAAAGGAAAAGCTGAACAAGGAATATCGAATACAGTGCGCAAGACATGATGTTTTTGACTTTTCATCCTCTTTAATGGTAAAAATACTTCAATCTGATATGAGTATTCAGTGTTAAAACCAACAATGAATATTCTTTTGCGAAAGTTATTTTTAAAAGAGTTAACGGATTCAGATGATATGATGCAGGGTCTGAACTAAAAGGGTATTTATCCAAAAGTAATTGGACGGATTGAAGCAAGCCGTTATGAAGAAACTTCAAGTTCATACCTTGCCAATGCACAATTGACCCTTACAAACGCGGGGAAATTTTGAGAAATTCCATGACGTCACAATGTAATTTCGATGATTGAACGAGGTTCGAAGCTTGTTTGTCCGAGGTAAAAGCATTGTGACGTCACGTAATTTTGCATTTTTTTCACGCAATCGGAAGGGTCAATTCATTGGAAAGTAAATAAACGTATTTCAAAGAGAAGGGAGTGAACGTTAAACGTCTTCAAATTCAATAGGATCATTTAAGAATAGATAAATTTGCAGCATGGACAAGACATGCACGTTTCGGGTAATTAACTTCCGAAAAAGAATGTCAGGACATCGGTAAAAAATAAATAATAAAGGAAGTCAAATTCTTTAGCGACATTTTGACCAGGCCGATCATTCTGTTTTATCTATGAAAGTCAGAATCCTGGAGAAAATATATCACCCCACAAACAATCCCAATCTGAGCACACCTTTCCGTCGCAACAGAGAAGAGTTCTGGATAAAAAATCTTAACTTTGCAACGATAATATCAGCAGCATACGAAACTTAACAATAATGTCGAAGGGTTCCAACTCTCTACCTTCTTGAAGAAATTTTCAACTAGAGCAAGAGCGTCTGCTACTAATTTTTCACCTTTAATCGACAGATATGGAGGTAATTGATTCATTTTTCTACTTTTATTTTTAGCAGATCGTCTTGCTCTATATGAAATTCTCGAAAATATATGTGAATTTCTTGAGAAAAATCCGGATTTGTTAATCCTTCCTTGGTTTGATGAGCTATAATTTCGTAGGGGTTTATCAAAATGAAAAGCGCATTTTATGTATATATGTAATTGATCTTTTAGATAAATAAAATAAACACAGTTGATCAATTTTCACGATTTGAATTTCTCTGGAAACAACAGGGCCGATATGGGGTCCTAATTTACCTTCTCTTTTCAAATCAATTTACATGCAACAGACACGTGTTTCGAATATTAAATTCTCATCAGTGATGCTTTCAGCGGCGCCACCATAAATAGTTTCAGTAGCGCACTCTTTCATTTTTTGAAGTTTGATTTTTACATTTTACATTACAGAGAGCGCGCGGCTCCAAATTTCCTGTAGGGTCGATTCAGTAGCATATCCAAATAAAATCTATGTTCAAAATAGCATTGGAGGGATGGTGCTAAGATGTTAAACTCCTTTAATTTCGATGAAAGGAGTAGGTTCAGAAACTACCGATATTGGCCCTGTTAAAACCTAGATTCTAAAATTGTTTTATTTCATGTTATTTCTTTATGAAAGCAATGACAAACTTTGATAGTTCAGAAAAATACGACGTTCGGGAATTTGCACGTGCTGTGACGTCATCTATGACGTCGTTAATCCATGACGGTATGCCGATTTCCGTGTTTTTAACATGTTTTAGAGTCTTTATCCTGAAACTTTACCCATAGCACACGTTGTCACAGAAATTGAATTGGTATTAAATTGAAGATTATACTCAAATCTTGCTATATAGAGAATTTCGTTTCTGTGACGCACTGTGCTGTGCATCTATTTTTAAGTTTTCTGTGTTGTACTTCTACCAACCTGAGAGAGATTTAGCGTGTACAGCTCTCTTTAGAAATCAGAAAATCGAGAATTCTTTTTCAGTGTCTACAGATTTTGAGAATAATTTTTATACAGTTTGATTGTTCTTTGATTTCTCGTAACTACTAACATAATAAGTGTTACTATAACATATTTACCAGGACCAGAAACTAAGTTTGAAAGGGCGATTTATAAGATTTTTTTTAGGCTCAGTACATCGTGTACGTTAAAGTAAACGAGTTTCTGGGTATAAATATACGATGTACATATCAGTATTGAATTTATATTAAAGCTAAAACTATCAAATGGTCTACATCTTATCAAAAGTTCAAAAGATAAAGATGACAAAATCTTGATTTTCCGATTTCTAAGTGTGCTGCGCGGACGGTAGCAACAAAAAAAAAAATGGACGATACATAGGTAAACGTAAATTACAAAAAAAAATTGAATGAAGAATGTATTTAAGCATTCATATGCATGTGCTTCTGCAAGTGTAATGGAAGGTTAATATATATGGAATAAAATGAAGAAATTTTCGCTCATTATCCAACATTATTATTTTCAAACACTAAACAGAAATAGTAATAACTGTGACTACAGTTCATACTTTCTCAAATTCAAAACGACAAACAGAAAAACGAAATTTCTATTCTGAAAATGAGAGAGAGAGAGAGAGAGTATCGGAAAATGTTATTATTATTGGTATGACTTATAAACTCTAATTTAGATTATGCAAATATGATGTACGATACTCTAGCTTATTACTTAGCTTGTGTTTATGTTTGATACAAAATGTACCCGGGATCTGAGTTCGTAATGTATCAAGACGGTCTGTTTTGTATTTTCATGAATCCAACATCAAACTGAAAGCACTGGTCTAAATAGATATCATGGGCCGGGTCAGCACTAGTGTTGAAGACATTTAGGAATCGATAATCGTTTTTTGTTTTTTTCGTAGATAATCAGAAAGAGTAAAATGGATTAAATTCAGAAAAAAAATACAGAAAAAAAAGAACGCAAACGCAAGAAAATAGTTATCGATTGATGATTGTCAGTTCTGTATCTTATTATTATTGTTATTAAAACTAACGGCGAGCAGAAAAGCATAAAATCTTGAATTTTTACATCATAATTCGTGTTTATTGATTGTCAGTTCTATTATGTGATTACAACAAATGGCGAGCACTAGCGAGCCAGCGAATTTTGTTTTCGGAGAATTGGAATAAAAACTTTTTTCATTGTCTTTTCGTCTTCTTAGTGCCCTTGTTTATAGGAAAGCGCAGCATCATTTGAAAAACAACGTACATGAACATTGTATGTAATAAACTCTGGCGAGCGGTAGCGAGAAAAAAATTTTAAATGCTGACGGCAAAACATTATCAAAATGAAAGATTTCTAATAGAAATTCATGATATATTTTTCAAATATTATGACAACAAAAGGGGAATTGGGACTTGATCTTATGAGATTTGTATATTAATAAAAAAAAAAAGGTGTGTTTTGAAAATCCAGCATGTTAACATGATGAGACGAACTTTTTTTAAAATTTGCTTATGTTCATGTATCATGATCCAATCGTAGCCTAGGTTCACAATTCTTTGTTTTTGTGTTTTTATCTATTTCATTTTTTCAGTCAGTTTGTAATATGCAGCTTCCGGTTTGAAAATCGATATTTTTTTCAAATTTGTGCATATATCTACATTTTTTTTTCTGGGATATGCTAAATGCTGATATTGAATTTGAAGACCTTAAACATTAATAAAAGATGAAATATCACCGCATCGGATGTGCACTTTTCAACTATACTTCGCAAACGATTACATAAATGGACGATGCGATAATCTGAATGCTATGATTTGTTAATTTTCAAATCTAGTAAAAGTACACAATAACTGGAAATGAAACACAATCTAAGTTCTGTAGAATGTAAAAGACACATCTACCAGGCACTGAAATGGATCATTATGAGCTAAAGTCAACGAGCCCCGTTGAAATTAAGAAACTGTCCAGGAAGCAAGTGTTTTTTTTTTTCAGGTGTCAATACGTTATCTATTCAGAGATTTTAAAATGAAATATTTCATTCGTGCACATCCACAGGGGCAGTTGCCAGATTTTTTTTTACTATGCATATATCAAAATTCCATCCCCCTTCCCTCCTTCCATTTAATCAGCTACGTACAGCTATTTCACGGGAATAAGAAAAAAAATCTGGCTACGGCCCTTGAGTGCGCATTGTGAAATAGCTTCCGAATGTCGTCTGTCCCACACATTGTTTATGTGTCTGGGATATTTTAAGATTAGAAACGACATGTATGATGCAACAGTTACATTAGTTGTAATTTAGAAGACTGAAAGATGACAAGAAAATTTATTTCGCATGTCACTTAAATCGTACCGCTCGACACCCACAACAATACCCCCCCCCCCCCCCCAACCTTCCTTGATGCGCTATCTACATGTATGGTAAGTTTGAACACAATTCGATGGTCATTTGATAAATAAAATATTATACTTTTATGGATACCTTGAATGCACAAGCGTATGTAAAAAAACATAAGAAAAAAAAAAAGAAGTAGAAAAATAACAGGACCAAAATCGAATGGGATACTAGTATACCAATTAGAAAACTGTTCATGGTTTTGCATGTATACTAGTAAAACAATTTTATGCGACTTTTTTAAAGGTAGGATCTTTTGACCTAATAACTGTTATATAACGAAATTAACTTCCGCAGAAAAAATCCAATATGTGAAAAATACGCTCCCGACTGCGTGTTCACGGGCAGTTTTCAGGACATGGATCTCGAGTTTCCGATGAAAATACACCACGCATCTTCTCTACCTTGAGGCTATTCCAGCTCATATCTTTTCAAATCGTCTAATTTAATCGTAAATGTAAATACTTTCTTTTCTTCTTGCTTTTTTTTTAAATTTATTGCTTCCGTTACAACTAGTGTTCATAAATCTTATGGCAACACAACGTCGTGACGGCGTCATGTGACGACGTCATTGACGTCGCTCAATACGCTATACCATGCCTCAAACGATTACACATATTTTCGTCAATTTTAAAGATATTTGAAAAAAGAAAACAGTTTTAGAAACTGCAGACATCAGTTATTTAACATACAAAATTTCATTCAAAAGTACGACAGGGCCGAATTCTATGGTTACCGAACCTACTCCTTTATCGGTGAAATGGCTAGTTTCCGAAATAGCAAAAAATATATATGATGTCACATTGATAAAAGGCCAAAACAATGCTTCTTTCAGGTGACAGAGCTGGAAAGAAGTAATTAATACACTTGAAGACAGAAGCCAAGTATCTTTTCCCTTCAGAGACCACATATTGAATGAATTCAGCTTCGTTCGAGTTAAGAAAATTGTCGGCAAGAAATGGGGCACTTGGCCCTCATAGAATTCCGACAATTTGCTGGAAGACCTTTCCTCCAAACACCACAAAATGTTGTCGATCAGGAAGTTTAACATCTGAATAATATCTGTTTCAATGTACCTTTCTTTTAAGTTGGTTTTGTCATAGTTAACAAAAATAAACTTGTATTTGCGATTGCCGTTCTTGATTGTAAACGCATTACTTATAATTTTTGCGAGTCTTTCATTCAATTTAGAAAGGTTAATTAGGGTGTAAGTGGGATTTACAGGTGTCGAATTTAAATCCAACTCTTTAACAAGACTGTCGAAATAGTACATTTTTGAAGTAAATGTGTAATTATTTAAGGCTTTGTCGACTGGTGTGATGACATAATGTTTTTGGAGGTAGGTAAGATCTGTGTTAGCATTAGGATCTTTAAAGATAGACTAGAATCTGGTAAAAGAGACAGATGCTCAAACTAAGCTCATTGATCTTGGCCACATGTGCCCCTGACTCCTGGTCTACCAAACTCACCAAGTGGTACAAACGTCTTCAATGTAAACGTCTTCAAATTGAATAGCATCATTTAAGAACAGATAAATTGGCAACGTGGACCAGACATGCACGTTTCGGGTATTTAACCCTCATCAGTGATCCTAAATCTAAACAATGTTATATGCCAAAAAGTATGAAAGTTACTATGTCGAAAATGTATACCGAAAGACGTAGCAGGATGGGTGGGATATGATGCTACAGGACCCACTTTTTAGAAATTTCAAGAAATTTTGATACCAGAAATTTAGAATGCGTTGAAGAAACGATCAACCGAAATTGATCGAACTTGGCTACATGTGCCCTCGGGGACTCCTGGTCCACCAGCAGTGACACTCACCAAGTGGTATAAATGTAAACGTCTTCAAATTGAATAGCATCATTTAAGAACAGATAAATTGGCAACGTGGACCAGACATGCACGTTTCGGGTATTTAACCCTCATCAGTGATCCTAAATCTAAACAATGTTATATGCCAAAAAGTATGAAAGTTACTATGTCGAAAATGTATACCGAAAGACGTAGCAGGATGGGTGGGATATGATGCTACAGGACCCACTTTTTAGAAATTTCAAGAAATTTTGATACCAGAAATTTAGAATGCGTTGAAGAAACGATCAACCGAAATTGATCGAACTTGGCTACATGTGCCCTCGGGGACTCCTGGTCCACCAGCAGTGACACTCACCAAGTGGTATAAATGTAAACGTCTTCAAATTGAATAGCATCATTTAAGAACAGATAAATTGGCAACGTGGACCAGACATGCACGTTTCGGGTATTTAACCCTCATCAGTGATCCTAAATCTAAACAATGTTATATGCCAAAAAGTATGAAAGTTACTATGTCGAAAATGTATACCGAAAGACGTAGCAGGATGGGTGGGATAAGATGCTACAGGACCCACTTTTTAGAAATTTCAAGAAATTTTGATACCAGAAATTTAGAATGCGTTGAAGAAACGATCAACCGAAATCGATCGAACTTGGCTACATGTGCCCTCGGGGACTCCTGGTCCACCAGCAGTGACACTCACCAAGTGGTATAAATGTAAACGTCTTCAAATTGAATAGCATCATTTAAGAACAGATAAATTGGCAACGTGGACCAGACATGCACGTTTCGGGTATTTAACCCTCATCAGTGATCCTAAATCTAAACAATGTTATATGCCAAAAAGTATGAAAGTTACTATGTCGAAAATGTATACCGAAAGACGTAGCAGGATGGGTGGGATATGATGCTACAGGACCCACTTTTTAGAAATTTCAAGAAATTTTGATACCAGAAATTTAGAATGCGTTGAAGAAACGATCAACCGAAATTGATCGAACTTGGCTACATGTGCCCTCGGGGACTCCTGGTCCACCAGCAGTGACACTCACCAAGTGGTATAAATGTAAACGTCTTCAAATTGAATAGCATCATTTAAGAACAGATAAATTGGCAACGTGGACCAGACATGCACGTTTCGGGTATTTAACCCTCATCAGTGATCCTAAATCTAAACAATGTTATATGCCAAAAAGTATGAAAGTTACTATGTCGAAAATGTATACCGAAAGACGTAGCAGGATGGGTGGGATATGATGCTACAGGACCCACTTTTTAGAAATTTCAAGAAATTTTGATACCAGAAATTTAGAATGCGTTGAAGAAACGATCAACCGAAATTGATCGAACTTGGCTACATGTGCCCTCGGGGACTCCTGGTCCACCAGCAGTGACACTCACCAAGTGGTATAAATGTAAACGTCTTCAAATTGAATAGCATCATTTAAGAACAGATAAATTGGCAACGTGGACCAGACATGCACGTTTCGGGTATTTAACCCTCATCAGTGATCCTAAATCTAAACAATGTTATATGCCAAAAAGTATGAAAGTTACTATGTCGAAAATGTATACCGAAAGACGTAGCAGGATGGGTGGGATATGATGCTACAGGACCCACTTTTTAGAAATTTCAAGAAATTTTGATACCAGAAATTTAGAATGCGTTGAAGAAACGATCAACCGAAATTGATCGAACTTGGCTACATGTGCCCTCGGGGACTCCTGGTCCACCAGCAGTGACACTCACCAAGTGGTATAAATGTAAACGTCTTCAAATTGAATAGCATCATTTAAGAACAGATAAATTGGCAACGTGGACCAGACATGCACGTTTCGGGTATTTAACCCTCATCAGTGATCCTAAATCTAAACAATGTTATATGCCAAAAAGTATGAAAGTTACTATGTCGAAAATGTATACCGAAAGACGTAGCAGGATGGGTGGGATATGATGCTACAGGACCCACTTTTTAGAAATTTCAAGAAATTTTGATACCAGAAATTTAGAATGCGTTGAAGAAACGATCAACCGAAATTGATCGAACTTGGCTACATGTGCCCTCGGGGACTCCTGGTCCACCAGCAGTGACACTCACCAAGTGGTATAAATGTAAACGTCTTCAAATTGAATAGCATCATTTAAGAACAGATAAATTGGCAACGTGGACCAGACATGCACGTTTCGGGTATTTAACCCTCATCAGTGATCCTAAATTCAATAACATAAATTAAGAAGATAATTTGGCAGCATAGTCCAGACATAGAAGATAACACTTTCTTCTCCAGTTGTGCTTCTACACTATGAAACAGCCTATGTGAGAAGCATAAAGGCTTTGTTATACGATGCAACTAATCGCTTGCAATTAGTTGCGAGCGATAAATCGTGTCGTGTATCATAGCCTTAAACTAATCGCATGCAACTTTTTTTTCAGATTAAAACATGTTCTATTCCTTTGCGATTAACCGCATGCACCTTTTAGCGTCAACCAATCAAAATGTCGGATATTCCTTATAATTTCAACCCTTACTCGGCGAAGTTTTGTCATATCAATTACATTGACAATAAAATGGTGACTTTTCTCACAAAGGCTCACAGAACGCTTACTGCAAGATTTTTGTAGTTCAAAATTGTTATATTCTGCCCTCTTTTCGTCGAGAAAGTTGTAAATATATGCTGTATTGTCTGTTGAAAACAAATTTTATTCGTAAACTTCAGGCGGAAAAGGTATAAATTTTGCACAAAATATATGCAATTAGTTGTGTGAAAGGCTACCACATTGACCAATGATAAAAGAGAATCTGATTGTAACGTCAGAGTAATGTCGGCAGAAAAACATGGTGTGAGATGGCATGAAATGTTGTTCGAATTCACTTTTTTAAGGGAACGACCATTTGATTGGGGGGGGGGGGGGGGCTCGCACTTTTTGGAAATAAATATTCTGACCCAGAAAATCTTGAAAATAAATAATCTGACCCTCTTGGCGACAGAAAATTTATTTAGGTTTAAGTCTATAATAGTTCTGTATTGCAATGCATTTTCATTCGACACAATCATTGTTGCAATGCATAGACGACAATGCATTTTCATTTAAACAAATATTTTAAACTTCAAGTCTTATAGGAATTATACATTACACATTAACTTCCTGTTTTTGTACTTGACTTAACAAAATTTTCTTGTGCATACCCCTCTACCCATGAACTGTGATAGCTGAATTTAGCATATGCAAGTGATACATATGCATGACAAATATGGATAATGATTATATCCCTGTATACAGCACAAATCGATAATTCAGAAAATCAGAAACTGAAGGCATACAAAATCAGGATAAAACAGGAACCAAAGCAAACAAACAAAAACCCCCACCACATGAAAAGAAGCGAACTCCCGATATGGGAGTGAGACCAGGTGCCCAGGAAGAGTAAGCATATCCTGCAGAGTAAGCATATGTGTAAATATTTTAGTGTCAAGATATTTTTGCACTATATAATTTCCTTGAAGTCAAATATCTGATAAAAATGTTTTTACTTGTCATGATGTTAGAGGATGAAAATATGTATTCTTACCTTGAGTTACTGGAAAATAAATAATTCGGCCAGCTGTGCGTTGAAATATTCTGTTATCAAAATTTCTTGAAATGTCTTAAACGTGGGTCCTGTAACATCATATCCAACCCATCCTGCTACGTCTTTTGGTACATTTTTGGATATTTTACGTATACCTATATCGTCCATCTTTTTTTGTTGCTACTGTCCGTGCAGCACACTTCAGAAATCGGATAATCAAGATTGTCATCTTTATCTTTTGAAACTTTTGATAAGATGTAGACCGTTTGATAGTTTTAGTTTTAATATAAATTCAATACTGATATGCACATCGTATATTTATACCATTTAACGTACACGATATACCGAGCCTAAAAAATATCTTATAAAATCGCCCTATCAAACTTAATTTCTGGTCCTGGTAAATGTGTTATAGAAGCACTTATTATGTTAGGAGTTACGAGAAACCAAGAACAATTAAACTGTATAAAAATTATTCTCAAAATCTGTAGACACTGAAACAAATTTCTCGATTTTCTGATTTCTAAAGAGAGCTATACGCGCTAAATCTCTCTAAGGTTGGTAGAAGTACAACACAGAAAATTTTAAAATAGATACACAGCACAGTGCGTCACAGAAACGAAATTCTCTATATAGCAAGATTTGAGTATGATCTTCAATTTAATACCAATTCAATTTCTGTGACAACGTGTGCTAAGGGTAAATTTTCAGGATAAAGACTCTAAAACATGTTAAAAACACGGAAATCGGCATACCGTCATGGATTAACGACGTCATAGATGACGACACAGCACGTGCAGATTCCCGAACGTCGTATTTTTCTGAACTATCAAAGTTTGTCGTTGCTTTCATAAAGAAATAACATGAATTAAAACAATTTTCGAATCTAGGTTTGAACAGGGCCAATATCGGTAGTTTCTGAACCTACTCCTTTCACACCCTTTAGCCATGCGTATACCATTGTTAAAACTCAGGATCACTGACGATTGTTACGCGCCCTTAACATGCATGTTCGGTCCATACTGCAAATTTATCTCTTTTGAAATTATGCTACTAAATTTGAAGACGTTTAACATAAATAATCTGAACCGAAAAAACATGCCAGCCCCCTTCCCCAAATGGTCGCCCCTTATGTATCGCGTTAATGCTGCAAAAACTACATATTTCTATTATATAAGATATGGCCGCATGCATCAACTAAAATTAAATGAATTAGCACGGCCCCGCGCAGGCTCAATGTTTTCAAAATATCCAGAGATATTGTTTGCTTGTGGACCAAGCTAGAATGGAAGCTATGTTTGCTACGCGATTTTCGATTTGTGCTACTTTTATGTTTTTTTTTCCATTGCAGGATAGGACGACGTTTAGACGCTTGCATTTCCTTGACTCTGTGTTTCATTGTCAACATCATAATGCCATTCTCCATTGACATATATATGTTTGCTGTTCTTCGCTTCTTCGATGGATTTTGCGGAATGGCTCTTTATACTTGCATTTTTCTGATAGGTAAACACGTGTTGAAAGTATGTTTGTCAAATCGAAAAGTATCTCCAGCATGACAATTATTCAAGTGATGTAGGGAAACGAAAATTACGAACGATTGAAACCAGCATTTTCATCAGTATATAAATATGGAGTAACAGGAAAATAAATGAATAAAGAAATAAGCACAAAAAAAAGACTGTTAGAGATAAGGTGTCTGAGAGGGAGCTGATAAGATAAAACGTAAAATCTGCCCTAAAAGGTCAAAATTTCAAAATGCAAAATTTTATTCTTCTTTCTGTAAAAAATACAAGTAACTTGACCCCCATGTTGATCAGCTGCCAGGCTGGATTAATAATTCAATGTCAGACTGATTTTGAGTCAAAATAAGCGTTCTTCCAGTAGAAATAAATGGAAATCGGATTTTTTCTACAACAATGTCCCCCATCCCATCGATTCAGAATGCCATTTTCACCAAAGGTGTATATCAATAAAACAATTTCTTTAGCCAAGTGGGGCTCTGAACCGAGGACGTGGGACAACGTAAAAAGGGGGACGGATAACTATTTTAGAATAGGCCTTAGGAGCAGTAATGAAGATTAAAATTGTCATTTGTGTCTTTTAATATCATGGAACAATCTAGTCAGAGTGTTCCAATCAAATATTTAATCGTTAGCAAGGACATAAACGAGAGAGTTGTCTATATCTACACTGTGTGTATTTCGCGCCTGAAAGATAAATTTGTGGCTGAAAAATACAACTCCATGTAAAAGTACATGTATAACGGACAATGTATTAATTGAAAAATACACATGCGAACTAAGCGAAGATTGAGAACTGCAATTGTTAATACATGGTACTGATGATTTCATGAACACACGAATCTAGCTCTTGCATCCCGATACAGATAATTTACGAACGCACAGCCTATAAAGGGAAAACGATGGTGTTCAAACTCTGCAGTCACAGAGCAACAGCCTGATCAGTAGTACCTCAGACCAAACTGATAACGGGAAATTTTATGAAACCCCTTCTAAATTTTAGTTAGCTATCAGGTTGAGAAATAGCAGGTCAAAATCCCCTGTAGGATAGCGCATACAAAAAAAGGTTGGCCTGACATCATTGGAGAAACGATGCAATTCCCTCTTATTGAATGTTATAAAAAGAATTGACAGGCTTTTCCAGTAATGGGGATATTAGAATGAAGTATAAAACAATGCGCTTTTCATTGTAAGACAGAAATAAAGATAACCGCGCTTGGATCTTTGCTAAGAAAACAAAGTAAATCAAAATTGATTTTGTCAAAAGATTTGAGCTCATGCTTCTTCATTACAAAATAAGTCCGATGAGAGGAGAACTAATACTTCTTTCATTTTGTATTAGTAGGAAAGTGTTATATCCAATTTCTTTCTTTTTCATGATGTTATCAAAATCTAAAGAAAAAAGTATGCAAAATGTTCGATTGTTTTCAATATAAGACAAAGATATTGAATATGCATATCTGCACATTTTAAAATAAAATGTACTTGTTTCTTTCTAGGAATAGAGATGGTTGGACCATCTAAGCGGCAGATAATTAGTGTACTGGTTTTACTAGCATTTTGTCTCGGCGAGTTTATTTTGGTTTTGTTAGCATATTTGATACGAGACTGGCGATGGCTACAACTCACTTTGGCAATGCCGATGGGCATTGCTGCCATTTATTGGTGGTATGTAGTGACTTGGTTTCAATTTGAATTAAAGTACTAAAGTAAAGGAACATATTCCTTTGATATTAATGTGCATCATACATCTACATTTCTACTTTGTTATGGCCATTACTCAATTTGACAGCATAAATATTATTTCGCTATTTCGGAAACTTGTCATTTCATTCCAAAATATAATCGAAGTTTTAGAAGGTTAACATTTCCCTCCAATGTTTTTTTGAACATAGATTTTATTTTATTGAATGTCACCAGACATACTCTCGGCATGGTTCTGAACCAATCTACAGCCTTGAGGGTTGTGCGCACGTAATCCAGGATAACCACACCATCTGTTACATGTACTAACCTGGCTGATGGCCGTCCTAAGTCGGCACCGATTGCCCATGGGTCTCGTTGGTTTATGTGTGGCCTTGTGACGTTTTCTCTCTGTTTTCATTGGGGTGTTTTGTTTATTGCTACTACAACCGGGTCTTCTTGGAGATCCCCTCCTTATTTGCTATTGAATCGACCTTACAGAAAACTTACAGCTGCGCACTCTCTATGAAGTATACGCATACATATTATTTTAAAATAATATTATTAGAGGGTGCTACTGCAATGACTTTTGGCTGTGTTTCAAAATCACATCGGTTGGAAGCATCACTGATTAGGATTTAATATCCGCAACACGTGTCTGGAGCATAATAAATTGGTTTGAGATTTTCCTCAAGAAAGTATAGATATGGAACACTTCTGTATTATAACAATGACAGGGTGTTCAATAAGCGATGTTATCACATACTCTAATTTACGTTACTGTTAACAAGCTTTCCCATTGGTCAAAACGCAGTCACGTGCAATGCGATTAATCGTCGTATTGAACCGGTCATATTGACGCGTTTCCGGTTTTGTGTATTAGAGGAAAACGGTAGTCGGCAGCAAACTATGTGCTTCTGACATTACTGAGTATGCTATTTGGCAGCATTTTAATGAAAAAAATAATAATAAAAGATGAAGTGTAAAACATTTTACTAGAATACAAAATCTTTATCTGAAAAGAAAAATTGTGAAAGTGAGCAGTGTAAGGGAAGCAAAACATTATAGTTACCCTTTTCTCTTCCAGTTTTCATGTATATGATAAAACAATTATAGCACAGATGATTCGGTCGATATGATGATTTATGGAGTGATAAAACCAATTTCAACCTCGGCCTTCGGCTGTGCAGTAATTGTATAGAATCAAGACTCTTAAGGAGATGTTGTTTTATTCGTGTCTCTAATAAAAATAAAGTATTTTATTATTATTTTGTTAGGCCTCGCATTCTACCCGAGTCTCCAAGGTGGCTGTTGTCACGAAATAGAAAGGAGCAAGCACTGAAGATAATAAGGAAAGCAGCTGAAGTGAACAAAGTTAGTCTATCTGAAGAAATCAAGGTTATAAACCTCAGAAAAGAAGACGATAAAGGAATCTTCCATATCTTTAAAGAGCTTATGACTTCAAGGGTTTTGCTTCTTCGATGGATCATCTCCTTCCTGAACTGGTATTGTCATTCACTTTCTTACTTTACTTTTTTGACTATTACTACTTTCTACAACGCTTTGTCATATTTATATAATACTGTAAACCGCCTTTTATTCGCGGCGTCTTAAGTTCGCGAACACAAGTGAAAAGACTAGTTCGCGGCGTTTTTTTTTTCACGACATCGTATATACGTAACTTGCAGGAAATTTGGAGCCGCGCACTCTATGTAATGTAAATGTAAAAATCTAACTTCAAAAAATTAAAGAGGGCGCTACTGAAATTATTTATCAAAAAATTTATAATAGGTACATGTATATGACAAATATAATATATAACAGGGTCCGTGGGGAATGTCTTCTAGACAAATTTTTTAATTTAGAATTGTAAATTGGTGAACACGTGATGTTCTCCTTCCAAGCTTATAAGAACATAAAATTAGACACTAAGGGATTACATGCAATATGTATTAATAGTAATACATAAATATTGATAATACTTTTGATATTTTCCAATATATGAACTTTGCCATTAGTAAATAATGTTTGATAGAAAACTATGGCAAGCGAAGCGAGGAACAAAAAATTTAGAGACTGAAAACTGCGGCGAGGGAAGCGAGCCGGAAAATTTTCAAAAATTTTAGCAAAATTTTATGGTAATTCTTCAAATTCAGATTATTTGTAAGAGCAAGATTATTTTTTATCTGTCACACCTTAAGCAAATTTATTTTTTTCATCAAAATTCAGAGCAAAATTATTTTTTTTCGAAAAAACCCAAGCCCCCCCCCCCCCCCCCCAGAATATCAAATGGACCGTGCCTTAGGACATATTCGCGGTGTTTTAGATTCGCGAATAGAAGGGCCTCGCGAATATCGCAAAACGCTCTTTAATAAAAGATGGTTTACAGTTGTAACCAAGTGCAATAAGATAGTTTCTATAAGTTCTGCACTTTATCAAATCATCAAAACTTAAGGCAATGACATAGATCTACAAGAAAGAAAATAAATACCAATAAGTACAATGCACATAGATTCATAAATGAGTATCATATATTTCATTGAACATGTAGAACTACATTACACTTCAAATACGAACATTTTACGTAGAAATATTGTCAAAATACTTATATCATAGCAACAGACAATACATTACGTTAATCATTTGAAATGTGTAAAATAATACATGTTCTCCAGGGAAACATATTCAAAGAATACATATGATTATCATGAGATCAGCAATAAGAAAGTTCAATAAAAAATAAAATAATATTATTACCTTAAAGTTGCCGGAAACGGAGACAAAGAAATAGAATGACAAGTATGTCCGAAAGGTAATCTGATAGTTGCGCCCTTTATATAGTGACCCTGGTATTTCAAATCAAGTATAAAGGATCAACTGACCAATAAGAACAGGTGATCATTGGCATAATGTGAAATATTGATTAAAATAAAGGACGGGAAAATGTTATTCAAAATCAGACATATCGACAATATAAATACGCTCGTCACACCTCAAAGAGATAAATCCTTATCTTTGAAATTGAATTTATAGCTTTTTTCTATTTGTTATTTTTACTGATCTTGTAATGCGTCATACTTTAATTTTCAGGTTTGTGATATCCTTTATTTACTACGGAATCCAGTTAAATTTAGGACATTTTGGCAGCGACATCTATGTAACGTTTCTGATTAATGCTTTGGCGGAGACGATAGGTTATTCTATAGTATTCTTCATCAACAAAACAGGAAGGAGACTCATGTATTTGGTCACCATGTTTTCATTATCCATCGTGTGCATTGCATCAGTATTTGTGACGCTCTATGTCGACAAATGTACGTAAATCTTCATGTAAGACAATATTTTGTATGATTGCCTTCTAATTTCGAGTCTTTTCGTTTAAGGAGTGGAGATTATAAAAACCTTAAGTGATGACTATTTCATTCTAGGCCTAAGAAGCTATGATACTGATATATAATTGATATTTTAAGCTCTAAGCTGGATAACTGTAACCTTAGCAATGGTTAGTAACTGACATTTGATTAGTATTTTCAGCTTTAGGCTGGATAACTGTAACCTTAGCAATGGTTAGTAACTGACATTTGATTGGTATTTTCAGCTTTAGGCTGGATAACTGTAACCTTAGCAATGGTTAGTAACTGACATTTGATTGGTATTTTCAGCTTTAAGCTGGATAACTGTAACCTTAGCGATGATTGGTAAGCTGTTGGTGTCCCTAGCGTTTGGGGTTGTGTATATGTACACGGGAGAACTGTTTCCAACTGTGGTCCGTGGATGTGTTATTGGAATAAGTAGCTTTGGAGCTCGTCTTGGCTCTCTGATTACACCTTATCTTTATTATCTGGTGAGAATTAAAAAAAAATAATTAATGCGATAATTATGCTCAATATCTTCTTCGATCATGTTATTCCAACAAAATGGATGAAATATTATAATAGCATAGCTTAAAACACGCATTACTACTACTCTTCCTTCCTTAAAACCATTCGTTTTATCAAATGGCTGAATACAATTATAGTTCAAAGTTTGTCAATGTTTGGAATTAATTTTTCCTCTAGGCCAGAATTCATGTTCTTGGCTCCTTGTAGCATAAGTTTTTCGAAATTGTGAATATTTGGTAAGGCCTGTGAAAGGAAGTAGTATTATAATTCCACTCATCTTTGATAGATTCTTTGACCATGTTGACAATTATAAAATGTTGTTGGAAGTAAGAATATATCGTTAAGTGAATATGTTGAACAGAAATAATATATTTGAAAAAAAAGCAATTTTCTTACATTGTTTTACGATATCAATTTTTTCTCTTCAGGCCGACGGAAAGATGAAGAATGGATTGCCATTCATCCTATACACCATAACAGTTCTAATTGCCGCAAGTGCATCGTGTTACCTTCCCGAAACTGCAAACAAGAAACTAATGGAGAACATTAATGATACAGAAAACAAGGAACAAGGAAGGTAAAGTTCAAACAAGATTTGGTATTTCTCCCACTGTGGACTGCAATATCCATGGAAACGCTGGGAAAAGATATCCTTTTCTCCCACTGTGGACTGGGATATCCATGGAAACGCTGGGAAAAGATATCCTTGTCTTGATAACATTTTCACGTGCCTTTTGACTGCAACGTCAATTGTGATGTCATACATGATTGCTGCATTAGACGATCAAAATATGAAAAAGAATACACAAATTCTCTTTTTTGTGCGCCTTTAGACAGCGGGAGAAAAATAATCAATCACAAGATGTGATCAGGGACATGAAAATCCAACCCTCGTGTCCAGGAATTGCCTTTGTCCACGACTCGGCAAGCCTCGTCGTGGTACAAGCAAATCCTGGACACTCGGGTTGGATTTCCTTGTCCCTGATCACATCTGGTGATAGATTCTATTAGTCTTACCCCTATTGGGCAAGATAACATTTTCACGTGCCTTTTGACTGTAACGTCAGATGTGACGTCATTCACGATTGCTGTGTTAGCCGATCAAAATATGAAAAAGAACACATAAAATCTCGGCTTTGAGCACCTTTAGACAGTGGGAGAAAAATAATCAACCCCCAGATGTAATCAGGGACACGGAAATCCAACCCTCGTGTCCAGGATTTGCTTTTGTCCACGACTCGGCAATCCTCGTCGTGGTACAAGCAAATCCTGGTCACTCGGGTTGGATTTCCTTGTCCCTGATCACATCTGGGGATAGATTCTATTACTCCACAGACAGTATTTCTGTTAGAGGGTGGGAGTTATCACAGCCAGTTCAAGGTCACTGGGACTTATCACACAGAATGATGTATAAAATATGAATACCTTACGTGTATTTTCCTATCAGTAGGTAAAACCCCATTGCTTATAATGTCACGAGGTTATGTTCCTAATGAAAGGTCTTGTGACAAGCATGGCAAATTTGACACCTGTACAGCATATCTTATATTTAATTGCTTACAGGTCACGGTATCAAACGAAAGTTATTGTTATTTTGAATGCTCATGGTGCTCTGCTCTTCAAAGATGTTGCCAATCTTAATGTTACCATATCTTAAGCTTAACACTCAATATCCACAAATGTTTGGCCACTGAGAGATTATGATGTGGAAATTCATATATATTCGTGTTTTCCACTTGATAAAGACAGAGTGGCCGAAAATATGTGGATATTGATTGTTTTATGGTATATATACAAAATGAGGTCAACCATGACAATCAGAATCAAATTTATGTCTTAGTATCTTTATTTATTTCATGTCTTACAATAAGGTACCACCCTAAAGAAATAAAAGGACATCCAATTCAAAAGATAGAAGTGATATTTCAATCAGTAATTGTAATATTTTGTTAAACCTACATTGTACCCTTATCTTTACGTCACCTAATGCTTACGTAACATAGCGAAGCACTGCGTTTTGCCTTTATTGCATCTTATTTCAAATGTTGAAGTTACTCTTCAATCTTCTTTAAAGAAGTTATAGACACGATGAGAAGTTCCTGTTGAAATCTTACCCTTAGTTTTATGTCATCGTAATTTGTTACACCCCCACACCTTGTTAACGCCCCTATAACAGGCGAAACACCATATCTTGCTTGTGTCAGTTGTACTCTTTTTTTTTTATTAAAAAAATGTAGTGATTTTTTGGTTTTCCATAGAACGAGTACTTAAGCAATTAATTACCTGTAACAAAACGAGATTGATAGCTTCTGACACTATCTCAAATGTGAAATGAGTTTCAATTCATGCAGTACATATATTTTTGATTTTTGTTTGCTTTTTTCAAACCCCGATGAACCCTTTGTTTAAACACTCTTTGTGAGTAGATTAGAAGTTCCATAAATACGGTACTAGATAGAAACATCAGTTTAGATTTTTGTATTACATCATTAGTCAACATTTATTTATTTGTTTTACATTTTTCACTTCATTTCTTGCGAAAAACACGTCAATGTCGCTGTTCCTTTTATGACAAAGGAGGGGATCTCCAACAACACCAGGTTGTAGCACCCACAGCAAAACCCCAAAACACCTAATACAAAAACAAAAAGCAGACATGCACAAAGAGACGCGTAAGGGACAAGGAACGTCAACGCACAACACAGAATCATCAAACACAAATGGTTATCCTGGATTACGTGCGCACAACCCTCCAATTTTTCCGATTACCCAGAGGTCTCGAAGAACGTACACTTGTGGTGTAAAACAACCTCCTCACTGTCAGATGACCACACACAAACAAGACCGCAAAACGCAGGGGCCCAAGCAACACAGATGAATATGTAAATTGATATAAAAAGAGGGCGTACGTAATACAATCCGTGCTCTGTCGCCGCGAGCTCTGATCTAGAGCCTTCTGATGGGGTTCTTTCGGATACTGTCAAGGATCCCCTTAATCAAGAAAGATAATGTCATTTGCATTCTAACTTTTGTCCCCCTAAAACCTGGTGTGTATGAGTTTCAAGATAGGTAATACTATTAATAATGAATGAAATTACTTTTGAACTATATTTGCATAATATTTATGAAGTAGAGTCAATCATGAATTTTAAATTCCTCTTTCAGAGAGATGAGAGAAAATCTGCTACTAAAAGAAAACACAGACAAGCTTCATGTCAAGACTTCTCCCATATGATGCAGAGTTTTCTAGACGTCATTGATTTCAAAGAAATACAGTTTTTCCTTTCCTTTATCGATACAACAGCGGCTTTGTTTAATATTTGTGAATAACATGATACATGTAAATCCTTGGAATTTCATTGGTTAAGCACGTAAAGCCCACACACACCTATACATTTTCTGGCATGACGTTCGTAGTACGACCTCTAAAATTGCATGAAGCGTGGCGTGAACACAGTCAGGACGTCGGGAACGTACTGAAAACTTACTGATACGTGTTGAGATCGGGGTAAGGACGCCGACTAACGTGATCGAACACCGAGCCACCATACAGTCCAAAACAGTCGTAGTGAGAACGCGCTGATGACAGAACGTGATAAGGTCTGCTTATGGACGTATTTAGAACTGCATTGACGCATTAAAGACGTGTTGTGAACGTAGCAGGGTCGTAGTATGGACTTCTAAAGCCTTTACATATTAGTATATGGAGAACTCCACGTCCTTACCACGTTCTCGGTTTGATAGCTCCAAATAGTCAAAACAGACCTCGACCAAACAATTTATCCATTGAACATCCCACGATCATAACACAAACGCAGAATGGACTTCAAGGACGTCGCATGAACGCTGCAATATCTTACTGCATACGTCTTCTGACATTCGTGCCAGTCGTAGTATGAACTTTACTAAACGTGTTAAAGATGGGAAGAACTCTTACACATGTGTCGAGATCTCAAAAGGACATATTGCACACGTAATGCGGTCTTCAATAATATATATAATTCTTTCGGAAAACCTTTTTCAGTGAAAATGTCCCGTTCTCAGTACGTTCATGAAAATTTTCAAGTACGTAGTAAGGACGTCTTGAGAGAATGTGTAGTTGTGACAGAGGCTAAAGGGCTATGATGCAATAAGTGCTCGGCACTTACACTGCGTTTTGTTGAATAGATTTACGTTCCTTTGAGAGTATCGGGCTGTAGGTGTCCTCACTTTCATGTACAAAGAGGGGACGGCGACTTTAAGTCTGAACCAGACTACGTGATAAACCCTGAATTTATCATTTCGCAATCATTGTTTCAATAATTTTCCATTTTAAACGGGGTACGTGGGGGCTCCAAGCTGGTTAGGGGGGGGCAGCCTACGGATATGAAGAAATTATAAAAATGCATTATGGCAAATTGTAGAGAGGAGAATGGTACTGACCCCTGAAAACATGTAGATCAGACTTTGAATTGAAATCCAACTCTATCATCTCTAATTAATAAATGAATGGGATAACGAGCCAGCAAATGTTTTTTTTATGCAATTGGTAGTTACACATTGTTCAACATATACTATCATGTATCATTAGTCTCTTTCAGTAATTTAAGGCTCATTAAGTCCGTACTTATACTTGTATATATTTTTTGAAAGGGGATTATAATGGGCTTCGTAAATTAAGAGGCGCCTTCTTTAATGTACATGTACCGTAATTAAATGTCTTTATTACAATAAAGTGTTTATTATAATAACAATATGATCAATATGATATTGAACATTGTATATTAAGAGGCTCTGAGTTGCTCTGAATGTCCAATAAACAATATTAACATTTTTGCGAGGCAAGATAAAATAAAACAAAACGAGAAAAGACCAACCCCCGACAAAAAAGAAATCAGAATGAAAACAAAACCATTTGGGACTTTGGTAAATGCACCAGGGGTTTCAATTATGTATTTCATATAATTAACGGTTTGTAGATATTTTAAAAGATCTCAGGTATGAATTGAAAAAAAGGCCTTACAGGCTACCTTAAGTTACCATAGCAAAGAAGTCACTTAATGAAAATGTATGACATTCTATTTTTCTTCAATAACCTTACATTTGGCGTGAAGAAAATATGTCGGAAGTCTTTCAAATTCTTGCAATTTTTTTCTTCATAGGCAGATTTCCATGGTAATATCTGAAAAACACTATAGATTATTCTTTTCAAAATGTTTATTAAAAACATTTAGTAAAGGACTGTCAAGAAGATTACAGAAAAAGAGAAAAAATCAAAATTTTGAAGTTTCAGTCAAATGCTCGATGGTTTTTCTCTCTTCATAGAAAAATACGTACTAGAAGATCGAAAATCATGTAACGGCAGGATATGCAAAATCAGAGAACGGACAATACAGAAGTATGCGACTTCCAGGTTATATCAATATTGTTGCAATTACATGAAGTGCACTTTTGCCTTCAGACACCTTGATCTTGAGGTCAGATTGACCTAATCCTCTATGAGCCATTGATCTAAATGAACGTTGATGTACCATGTTGTTCCTATATGTCCGATCTTGTATGTGTGGCGATTGACCCGATACAGCTGTCATAAAAAGTTGTTTTCGATATCACAAATTTATTACTCAATATTACGCATTTATTTTTTGATATCACAAATCTATTTTTTTTTGACATCACTGATTTATTTTTTGATATCATAGATTTATTTTTTGATATCACAAATTTATTTTTTTTTTTTTTGCCCCCGTAGTCAAAGATTCGGGGGCATTTAGTTTTTGTCCGTTTGTCCGCAAAAACCTTAAACTTGGCCATAACTTTTGAAATGTAAGGGATAAGGCTTTGATATTTCACATGTGTATTCTTTGTGACAAGACCTTTCCATGGATATCAACATTTTTGACCTTGTGACATTGACCTAAGAGCTTGGCCTACTTTTGAAAAACGTTAACCTTGGCCATAACTTTTGACGTCTAAAGGATAGTGCATTGATATTTGACATGTGTATTCCTTGACAGTAAGTGTTTTGAATATTTTTCCCTGATATGGTCGCCATAGCACTATCTATATAGACATTACATCAAACAGTGCATGTATTAAATATATTGTTTTCATTTCTGTGCATGAACATCGACGGTGGGAGCGGCTAGCCAACAGGGAATGCTTACTCCTTCCGGGCACTTGGTCCAACCTCTGGTGTTCTATTGTGAGTGCTGTTGAGATTATCGTCAGGATCTTCTTAAACTCATTTTTTGAAAATAAAAAACCTCTCCAAGGATGCTTAATTTTTTTACCTTGTGATCTTGACCTTGGAGTTCGACAATTTCACAATGCCGACGGGGGCATTCGTGTTTCACAAACACGTGGGGGTTTATTTTTTTATTTGATATCACAAATTATTTTTTGATAAAAATTATAATGCCCTAAAGAGACTAATTATACCCCCCGACGATACTTTTTCTGAGCAGATAAATTGTATGACCTGACATTTTATGACCTGACTTGACGTTCAATTTTCCAAATGGATTTTCTCTCATATAAGGTCATCATCATCTTGAAGTCAAAGAAACTACAGAGACAAATAATTCAGCATCCTATTTGGACATAATGTTGTCCTACGACACTAATGGTCACATTAACACCTCACTCTATGACAAACGCGACGACTTCAATTTCAGCATTGCAAACATTCCTTTTCTGAGTAGCAACATCCATTATCGCCTGCTTATGGCGTGTTCATATCTCAGTTGAAACACTATGCCAGAGCAAGTACCAAATGTACGGATTGTGTTCTGAGAGCTAGGCTTCTTTCAGATAAGCTTCTCAGTCAGGGATATGTTTGCGATCTGCTAACATCGTCACTGAGGAAGTTCTACGGTCGATATGGGGAACTCGTCATACACTATGATGTCGCACTCTCCAGAATGGTGGATGATATGCTGTCATAGACCATTTGAACCATCCAGCCAAAGATTGTACTCTTTGTCTTCCGAAACCGAAATAACCGGATATGACAGTTCTTCCGAATTGAAGCGGCGGGAGTTCCATGCAAGCAGGAGATGCTTACTCTTCCTCGGCACCTGGTCTCACTCCCATATCGAGAGTTCGCTTCTTTTCATATGGTGGAGGTTTTTGTTTGTTTGCTTTGGTTCCTGTTTTACCCTGATTTTGTATGCCATCGATTTCTGAATTATCGATTTTGTGCTGTATACAGGGATATGGTCATTATCCATATTTGTCATTGATGGTTCAGGTCACTTTAACGAATAAACTAATTAGTATGTTAAATAATTTATGAACTGTATAGGATAGCCTTATGAGATGAGTGATGACAAGATTCATCAAGTCAAAGGGCAACACCTCTAGCATAACCATTTTTGTGTCAATCCCCTTTCTTCATACACATCTATATATTATAATCTTTCGTTGTGTAAAGTTTCACTGAAATCCATCAAATGGTTTGGGCGGAGTTGCGATGACAAAGTATGGCATTGGAAATTATGCATGAAAAATCAAAGTACAAGGGTCATAACTCAGGTCTAACTTTTTCGACAGCAATCTCCTCTCTTAATCATGATCTTTCATTGTGTTAAGTTTCACTGAAATCCATCAAATAATTTGGGAAGAGTTGCGCTGACAAGGTTTGACATAGAAAATGCATGAAAAATCTAAGTCCAAGGACCATAAATCAGGTCTAGCTTTTTCGAAAGCAGACCCCTTTCTTCATGCACATCTACATATCATGATCTTTCATTGTGTAAAGTTCCATTGGAATCCATCTTTTTGGTTTGGGAGGAGTTGCGATGACAAGCTTTCGTCTACAGACAGACGGACCGACAGACGGACGGAGGGACACGATGAATCCAGTATACCCCCCACAACTTTGTTGCAGGGTTATAATAAAGAATTTGTGATATTAAAAATTCATCTTTTTGAAAATCGATCGATTATTTGGTATATACAATCATGTTTGTGCCACCACTTTTCCATCACAAAATTTTATGATCCATTAACATTGTTTAAAATAGCAACATTGTATATCAATGTACCATAAATCTACAATTTTTTGGTCAATTTTAAAAATTTTTCTTTGGCTCGCTACCGCTCGCCAGTTCTATTTAGACTTTCTGAATAATTTAGCTATTGTGATCCATCCTTAATACATATTACTTTATCAATGTTCATGAAGACATTTAATTCAAACTATGTGGAATATTATTACATGTACTTTGTAATGATAGAGGTATTTTCTGATAAGTCAATATTTTGCTAAAAAATGTCCTGGATCTTTCCCGCTCGCCATACATTTATTCATGTACTTAAAATTTAGAATTGCACCAGAAATGTTAAAATTTGTGCACACTGAACATGAAATCCTCATATTTTTTTAATCTCTGCCTCTCCCCTTTTTTTCTTTTGGTTGTTAGAAATTTTGGGTGTTGTGCCCCTCCACTCCTTTAGGCAGAGCTACGCCGTTGCTATATGTGGCATAGAGCTCACCTGTAGTCTATTCTCCAACATTTTCATTGTAAGATAAGTCACACCTTCTCTTATCATTATTATCATTAAGTTGCCTTTCAGTTTTCTAATTTACCTTTTAATACATATTATGAATGTATTAATATATTATAATTATACATGGAACTATGGTTTTGTAAAAATTCTATAAAAGGTTGATGTAATTAAATTTATTCCAATTCTTGTCACATACTGCAAAGCACCCGATGCAAAAATACAAAAGACGAGTATAGTATGAGACGGAAAAGAGACATACGACATGAAAACATCAAACACAAAAGACTACACATTAACATAGTACCAATTTCATTGCACTAGATTGACTTTCTGATATTGAATCCTCGCACTAACAAACGTATATGCAACTTTTGCTTTTGAATAAATTATGCAAATTAAGTTAAAAAAATTAGAGTTGTCTTTCTTGCTCACCGCTTCTATTTAAACCAGTACTCGTAGTGCTCCAAATTGCGGAGGAAATTCCCATAAGAATCATGTGGAGTTATCGTTCTTTGTTACTTCCTGTTTTGATCGAAACATCAGTGAAAAAGTTATTGAAATGGACCAAGAAATGGATTTTTAGCAATTTTATGAATTTTGGTGAATATTTTAGAAAAAAAATATACACATTTGAGGTATGAAATAGAAAACATTGTATTAAATAGAGTGCAAATTTTACAGATACTATGCAATGTTTTTCAGATTCTCCAGAAATACTACTTTCAATTCGTATAGGTCTCAATGTGCGTCATTCTATCGTTTTTTGCGTCAACTCTCTTGAAACTAGGCATGTCCCATTATAGTATGCAAAACGAATCATTGATGGAAACTCAATAATACCATATATAGAATTGAATTGTTGCAGCAATGTTACTAATTACAATATAGAAAATGAGGGATGCATGCATGGTAAAAAGGGGGTGTCACAGCCTTTCTGACCAAATTATGTTATTTTTTCCTGAGAAAACAGGTGATTCTGCAAGCTGAATTGTACCCATATTTGTACAATCCAAGAAATATTCGTGTAGCACTAGCAGGCAGGCCACATTGCAGTTTAATTCAACTTTCAAGACTACATCTAATTGACACATAAATATCAAACCTATCAAAGATTCATATTTTCCATAGAATAATACTTGTAAGTAACTTTTCGGGAATTTTTGTGACCAAACCATGGAGGCTGCTGATGAAATGCAAAAGGATGCGGATAACATTGCCAATCACATTGCAAATTTGACCAAATTTTGTAGGGTGTGTGGTACCATCCAAAAGAGGAAGAGTAGAGCTTTTTGTCCAGTTGAACCTTATAAAATAGAACTTTTATCATTATTCAAAATTGATATCCAATATGATGATGAAAGTATTCATCCTAAGGAATTGTGCAACTCATGCCGGTCAAAATGCTTTCATTTTCGCACAAAGAAAGGCGAAGGAAATACATTTTCTATGAACATTCCTGTTAAGCATTTGACGTACATTCCTCATAAAGCAAATTGTACAGTTTGTCATAGGAATTCTGGACGAAATGCTACCATAGAGTTGTTTCAAATTCATTATAATCCATCTTCAGAAGTTCCCATAGAACATGAAGATGGGGGAGTTAACACATTTAGCAACACTGAATCAGACAGTGAGGATCAAAGATCAAATGATCATTCTCATTCATTTTCAGCTACTTGCCATGTAGCTCCATCAACAAGTAGCCATTTTTTGCAGCTGAAATGGACCAATCAGAAATTTATGCACCTTCTCTTTCAGAAAATTCAAATGAACCAGCTTCAAAGAAATTATGTAAACCCAAAGGAATACTTGCTGTTACTAAACAATTAGATTTTGACAGCACAGTACATGAGCCATCCTCATTCACTGTAACTGATTTATCAAGTATTCCCATAGAACAAGCCATTGAACAGTCATTGGCCAAGATATTCCAGTGCACAATTTGTCTTGGTATACCAACTGCTGCTGTTATAACTCATTGTAAACATATTTTTTGCAAATTATGTATATCTTCATGGCTATTGAATGCAGGTGTTTGTCCAATTTGTAGAGAACCAGTAGTGATAAATGAGATTAGCATTCTTACAGGCCAATTATCCTTGATGTATGACATTTTACATGTTTCATGTAGGTTTGATAATTGTAATGAAGTCTTAGGACTTGATAAAATTTTAGATCATGAAAATGTATGTAAATATGGAAATTATCCCTCAAAGCTTTTGACACCTTCATCAATAGTAAGAAGAGGAAAGGGGTTGCAAAAAATGCCTATTTATGATTGCAAGGCAAAATTTGTTAAGCAAAAAAGGCTTAAAGAAGTAGAAAGCTCAGTTGAACAAATTTGTTCTTCAAAAAATTAGGATAAAACAGATGTTTTATTTTTCATGCTTATTCATCATTTGAAGAGCCAAAGTGATAATATTAGATTTGAACAAATTAAAGATGTTTGGATGGGAGGGGGAGTCAGAAAATTAACAAGTCATGAATGCCTTGCAATCAGAATAGACACTTCACAGAGTAAAACTCAATATAAAGCACAGTATGATTTCTTAAAGGCTAAGGGATGTAACCCATTTGTAGCGCCATATGCATTAGATGAAATTGAGTGTCAGTATGTCCCTGGCTCAGTTAAATATTCAATTGAAGGTCAGGATCAAGTCATTAACTATTATCACACACCAGTCAAAGTAAGTAGAGAATGTACTACTTCACCCCTAGACAATACATTTGAACCATTAGACATAGTAAATTACTTCCCTGCTTGCACTCCTGAATTAGCTACTCCTAATGTGAAGGGCTGTCGTTGGAGATATCCGGATGCAATAGCCAAAACATTGCATAAATTAGAAAATGACATCATTGCAGGATCACAACAACACAATATTGATCCTTATGATCCTACAATCCTGTTAAAGACCAACATTAAGGGTGGGGCTGATGGTCTAGGTGATGTGTCTGTACACAAAGAAGTAGGGGATAGATATTTGCCACACAAGGCATTCAGATTTTCCTTTTGTGTATATAGAATAGAGGCCATATTAGGAGATGATGACAAGGTCACAATCTTTGTTGAAAAAAGGCCAAATTCTGTCAAAACAAACAGACCTGTACTTGAAGCAATTTGTGACGAAAATAATCATGGGTCCAGTACTCTTTGCCTATTGCCAATAGAAAATGAAAGGTCTTATATGAAAGGTAAGATTATCAGGATTCAAACAGAGTTTGGCTGGAGAAGGCATGTACTGTTTTTTGTAACTCAATGATTGATGAAAAAATGGATAGGGCCAACAGTGGATTTGCTGGTAGTGGGTCCAACTATCTATGCACATTGTGTGATGCAACAAGAGAAACGGCCCTATCCAATTTGGGTAATTTTGTCATAAATCGTTCATATGCTGAAACAGCAGAAATTGCTGAGTACATGAGGATAAATCCTGATAATCTTACCAAGGCTGATTTAAACAAGATTTCTAAGGGCATTGAATCAACCCCTCTCCTCCAGGCTGAATCAATAGAAAAGGGCATAGATGCTACTCATGCAGATATCAACTGTGGGTCTTTTTTTTCGAAAGCTAATCATTAGGGAAATAGTGCAAATTAATGAATGGGAAATGAGTGGGGATGTGAAATCTATAATTAAAGATGGGGAGGTTAAGTTTGATTTACACCTTAAGAAAACAGTAGGCATAAACCCACAGTTGATGATGCCTGGTAACTATGCACGAGCAATCTTTGACTCTAAAAATGAGAATTCTGTTCTTGATTTAATTGAAGATGATGAGAGAAAGTGCAAAGTAGATTATTACTTCAAACATTCAGATTCATGAGAATGATTTATAGAGCTGTTGACCCCAAAGTACAGTATCCATCAGAGACTAAAATATACAAAGAAACTGCCATAGAGTTTGGGAAAATATTGATTAAAGACTTTGATTATGCTAAATGGCCCAATTACATACACAAAGTGATTGAACATGTACAGGAATTTATTGAAAATGAAAATGGACCTGGAACTGTTGGAGGGCTTAGTAGTGAAGGGAATGAAGGAGGGAACAAGATTTGTCGACATTTTAGGACGAATTTGGCAAGGAGGGGTAGTACATATGGGGGTCTAAGAGATGTACTTTGGGGTCATTGGTTATACAGTAGCCCATCTCTAACAAAACTATCAGCTAAATCAAAATCTGAACAAAGATGCAGTGCATGTAGATGTTTGGGACATAATATTAGAAACTGTCCATCTTCTGTAGAAAATGTCTAAATACGTCGTTTCCTAGATGTCGGAACTCTTACGTAAGGAGGCACAAAAAGGTTACCTGGTCATGTGACCGCGACTAAGTTTAGGGCATATTTTGATTACATTAGAAACGACGCGGCGATCTATAAATGCCGTCCTAAATCGGAGAAATCTATACGATGTTGTGATGTTCATAGGATTGTTAAATGTCCATAAAATTCTAGTATTTAAAAATCCTAGAATATCCCACTTGGATGATGCGGAGGGAAAAAAGGGGGGGTGGGTTGGGTTCCGGGAGTGATTCTGGAGGAGTCGCTCTATTATTGATATACATTTAGTATCATGCTATAAAATGAATTATGAAAGTTCATTTTCACCTTACTCTGATATATTGAACAAAGAATATGATAAAGATCATCCCGGCCAGCCTTGAAAGCGGCCGGGCCTAGAATTAATTAGCTCACCGCGGCCGGGTGCTGCGGCCATCAACCCTACCCCAGGGCTATGCTCGATCTGTAGTTTCACAAAAAGAGTAAAATCTCTTACAAGCTTGTAAAAAAGAAAACTCTTACTGATTTTCCATGAACTGTGTTTTGAATTAATATTTCAAAAATGCATCTACAGTGATTAACGGAGAAAAAAATTCGCGGTGGACACAGATCGAGGCCGGATATCTATATATCTAATCAGAGATTAACATCTAAAGGACTCAGTCATGCTTTCGGCGAAATAAATATTTTTATCTCTTCAATTTAGTTGGAACAATTAACAATGATTCTAACAGTATCTGTAAAACGGCGTAGAAAATCGGCCATTTGCCGCGGATATTTATACTTCAGATATCCCCCCAACCTCCCCCCCCCAAGTTTCCAAGATATTTACAGATCAAGTGTGGGTCAAGTGGGCAAAAATTATGTGCATGAAACGGATTGAATGCATTGACTATTTTCTTTTTTTTTTTAATTGAATGAATGATAGAAAATAAATATCTGGTTTTTTTATTCGTTTGTTTAATGTGCATACGATAATATTTCTACAAGGAAAAAATCATGTGTAGTTCAATTTTAGATAATGACAATGTCTCAGTAGAATAATGTATGTAGCTTTGAATTAATATAAAATATGCAAAATTAATAGATAAAAAAAATATGTGGCTTGTATTACTATACAAATGAAGACGGGAAATTGACTTGCATGAAGAATGTTTGATGCACCTTTGATTTGCCAATATTTAGTTGCAATATCGATTATGCATTAAATATTCTCATGTTTTTAATATTATTTTAATTCCTAATTCCTAGGAAGATTATTTCTGTATAAAACAAACCTCGGAAACCCATGATCGCTTGCGCAAAACGGAGTGCGACAGAGCGCGCATGCCAATGGGTTACCGATGTATAAGATCTCACCCCCCTCCTTACCTAATCTTAAAAGAGGATCCAATGGTGGCGGACAGAGGTGTTTTAACAGCTGACGTCTCCTTCAGATAGCTCTTATTTACCATATTATTTTTGGTCCAGTCAAATTAATATAAGGGGGATGGGGATGGATGTGGCGGGGGTACAACTGCGGGCCTAAGACTGGCTTTATCCATGATGTGATCCTCTCTATCCTTTATATTTATTTATTTTTTTTTTTTTTATTATCTATAAAATTCTTTACATGCATTCATATTTATTTATTGATATTTCTGTTTCTGATGAAAATCTAGCACTTTATTCTCTGTTTACATCTATCTATGGATAGTTAGTAATAAGTGACGCCATTTTGAACAAAACATGCCCTAAATGACGTCATAAAAGGATGAAAGTCACATGACACATTGTGACGAAATCGGGATCTCCGAAATGACGTATTTGTTATAGCATATATGTATCTATTTCTTAAAATATTTTGTGTTACAGTGTACACTCAAATTTTATTGACACTTTTGCCAGCAATTGTGGGAGTTAATAATTATCTGGTATATTCATGTATATTTCAGCTCATTGTTTGCATTTTGTTTATTTTAATAATATTAAATCATATTTTCCTTCAGATGTTGATGGCCGGGATAGCCTAGCCTCGACAGCACATCCTCTTTTACTTCTACTATAGTAATATTCATTTGTTTTATTCCACTTAACAGAATACTTTATTTGCATTAATGTTGCCATGTGCAAGATTATAGGTCAAACACTTTGACTCATATTCATGTGGAATTTTCCATAACAAGTAATACATGTCTGAGATTATCTAACTTTCAAATAATAACAAAAAACATAATTATGTTACATAGTTTTTGTCTGATTTCTTCAAACTGATCTGATATTTTGATATATTTTTCATTTCTTGGCTGTTCTTCCCCTCTTTCTACTTTTTGCTGAACAGTCTTTGCATATGTACTTTCCCTTTGGTAAACCAGATGTTAAAACACCAACACAAAATTGATGAAGCCATCTATGACATGGTCCTTCGCACTGAACCCATGAAATGGGAGAGATTTCTGGAGAATCTCTAATGTTACATTCTATTCCAAAGTCACATGGACTCGGTATCATAGGTTTTGATGTGTACACAAAGTAGTTTTTAGTATTTCCGCCTACTACCATAATGCAGTCATTACTTAGAGTCATTGAAGTGCATCCTGCAGTCCTATGGATTTTGTTTACTTCAATATGATTCACAGAGAGATCTGTCAAATTGTAAGACAATATGTTGGGATTCAAACCTGGCATTTCTCCCATTTGGCTCTTTCTCTGGTAAAAACCTCCAATTATAAACATGTTATTTGCAAGAAAGCAACATGAGTGATAAGAAAGAAAGTAATTTGTAATGTCTCTGAATGTAAACTTCAAGCGATCAAGTGAGAAAGTATTGTCATCTAAAATTTTCATGACTATGACATCATCAAGTGGGAGACGCTGATCAGGTTGGCAGCCAGTGTAAGTCATACCTCCAACTATGTAAATTGACTTTTTCTCCTCAAAATATTCAGCAGAATGGAAGGCTCGTGGTATAACTTCGGGTACATTTTTTTCTTTCCATTCGAAAGTGTTTATGTCCAGTTGATAGAATTTACCATCTTTGCAAGTTTTTTGAAATGGTGATTCCAATGTGGCTGTTTTCCTCATGGGCATAGTGACTCCACCATATAAAACTGACATATAATTGCCAATATAAGTCAGTGAATGACCAGATCTTCCCTCTGGAAGAATTCCATATTGTTTTGACGTTGAAAGAGATGTACATTCTTTTTGTACAATCTCACAGTTATACTTTGAACCCTGTTTTGAAAGTATATAAAGGTCAGTCTCCATGGTTAGCTGTGCTGTATTGTATCCACCCCAAACAAAGATTTTATGTTCAATTACCATTGCTGCTGTTGACAATAGGGCAGGGAAAATTGACCCAGTAGTTTCAAATTTTGTGATATCAGTAATATTAACATTATGGCTGCTTCCTAAATAATCAATCTGAAATAAATCCTTTGAGTCCTCCCACGAAGATTCGTCCGATCGTCTGGCCCCACCAAAATATAAGTAAGACACTACGCTCTCGTCATTTGTATCATCATTTTGCCTGTCAATTTCTATACATACATGTCCCTCCGGTGGAAAAAAATCACCGTGTTTTAATTCTAAGTCTCTTCTTTTTCTGGTTGATTTCCCCCTCTCTAAATCTATCGATTTAAATGGTAAGACTTGCATTCTGATAGCACGTGTACGATTAATTTGTTTATTATGACATGCTAATAACGATCTGCGCATGCGCAATTATGCATTTCCGGTAGGAGCATAGCGAGTACTGTAAACGTTTGTTAGTGCCTCGTCAGCAGTGCAAAGTGAATAATCTGGCGCCATCTACAATATATACATTTGATTTACCCTTGCCAAAAATTACCGGCTCCAAATTTTGTGAAAGGTGTATTCAGAAGCGCATTTAGGTGAAAGCTATGGCCAAAACATCGGCTTAGCTGCAAGGAGCTTAATTCTAAACATGACCGAAAAAGGCAAGCCCAGAATCATTTTAAAGTAGCATAAAGATTTTTTTTACATGGCTATCAAATGCACACTTTGTTTTGTATAACTTGCATACACATCAGCTACTATAAATTTCTATAACATTTTTTCTATATGTTTGTTTTCCACGTACGAATATCAAATGCGAGAAATATATTATGTATTTTCTTAACAGTGTACCATGTACGTCAAAAAGAATAAAGTATTGTCCTTGTCAAACTTGTGCTGTGCTGATCAAAATATAGTTCAAGTACAGAGACAGTTAAAATACTATTTACCTATCAATGCCCATTTGTGTAGGTGCTATTCTCTCATATTGTTGCTTTTGGAAGGAATAGTGCCGAGCATCAGCGGGCATGAATTGGTTTAGTGCATCACATGACTGAAGTATTAACTGATTAATGAATTAATTTCAATTTACTTGGAATATCAAAGAAAAGTGTCCTTTACTTCCCCCTGCTTCGCTTATTGCTATATTTACATTCATGCATTGTTCATAACGTCATAATACTTGCTAAGGGACGTGACTCTCTTAAGCAAAAAGCAATAGTGCCCGGGTGCAGGGCACTATTTTCTCATACAGCGTGCTTAAAATGACACTTTTCTTTGATATCTCAAGTAAATTGCAATTAATACAATAAGTATAATACTTAATTCGTTTGATGCACTAAACCCATTAATGCTCATAGTGTTACTTTTGGAAGGAATAGTGCCCGAACGTCAGGTAATTATATCCCGGTATGTTTCTGAAATTGGTTATCAATTATAGCGCGAAAAATGATACAAAAAGGGCAATTCAAGGGTAACATGACCTCGCAACAGCATGTTCTATTCAGACAGGAAATTGATTTAAAATCATTCCATTGTGACCTTTACAAAAAAAATATAACTTAATAAATATACTTATTAATTAATGTTATTGCACCATCTGCACATTTCATCAAGTATTGTTTCATCAATGATGGACGAGGTTGACATTGAGAATATTGCTGTGAGTACATTTATACATATTAGTTCTTATAATTTGTAAATATCATTTGATGGTTAGTACATGTGTAACGGTGATCTTATGTAGTTCTTTTTTATCAATGTTACTAGAAAATACATAATGTACATTCATTTTTATGTAATTGCTTGACAGACGTTCTTTTTTAACTAGTGCTTTTCTAGAAATTTAAGAACAGGTAAATGTTCAGCATGGACCAATCATGCACGTTTCGGGTAATAAACCCTCGTCAGTGATCCTCAATCTAAACAATGTAATATGCCAAATAGTGCAAACGTTATTCTGTCAACAAATGTACCGAAAGACGTTGCAGGGTGGCTGGGATATGATGCTACAGAACCCAATTTTTAGAAATTTGAAGAAAGTTGGATAACAGAAATTTTGAATGCGTTGAAGAATCGATCAACCGAAGGTGATCGAACTTGGCTACATGTGCCCTCGGGGACTCCTGGTCCACCAGCAGTGACACTCACCAAGTGGTACAAATGTTAAAAGTCTTCAAATTCAATACTTCTGTTATAAAACATTGTGTTACGTTCTCGTTTTTAAAGTTTCACTGAAATCCATCAAATAATTTGGGAGGAGATGCGATGACAAGATTGACATAGAAAATGCATGAAACATCTAAGTCCAAGAACCATAACTCACGTCTAGCTTTTTCGAAATCACACCCCTTTCTTCATGCACATCTACATATCATAATCTTTCATTGTGAAAAGTTTCATTGAAATCCATCCTTTCGTCTACAGACAGACGGACGGAAGGACGAACGGACGGACACAGTGAATCCAGTATACCCCCACAGCTTTGTTGCGGGGTTATAAAAAAGAATTTGTGATATCAAAAATTCATCTTTTTGAAAATCGATCGATTATTTGATATGAAAAAAAAAATCAAAAAATCGAATTTGTAATATCAAAAATTTGCTAAGATTTTGTGAATTCGAAAATTTAAACAGGACACATGCCCCCCACTTTGAAAAGTGGGGGGGGGGGGTGGCACAACCATGTTTGTGCCACCACTTTTCAATCACAAAATTTTATGATGCATAAAATTGTTTAAAATAGCAACATTTTATACCATAAATCTACAATTTTTTTTGGTCAATTTTCAAAAGTTTTCTTTGGCTCGCTACCGCTCGCAAGTTCTTTATAGACTTTCTGAATAATTGAGCTCGAGCGTCAGGTAATTATATCCCTGTATTTTTCTGAAATTGGTTATCAATTATATCGCAAAAATGACACAAAAAAGTCAATTCAAGGGTAACATGACCTCGCAACAGCAAGTTCTATTCAGACAGCAAATTTATTTTTAACCATTCCATTGTGACCTTTACAAAAATAAATTCAACTTAATAAATATAGTTATTAATGTTATTGCACCATCTGCACATTTCATCAAGTATTGTTTCATCAATGATGGACGAGGTTGACAAATAGAATATTGTTGTGAGTACATTTATACATATTAGTTCTAATAATTTGTAAATATCATTTGATGGTTTGTGCATGTTCTTTTTTATCAATGTTAATAGAAAATACATAATGCACATTCATTATTATGTCATTGCTTGACAGACGTTCTTTTTTAACTAGTGCTTTTCCAGAAAGTTCTGTTATAAAACATTGTGTTACTTTCTCGTTTTTTAAGAGAACATATGAAAAGGTGGAATGTTTCAATAAACCTTAGACTGTAAGACTATGAAAAAGAGTATTTGAATTTGAATTTTACAAATTTTAATCCATTTGATGGTGACATATTCAATAAATCGAAAATCATTAATTTAAATGCGGCATATTTGTAATTAGCACATTCATATTGGCAAACGATGGCAACTTTCCATGGTACTAAATTGGTATTTTGTATGAGGCGCCATTTTACTATTTATTTCCTTTTTTCGATATCACAAATTTATTATTTAATATTACACATTTGTTTTTTGATATCACAAATCTAGTTTTTGATATCACAAATTTATTTTTATGTCCCCGTAGTCAAAGATTCGGGGGCATTAAACTTTTGTCCGTTTGTCTGTTTGTCCGCAAAAACTTAAACCGTGGCCATAACTTTTGAATGTAAGGGATAAGGCTTTGATATTTCACATGTGTATTCCCCGTGACAAGACATTTTCATGAATATCAATATTTTTACCTTGTGACATTGACCTTAGAGCTTGACCTACTTTTGAAAAACGTTAACCTTGGCCATAACTTTTGACTTCTAAGGGATAGTGCTTTGATATTTTACATGTGTATTCCTTGACAGAAAGTGTTTTGGATATTTTTCCCTGATTTGGTCGCCATAGCATTATCTATATAGATATAACATCAGACAGTGCATGTATTATATATAATATTGTTTTCATTTTCGTGCATGAACATCGACGGAGGGTGCTGCTAGCCAACAGGGAATGCTTACTCCTCCCGGGCACCTGGTCCCATCTCTAGTGTTCTATTGTAAGTGCTGTTGATATTATCGTCAGGATCTTCTTTAATTCATTTTTGAAAAAAAAAAAACTCTCCAAGGATGCCTAATTTTTTGACCTTGGAGTTCGACAATTTTAAAATTTTTACCGACAAACATGCCGACGGGGGCATTCGTGTTTCACAAACACGTGTTTTTTATTTTTTTATTTGATATCACAAGTTATTTTTAGATAAAAATTGGAACTGCCCTAAAGAGACCAATTATACCCCCGACGATACTTTTTCTGTGCAATTCAATTTTTCAGATGAGATTTTCTCTCATATGGTCATCATTGAGGGTTAAGGTCACTATAACGAATAAACTGATTAGTATGTTAAATGTTTTATAAACTGTATAGGATAACCTTATGAGATGAGTGATGACAAGATTCAACAAGCCAAAGGGCAAAAGCTCTAGCATAACTTTTTGGTTTGCAATCCCCTTACTTCATGCACATCTACAAATTATAATTTTTTATTGTGTCAAGTTTCACTAATATCAAATGGTTTGGGCGGAGTTGCGATGACAAGGTATGGCATTGGAAATCATTTAATGCATGAAAAATCTAAGTTCAAGGGCCATAACTCAGTTCTTACTTTTTCGACAGCAATCTCCTCTCTTAATCATGATCTTTCATTGTGTAAAGTTTCACTGAAATCCATCAAATAATTTGGGAGGAGTTGCGATGACAAGGTTTGACATAGAAAATGCATGAAAAATCTTAAGTCCAAGGACCATAACTCAGGTCTAGCTTTTTCGAAAGCAGACCCCTTTCTTCATGCACGTCTACATATCATGATAATTAATTTTGTAAAGTTTCATAGAAATCCATCCTTTTGGTTTGGGAGGAGTTGCGATGACAAGCTATCGTCTACAGACAGACGGACGGACACGGTGAATCCAGTATACCCCCACATCTTTGTTGCGGGGTTATAAAAAAGAATTTGTGATATCAAAAATTCATCTTAATGAAAATCGATCGATTATTTGATATGAAAAAAATAAAATAAAAAAATCGAATTTGCAATATAAAAAATTTGCTAAGATTTTGTGATATCGAAAAATTACAATTCCTCAGTCCATGTATAGTCACCTGCAGGCGATTCATGTTCGTCCGAAACATATTGCATCTGGTGCATAATAAATTGGTTTGAAATTTTCTTTAAGAAGGTATAGAGTTGGAACACTAAGGTAATAATCTTTTTTGATTGTATATTTGACCGTTCCGTGTAGGTTTTGTTGTACGTATCAATGTAAATGTTTGTCTTATGTTCGTTGTATCCTGCGGGTTTGTTCCGCTTGGTATGAGATTTTCTTTCCGAAAGAAGGGTATATGAAAAAAAGCCATAAACCTATTACACCAAAGGACATAAAAGTATATATAAATAATAGAAGATGCTTCTTTTCTTGTTAAAAGAAAATGTCTATGAGAATATTACATTTCCTTGGAGGGGGTGTTCGATCATGATTTCGCATCCTTCTCGAATCCACCTTAAATTCTATACAAACATGCATACAAACTGCTTTTAAAGGAGTTTATCAAGTGAATTGTAGTTGTTTCATAAACTTTTTACTTTGTTTCTTCACAGAGCAGCAACATTTTTGTTATGGATTACGATGAAGTACTGAAGCAGCTGGGGGAATTCGGTCCATATCAAAGGAAGCTTCTGGTGCTATCCTTGCTACCTATCATATACAATGCGTTCGGAAGCCCAGCCAGCAACTTTTTTATCGGAAATCATCTGCATAGGTCTTATACCTTAACGTTATATAAATATATATATTCTTTGATTTTGAAAGTATAATGTATAAAATACAGACCACATCGAATCAGATTTCTTCCATGAACTGGTATTTGCATGATACTTCCAATCAATTTAGGTGAAGGTTTCCGGTTTCATGAACAAGGTAAGACTTTCTGGAAATAAAACAAAAATTAGTCAGATTCTTTTGAAATACGACCGAATACAAGCAACAGAGTATATTACTGTGGGTATTTCACGAACTGATTTTTATGGTAGCAAAATAAAAATAAGATGGATCAAAGGCAAACAGAATAACTATCGAACATGCTTTAGAGTCATAAAACGACCTTTATACCGTGGATATGATCCTGCTGTCACGAGACAAACACTTGGCATGGTACTTAACCAATCTACCGCCTTGCACAGGCGAATTCTTAAGACGTGTACTCTGATCTGACTGTGACGACAGGAATCCACATCGGATCATGTCCAAACCTCGTTACTGAAGACAGGGCCCCGTCTACATTTCCTCTCTGAATGTAAGTCAGACTCCTCGGGTGATAACATGCATGAACTCGCTACAACCGGGAGAGTACGGAATGTATTTTGTATGCCATTTGCTTTGACATCCATCATTATTTTATCCATATATGTGTTGATTGGGTCCCTTCGTTTTGCTCTCTTGTTCGTATGGTCAATTTACTAATTTTCATTCTTTCTAGAACATTCAATGACAAATTACATTTCTAGAAACCGCGTAATGAAA
Organism: Pinctada fucata; assembly: GCA_028142955.1. Classification (NCBI taxonomy): domain Eukaryota; kingdom Metazoa; phylum Mollusca; class Bivalvia; order Pterioida; family Pteriidae; genus Pinctada; species Pinctada fucata. The sequence continues at coordinate 47,341,633 of AP027104.1, read as the reverse complement.
ATCAGCTACACCGAAATTGACCAAAAGTGCTTAGGCGTTGAAAACATGAACATTCGATAACAGGATTCTCGTCACGCAGGAGTCCCAGAGGGCAAATGCAGCCAAGTTCGATCAATTTCGGTTGTCCGTTTCTTTAAACGCATTTCAAAAATTTCTGTTTACAAATTGTCTCAAATGTCTGAAACCTGGGTCCTGTAGCATCATTTCCCAGCCATCTTGCTACATCGTAATGACAAATATGTATAATGACCATATCCAAGTATACAGCACTAAATCCAAAGCAAACAAACAAAAACCTCCACCATATGAAAAGAAGAACTCCGAATATGGGAGTGAGACCAGCTGCCCAGGAAGATTAAGCATCTTCTGCTTGCATGCAACAACAGCCGCTTCATTTCGAGAGAAGTCACATCCGGTTACTTCCATTACGACATAGAGTACAGTCTTTGGTTGGATGGTTCAAATGGTCTATATATATATATATATATATAGCTATGACAGAATATCATCCACCATTCTGAAGAGAGGGACATCATAGTGTATGACGAGTTCCCCATATCGACCGTAAAACTTCCTCAGTGACGATGTTAGTAGATCACAAACATATCCTTGACTGAGAAGCTTATCTGAAAGACGCCTAGCTCTCAGAACAAAATCCGTATATTTGGTACTTGCTCTGGCATAGCGTATCAGCTGAGATATGAACACGCCATAAGCAGACGATAAAGGGATGTTGCTACTCAGAAAAGGAAAGTTTGTAATGCTGAAATTCAAGTCGTCATGTTTGTCATAGAGTGAGGTGTTCATGTGACCATCAGTGTCATAGGACAACATAATGTCCAAATAGGATGCTGAATCATTTGTCTTTGAGTTTGTTTGACTTCAAGCTCCGAAGGATAGATACTGCTGAGGTAATCCGCGAATTTTGGATTATTGATGGACCACATCGTCTATGTATCTGTGAGTGAAGTTGAAGTCAGGAGCTAAGTATCTTTTCCCTTCAGAGACCAAAGATTGATTGAATTCAGTTTCGTAAGAGTAAATGAAAATGTCGGCAAGGAGTGGGGCACAATTGGTCCCCATTGGAATTCCGAAAAGTTACATGAAAAATTAGATAGTCAATTAATGTTTTGTAGTGAATATGTGGTATTTTGTAGGGCTAGGTCAATATATCGAGTATCGATATTTTTGCTCCCATACATTTAGGTGCAATAATGTTTAGCACAAAACGTGCTTTTCATGTCAAATCTCAAGTATTTTGCATGAAATTGTATGTTTGAACATAGTTTTTAAATTTATCGGTTATGCTTGCCTTTCATGCTGGCTATACAATCATTTTATCATTTTATGATTCGAAGTCTACAAATAACAAGAATGAGTACGGAATATTACATGTTAAACGTCTTCAAATTCAATAAAATCATTTATAAACGGATAAATTTGCAGCATGGACCAGACATGCACATTTAGGGTACCCAACCCTCGTCATTAATCCTCAATCTAAACAATGTTATATGGCCAAAGAGGGTGAAAATTATGTCTAAAAATGTACCGAGAGATGTAGCAGGAAGGGTGGGATATGATGCTACAAGATCCACGTTTAAGAAATTGCAAGTTATTTTGATAACAGAAATTGTTGAATGCGTTGAAGAGATGATCAACCGAAGAAATAACTTTCACACTCTTTGACCTTATTAAATTCTTTAGATTGAGGATCACTGACGAGGGTTAAGTACCCGAAATTACATGTCTGGTCAAAGCTGTAGATTTATCTGTTCTGAAAGATACATTTTCCCTGAAAATAGATTTTATTGAAAATGTTAAATGTATTCCGAAGGGTCTAGATAGAGGTAGGGGAGCATAGAAGGGCCATGGTGAAAAAATATTAATCTCGTGCGCACTACTTAGTAACTCGTGCGCACGACCTTGTAACTCGTGAGCACGACTTTTTGTCTCGTGCGCACGACTTAGTAACTCGTGAGCACGACTTTTTATCTCGTGCACACGACTAAGTAACTCGTGCTCACGACTTTTAAATTTGTAACTCGTGCGCACGACAGTAAGTCGTGCGCACGAGTTTTTGTTGTCTTTCTTTTGGTCAATTCTCTCGTGCCAAAGACTTTGTAACTCGTGCGAACGAGATAATCAACCAATAGAAAAATAGGATCAAATAAAATGGCGACAATTGATAATGATCCTGCATGTGTATTGAAATAATCTCGCTTATCAAAAGTACAGTAAACATCTAATGCTGTATTAGAATATTTAAAGTGACCTAAATGGGTTCATAGCGGGAATATAATGATGCAGTGCTCTACTCCCCTCCCCTCCCTCATGTTTTAAAACGTTGCGTCGATCAAGGGGTAAGGGGGGGGGGGTGTTCTCATTCAATACGGAGATTTATATGGTAGTTCCTATTATTCTAAATTTTTTTTCTCAACTTGATTTGTCTCCCTGTGAGTGTTTACTATTAATTTAAAGTGTTTGAGACATCGACATGACTGTGTGGAAATTGGTCCACAGATAAGTAAAATTCGAATGATTCTAGACCGGAACCAGGTACATGACTTTGAAAAAAATATTGACAACGTTGTGTACTTTGAATCTTTACGGCATTTTTGTGTGTGATTGAAATAAAATGTCTGATCATTTTAAAGTATAGTGTCAATGTGTTTGAGATGTTGCGATTTGAGAATTTTCCTCCTATTTTTGGTAAGAAAGTACTTGAAAAATAACTTCAACGATCTGGATCCTAGAAGCGCGGTTTGAGATGTAAGTCAAGCTGTAATAAGGATGACAGATATTGTCCATAATATTACAAGGAATCGCTTTTTGTTTTTGTGTTTTGTTATGTGTGGAATTTTCTGGTGTTAAACTTAGTGTTTGTTCTGCAATATATACTTCAAATGAAATATATCACGTACAATGTATATGTGCATTTTTTATCTTTCAACCTGACGTCGAATTCAGCGTTCATTCATGAGCCAGTGTTTATGAATAAACGTACTTCGTACAATACAGAAACGTTAAAGTGGTGTTATGAATGAAAGCAGATAGTTGAACAGAATTAATATAATTTGATGGGTTTAACATTTATACGAGGTGCACATACACTTCCAGTCAATTTCGGAGCCTGAGCGGCCACCTCTCCCCTCCCTCCGATTCTCTTCGTTTATATTTTTAAACATCATATGTGGTTCTGTGCTTATAACCGTATTTGATAAGAAAATTGTGAATTGATGATGAAAAGAATACATGTCGAACTGATTTATCCAGCCCCCTCCCCCCAACGAATAAATTTTCAAGACTTTGATCTTCATTTAACGTAAAACTTATTCAAAAGTGAGAAACTAGCAAAGCAGGAGTCTATCATACACTTATAAGTTCATTTCGAGCGTTTACCGTACAGAGAAAAAGATGTATTGTAAAACTAGGAGGGTGGGGTGCGTTTTTGCCTTATCGCGAGTCGTTTTATCCGTATTTGTGTGGCAGAGCCGGGTGTATCGACCCGGATACTTCAGTGGTTAGAGTGCTTACCTGCAGGTATAGATGTCCCGGGTTCGAACCCCGGTCTGGACACATCTTTTCCTACCCTACTACATTTGGTGCCATGAGAGTGAGCTTCGGGAAGAGGTAGAACCAGGGCTGTTGTGAGGTTGAGGAAACCTCAAAATTTGATGGGTGGAGGAGTGTGGCAGAGACGGATGTATCGGCCCGGATAGCTCAGTGGTTAGAGTGCTAACCTGCATGTATAGAGGTCCCGGGTTCGAACCCCGGTCTGAGCACATCTTTTCCTACCCTACTACATTTGCATACTATTTTCACCTTATAAAGTTTGTAAATGGTCAAGGAAAAGAATTACAAAACAAGCCCAGAAATTTCTTTTTCTGGTTGATTTTACGCAATTTTTACAGATTGTTTCACTCCTCTCGAGGAAAAAACATATAAATTCTATAAATGCAATATGAAGTTTTTGCATTTAAAAAAATCCTTTGATCAAAGTTGTAGGAAGACAACACGGTTTATTTTATATTAATAACTTTATTTAGAAGAGAACATGACAGTTTTGAAAATAGAGAACATGAAATGTAAATGAGTTTTGCCACATATTGCGTGTTTAGAACATGTAGAAATAGAGCCAGTCACGCCTCAATTTCGCTGAATTATTTCAAATATGCTGAAACTTGTTTCGTAGCAAACATATTAATATATATGACAGTACCATGAATTTGTTGAAGATAGAATAGGGGCCGAAGGTAATCTAAGTTCACCAGAATGCTCGTCTTGACTGTCCCTTCCCCATAAGAAATGATGTACGTGTACATGTATCATTCATGTGTGGATCTGGAAAATTTTCAAGAGGCCCAACCCATCTGGATGGGGGCCAACCTTTGATTCAAAAAGATATGCATAAAAATTGGAGAAATTGTTCATACTGAGAAGGGTCCGTCAAGCCCAGCATTTGACTTGGGGTACTGTATTACTAGCGTTTGTTTTTTGTTAAAGTTCTCTCTGTTTACGAAATCGAGGGGGGATTCCGAGGGTGTCCGTGTGCTTCCAAGAATAAATCGGGGCTTCTGTTGTAAAATACGTTTTGTATTGAGCACGACGCCGATGATGTATTAATACAGAATAAGAAGTTTACTGCACTTTTGATAGAAGAGAATATTTCAATATGCATGCATAATCATTATCAATTGTCGCCATTTTATTTGATCCTAGTTTTCTATTGGTTGATTATCTCGTTCGCATGAGTTACAAAGTCGTGGGCACGAGAGAATTGACCAAAAGAATGACAACAAAAAGTCGTGAGCACGAGTTATTAAGTCGTGAGCACGAGTTACTAAGTCGTGCGCACGAGTTACTAAGTTGTGCGCTCGAGTTAGTAAGTTGTGCTCAAGAGTTACTAAGTCGTGAGCACGAGTAACAAAAGTCGTGAGCACGAGTTACTAAGTCGTGCGCACGAGTTACTAAGTTGTGCGCACGAGATATTTTTTTTTTCTCACAATGTCCCATCTATGCCGTAAAAAGTTTTATTTGAAAATATGCAGTAGCGACCATAATACTGTCGAATTTGTAAAATTTTTATCTCCAAATACCTTTATTGTAAAAACTCAATACATTGTAGGTGGCGCTAGTGGAGTGAATTAGAACTGCGCACCCCAAATCCAAAATGACGCTTTTAAACGCCTATAACTGCGAATTTATGCAGTATATTCGCCTTAAAATTTTAATTTATACAAATGAGAATGTATACTTTCACATGAAAAGAAATATTTTGCATTGTAAAATTTTGTTAAAATTAATTTTCAGGGACATCGTACCTTTAAGGTCGTTGGGTACACGACGTCATTTGTTTCAGAGTACTCAGAAAATCATTAAAAATGCAAAAAAAAAAAAATGCTCTAGTACTTATTGAACTTTTTGTGAGATTCGCAATGAAATTCGTGTTAGTAACGTCGCCAAGATGACGTCGCCAAGATGACATTTTATGCTTCGCACAAAATAAGCCGTTTCACAAATTCTATGGTGAATAAAAAACAATATGGCGTACATAATGAAATGCAATGTTTGGTATAAACATTCAGAGGAGATCTATCTAATTCCATAGATACCAATTTCACTTAAATCCGTTCAGAAATAAACGAATTACACGACGATGAACTATGGAAACCTCCAAGGGATACATACGTGGCTAGAGTTACGTTCCTTAGGTGTAACCAACGACTTTAAATGATGCTATTGAAATTGAAGACATTTAACATTCATATATTTGTTTTTAGATGTAAGATACCTGACCTCCCAAATGACACATATGCTGTCCAAGACAATGAACATGCATTCATCATCAATGAAACAATACCACTGATGGATGACGGGGCATATGATCCATGTCATATAATTGTAAATGGAAGCAAGACATCGTGCAGTGAATGGGTGTTTGATGAAAGCGTTTTCACAAAAACGGTCAATTCACAGGTAATATTAGATAATGTGATTTTCTAATAATGAATGAACTGAGAAACTTTGCGTACTTATGGTCCAGTGCAGAGTGTCGATTTGTTTTATTATTCTTATCAACTCAAATGGGGAATCATACAGCATTATCATCTTGGTACTTAATGGATATATTTGTAAATTGATTCAGTGATGAATTTATAAGGCAGTCTCAAAAAAAAGGTTTTTGTAATATGAATAAGATTACTATATCGTCATAACCTGTCCCTTGTTATTGTTAGCGAGAGAAATTATGTAAGTTTTTTAAAAGCTTCATTTTTGGTTCTGCTTACTTAGATATTGAGCCTTGCATTCTCATGTAACATGATTCATGTGATGTATGGACACATTTTACCTCAAAGAAATGATATGACAAATAAAAAAAAAAGATATCTTATTGGTCTAGAGCGGCCATTTGGGTGAGCGACAAAACTTCATGTCTCCCTCCATAAACGTCGTATTACCCTCCAGAGACATCAAGTCTCTCGGCATCACGATATCTCATATTCTTCGTTCATTCAGACAATATTTTTTAAAAAAAGAATTAGATCAAAGTAAACAAATGTTAAAATGCAAGGATTGAAAAACTAAGCTCGCTCTTGATTACCTGAATTTTCTACTCAACGTAAGAGATGCCTTTCTTGTAATGATGACTACATCAAGCTACGAGAATGACGTTTCATCAGATGGTATAATAAAGAATTCATAGCCCTAAAGGGAGGGGGACTTGACGATTTGTTCTACCCAGAAAACTCATAAATTAAGACAATATTTATTAAAAAAGAGTTTAGATCAAAGAAAACAAATGTTAAAATGCAAGGATTGAAAAACTAAGCTCGCTCTTGATTACCTGAATTTTCTACTCAACGTAAGAGATGCCTTTCTTGTAATGATGACTACAGCAAGCTAGAAGAATGACCTTTCATCAGGTGGTATAATAAAGAATTCATAGCCCTAAAGGGAGGGGGACTTGACGATTTGTTCTACCCAGAAAACTCATAAATTAAGACAATATTTATTAAAAAAGAGTTTAGATCAAAGAAAACAAATGTTAAAATGCAAGGATTGAAAAACTAAGCTCGCTCTTGATTACCTGAATTTTCTACTCAACGTAAGAGATGCCTTTCTTGTAATGATGACTACAGCAAGCTAGAAGAATGACCTTTCATCAGGTGGTATAATAAAGAATTCATAGCCCTAAAGGGAGGGGGACTTGACGATTTGTTCTACCCAGAAAACTCATGTCTCCATCGGACGGCATAAGTTTTCTTGGTTATATCCCTCCCAATTGGGCATTAAATGAATAATGTTTTAACACTTTACTAATTACTTCGGTACGCTTTTAACAATCCTAACTTACACAGGACTCATGAGATTATTCATTTCATAAAGTTGTCATTCGTGTTGCACAATATATGATGGAATGTATCGGACAAAGGATTTTTAAATAGGGTCATGTGAGGAGTTATTTTCCTTTGATAGAGAATACTTAAAAACATTTTAAACGTTCTAAACGGTGAACTTGAATTTTTATTGGGGGGGGGGGGGATTTGAAAAAATATTGATTTTTAGAAAATTTTCATCTATCCATATTTCAGTCCCTATCATTTTCTTGGAAAATATCCCTGAAAATGTTTTTCCACAGACTTCAATGTACACTATGAGGGCCAGTAGCAATTATAGGAACTGAGTCTTTTCGAAATTGCATTTGTGAAAAATTTTCAATAAATCGTTATATCATAAGTATGTCATAAATTTAGAATTCAAAATTATTCAATAAATGGGAGAACCAATTATCCTATATCATATTATATTGTTTAGACTGAGGATCACTGACGAGGGTTTAGTAACCGAAACGTGCGTGTCTGGTCCATGCTGTTAATTTATCAGGTTTTAAATGATGCTATTGAATTTAAATACGTTTCACTTTTGAACTACTTGGTGAGTGTCACTGCTGGTGGACCAAGAGTCCCCGAGGGCATGTAGCCAAGTTCGATCAACTTTGGTTGATCGTCTGTCTCTTCAACGCATTTGAAATTTTCTGTTACAAAATTTCTTAAAATTTCTAAAACGTCGGTCCTGTAGCATCATATCCCACCCATTCTGCCACGTCTTTTGGTACATTTTTGGACAAAATAATTTTCATACCTTTCGGCCATATTACATTGTTTAGACTGAGGATCACTGACGAGGGTTTAGTACTCGAAACGAGCATGTCTGGTCAATGCTGTAAATTTATCAGGTTTTAAACGATGCTATTGAATTTAAAGACGTTTAACATACATCCAGTGCCTTAATTCTGTCATTTTAGTTTCAGATCGTTTGTGACAAAAAGTTGATGTTACCCCATGCCACGATGACGTATTTCTTTGGATTAATGGTATCAGCAGCGACAATGTGTCCACTTTCCGACTTGTACGTATCTTCTTGTACGTAGCTATAAGAAATAATTTAATGATAATAGCAGAATTGAAATAGATTGAAATATTTCTTTCAGAGGGAAGGGAATATACAAATAAAAACACAAACACTCTCGTGCATGCCTGGTCCATGCTGTTAATTTATCTGCTTTTACATGATGCTAATGAGTTTGAAGACGTTTAACATTTGAACTACTTGGTGAGTGTCACTGCTGGTGGACCAGGAGTCCCCGAGGGCAAATGTAGACAAGTTCGATCAATTTCGGTTGGTCGTTTCTTCAAACGCATTCGAAAATTTCTGTTTACAAAATTTTCTCAAATTTCTTAAAGCTGGGTCCTGTAGTATAATATCCCAGTCATCTTGCTACGTCTTTCGGTATATATTTGGACTTGATTTCTCCATATTTTGGCAATACTTCATTGTTTATGTTAAGGATCACTGACGAGGGTTAAATACCTGAAACGTGCATGTCTGGTCCATGCTGTAAATTTATCTGCTTTTAAATGATGCTAATGAATTTGAAGACGTTAAACTCTTTCAGGAGTGTCAGCAAAATTGCAGTAGATTGAAATATTTCTTCCAGAGGAGAGCGATGATACAAATAAAACACAAACACTCTTCAGGAGTATCAGCAAAATAAAAGTATGATAATTGCAGCAAAATTTAGTCTGGTAAGAGTGTTTGTGTTTTTATTTGATAATAGCAGAAATATTCGTTCGATTTTCTTATATAAGCGAAAAGCGAAGGATGAACAAGGAAACGTGTTCACGCCATGTTCTTTTGTTTTGCTTCAGTACTATTCTTATGCAAATAAGTACTAACACGTGTTTCATTCGTTCTTCGTCAGAGAAAACTAGGTTACATTAGGGTACCCATTTTATAAGCAATAATTTAGCATATTTCGGTAGAGAGGGCAGATGTGATTGATGTATCCAGCTAGTTTCTAATTTTAAATATATTAAACTCGCTTCCATGGACAAATACTTTATTAATGGTTTGATCTTTACGAAACCATTTGTAACTTTAAAATTAGTGATTTTCTTACAAAAATGGAAGCAAAAGTTCATTTAAAAAACTAAAACATATACGTTTTCTCTATACAAGCTTATATGCGCGAGCGCGGGATACTACAGATGCAATGTAGACTAAAAAGCGTGATCACGCGGCGCGGGCCCCGATTGTTGCACGTAAAATGGACCGTCCCGTGACCGGTGTAAAAAGTTCGGAGGAAATGTAGTGTTAGACCTAGTAGAAATAAAAACGAACTTTATTAATAATCACTGCAAGTTATTTTTTATTTTTTATTCACGGCTCCCCGTTTGAAAATCTTGCAACCAAAGTACACATTTCAACAAATGTAGCTAATCAGTTATGTAGGATATCCAAATAATAAATGCACGGAGAGCAATATTCTAAACATGACATACAAATAAGGCAACGGATAAGGCATCAAATATTGAAACATACATGGAAGACAACACCATCATATTGGCAGCTGCCTTAACATATATTCATTTAGCATTTTATTTGATAAGTGATATCATTATTTGATAAGTGATATCGCGAATTAAATTTCGATTTTCGCTTTGTTATATTTTGATATTTTTACATTGTAGGATAGGGCGACGTATAGACGCTTGCATCTCTTTGACCCTGTGTTTCATTGTCAACATTATAATGCCCTTCTCCATTGACATATATATGTTTGCTGTCCTTCGCTTCTTCGATGGATTTTGCGGAATGTCTCTTTATACATGCATTTTTCTGATAGGTAAAACGTATTAAAATTATATATTTGACAAATCGGACTGCACTCAGGATTGTTTGAAGAAAAATATCTCCAGCATGACAATTATTCAAGTGATATGGGGAAACGAAATGTACAAACAATTGCAATCAGTATTTTCATCATTATATAAAGCCTCTGTCACATATCCACGTTCTGGCATGGCGTTCGCACTACGACCGCCAAAATTGTACGAAACGAGGTGTGAACGTAGTAAGGACGCGGGGAACGTAGTGAGAATTCGCTGATACGTATTGAGATCGTAGTAACGACGGCGGCGAACGTGCCGGTACGCCGAGCCACCACGACAGTTTTGAACTATTCAAAAGTCGTAGTGAGAATGCGCTGATGACAGAACGTATTTAAAGGACTACTTGCGAACATATTGAGAACTTCATTGACGTTATTAGAAACGTGTCGCGAATGTAATAAGGTCGTAGTACGAACTGCTATAACTTTTACATATAATTTAATGGAGATCTCTGCCGTCCTTACCACGTTTTCGGTGTTAGGGCTCGTAAAAGTCAAAATAGACCTCGTCCAAACAGTTTTACCCTTCAACGTGTCATAATGGTAGCATGAACGCAATAAGAACTTCGAGAGCGTAGAATAAACGCTGTACTATCGTAACACAGACAGACGCCTTCGTCGTAGTATGAATTTGGGGCCGATCATAGTGCGAACTCGACTAAACGTAATAAGGACGGGGCGGACTCACTACTGACATGTTACGGACGCTAAAGGTCGTGTTGCACATGATTTGGAGTCGTCAATTATTCTTTCGGAAAGCCCTTCCGGGTGACAAATGCCACGTTCTCACTACGTTATTTGAAAAATTTAAGGACTTCAAGGACGTAGGAAGAACGCCTCGTGAGAACGTGTAGGTGTGACAGGGGCTTAAACATGAAGTAACAGAGTAAAAAAGAATTTAAAAAAAAAGTAAGAGATAAATTGTCTCAGTGGAGGAAGGAAAGACTTGTATATATAGTCATCGGTTCAAAACTTACATTGCAACTCTCAAAGAAACAGTACATTTAAAGAAAAGAGCATGTATAATGGATAATGCATACATTTGAGAAACAAATATAAACTCAGAGCAGATTGAGGACTGAAATTATTGTTAATACATGGATTTAGTAAAATGGATTGCATGAGCACACCAATTTCTCTCATCCCGATACAGATAATTCACGGTCGCATAGGTTATAAGGGAAAAATGATGGTGTTCAAACTCTGAAGCCACAGAGCAACAGCCTGATCAGTGGTTAAACCAAACAGATAACGAGAAATGATATGAATCCCCATTTAATTTTTGAACTTTAGTTAGCTATTAGGTTGAAAACGAATAGCTAAAATTCCCCGGTAGGATAGCATATACAAAAATAGTTGGCCTGACATCATTGGAGAAGCGATGCAATTCCCTCTTTATAATTACAAAAAGAATTGACAGGTTTTTCCTTTAACGGAGATATATGAATAAAGTATTAAACAAAACGCTTTTCATTGTAAGATAGGAATAAAGATAACTGCGCTCGGACATTTGCTAAGTAAATAAAAATTGATTTTGTCAGAGGATTTGAGCTCATGCTTCACCACCAAAAATAAGTCCGATGACACAAGAACCAACACTACTTTCTTTTCGTATGAGAAGGAAATGGTTATGTCCAATTCTTTTCTTTTTCATGATTTTATTAAAATCCAAAGAAAACAATTATGCAAAATGTTAGATTGTTTTCATTATAAGAGAAAGATATTGAATATGCATAAATGCACATTTTAGAAAAAAAATTTCTTCCTTCTTTCTAGGGATAGAGATGGTTGGACCATCTAAGCGGCAGATAATAGGTGTACTGGTTTTACTAGCATTTTGTCTGGGCGAGTTTATTTTGGTGTTGTTAGCATATTTGATACGAGACTGGCGGTGGCTACAACTCACTTTGGCGATGCCGATGGGCATTGCTGCCATTTATTGGTGGTGAGTAGTGGCTTTTAATTTGAATTTAAGTAGTAAAGTAAAGGACCATATGTCTTTGATATTTATGTGTATCAAACATGTGCATTTCGACTTTGTTTTGGCTATTTCTCAATTTGAAAGCATAAATATTATTTCACTATTTCGGAAACTTGTCATTTCATTCAAAAATATCATCGAAGCTATAGGAGGTTAACATCTCCCTCGAATGCTGTTTTGAACATAGATTTTATTTTATCGAATGTCACCAGACGGACACTCGGCATGGTACTGAACCAATGTATTCTTAAGACTTGCACTCTGACCGACTGTGACGACGGGACTCCATGACGGGTCCTGTCCAAACCGCTCTAGAGAAGACAGGGCCCCGACCACATGTCCTCTCTGAATGAATGTCTGTCGGAATCCTCGGGTGATAACATACATGAGCTCGCTAGAGCCGACAGAGCACGGACTGCATTTCGTACGCCCCTACCCCATTTATATATATATATTTACAATTTCATCTGTGTTGCTTGAGCCCCTGCGTTGTGCTGTCTTGTTTGCATGGTCATCTTAGAACGAGGAGGTTATTTTCACAAAAATTGTGCGTTCTTCGAGACCTTTGGGTAAACGGAAAATTGGGAGGGTTGTGCGCACGTAATCCAAGACCAAACCATCTGTTACTAACCTGGCTGATAGCCGTCCTAAGTCGGCGCCGATTGTCCATGGGTCTCGTTGGATTATGTGTGGTCTTTAAAATGTGTTCGATGTTTTTATTTGGGTGTTTGGTATGCTGCTGTTGGTGCTTCAACCGGGTCTTGTTGGTGATACCCTCCTTTCCTTTCTTATTTGCTATTTACAGCTGCGCACTCTCTGTGAAGTATACGCATACATATAATTTTAAAGTAATATAATTAGAGGGCGCTACTGCAAAGACTTTTGACGGTGTCTCAAAATCACATTGGCTGGAAGCATCACTGATGAAGATTTAATATCTGCAACAAGTGTCTGGTGCATAATAAATTGGTTTGAAATTTTCTTCAAGAAAGTAAAGAGCTGGAACACTTCCGTATCGTTACAATGACATTAAGCGATGGAATCGAGACTCTTCGGGAGATGTAAGGGTAATTCTACTGTCTCCGAGGGCGTAGCCCGAGGAGCAGTTGAATAACCCACTTGTTGCACGGCAATTGTTAGGCCATCAAACAATTATCACCAATAATAGGATAATTCTTCATTGCTAGCTAAAGAAAATTACTCATGGTGGTCAGTCAACGACACAATCATTAAATCATTAATCGAATCATTGCTACACAATGAAAATTAATGCACCATCTGGAAAGGTGTAAATTACCATCTACAACGTAAACCGTGCAACAAGTTGTTTGATTCGTGTCTCTAATAAAAATTGAGTATTTTATTTTTATTTCATAAGGCCTCGTATTTTACCCGAGTCTCCAAGGTGGCTATTGTCAAGAAATAGAAAGGAGGAAGCACTGAAGATAATAAGGAAAGCAGCTGAAGTGAACAAAGTTAGTCTTTCTGAAGAAATCAAGGTTATAAGCCTCAGAAAAGAAGACGATAAAGGAATCTTCCATATCTTTAAAGAGCTTATGACATCAAGGGTTTTGCTTCTTCGATGGATCATCTCCTTCCTGAACTGGTATTGTCACTCACTTTCATAACTTACCTTTTCTGACTATTACTACTTTCTTTAACGCTTTGTCATATTTATGTAATACTGTAAACCGCCTTTTATTCGCGGCGTCTTAAGTTCGCGAACACAAGTGAAAAGACTAGTTCGCGGCTTTTTTTTTCGCGACATCGTATATACGTAACTTGCTACACATGTGTTAAGACATATTCGCGGTGTTTTCGATTCGCGAATAGAAGGGCCTCGCGAATATCGCGAAAAAAAGATCGCTCGTACATAAAAGATCGTTAACAGAAATCCCACCTCAAAGAGATAAATCCTTATCTTTGAAATTGAATTAATCGCTTTTTTCTATTTGTTATTTTTATTGATCATATAATGCGTCATACTTTACTTTTTCAGGTTTGTGATATCCTTTATTTACTACGGAATCCAGCTAAATTTAGGACAGTTTGGCAGCGACATCTATGTAACGTTTCTGATTAATGCTTTGGCGGAGACGATAGGTTATTCTATAGTATTGTTCATTAACAAAACAGGAAGGAGACCCATGCATTTGATGACCATGTTTTCATTGTCCATCGTGTGCATTGCATCAGTCTTTGTGACGCTGTATGTCGACAAGTGTAAGTAAATCTTCATGTTATACGTCAATATTTTGTCTTCTAATTTCGAGTATTTTCTCTTTAGGAGTGGAGATGATAAAAACCATGAGTGATGACTAATTCATTCTAGGCTTAAGTAGCTTTGATATTGATATTTAATTGATATTTTCAGCTCTAAGCTGGATAACTGTAACCTTAGCAATGGTTGGTAAGTTGTTGGTGTCCCTAGCGTTTGGGGTTGTGTATACGTACACGGGAGAACTATTTCCAACTGTGGTCCGTGGATGTGTTATTGGAATAAGTAGCTTTGGAGCTCGTCTTGGCTCTCTGATTACACCTTATCTTTATTATCTGGTGAGAATTAAAATTTTAATTAATGCGATAATTATGCTCAATATCTTCGATCAAGACTTTCCACTCGTGAATATTTGGTAAGGCATATGAAAGGAACTAGTATTATAATTTTCCACTCAACTTTGATAGATTCTTTGACCATGTTGACAATTATAAAATGTTGTTTGAAGTAAGAATATATCGCTAAGTGAATGTGTTGAACAGAAATAATATATTTGAAAAAAAGCAATTTTCTTACATTCTTTTTACGATATCAATTTTTTCTCTTCAGGCCGACGGAAAGATGAAGAATGGATTGCCTTTCATCCTATACACCATAACAGTTTTAATTGCCGCAAGTGCATCGTGTTACCTTCCCGAAACTGCAAACAAGAAACTAATGGAGAACATTAATGATACAGAAAACAAGCAACAAGGAAGGTAAAGTTCAAACGAGATTTGGTATCTCCACAGACAGCATTTCTGTTAGAGGGTGGGGGATATCACATCAAGTTCAAGGTCACTGGGATAAAGTGTCAAACACTTATCACACAGAATGACGTATAAAATATGAATACCTTATGTGTATTTTCCTATCAGTAGGTCAAACCCCATTGCTTATAATGTCACGAGGCTATGTTCATAATGAAAGGTCTTGTGACAAGCAAGGCAAATTTGACACATGAACAGCATATCTTATATTTAATTGCTTACAGGTCACGGTATCAAACGAACGTTCATGTTATATTGCATCTTCATGGTGCTCTGCTCTTCAAAGATGTCGCCAAGCTTAATGTTACTTTATTTTAACCTTATGGAATAAAGAATGAAGTAAAATAGTTTATACAATAGTAAACAACACTCAATATCCAAAAATGTTTGGCCACTCAGAGATTATCATGTGGAAATTCATATATATTCGTGTTTTCCACTTAATAAAGACTGATTGGCCGAAAATATGTGGACATTGATTGTTTTATGGTATATATACAAAATTAGGTCAATCATGACAATCAGAATCAAATTTATGTCTTAGTATTTTTATTTATTTCATGTCTTACAATAGTACCTTATCGTAAGACATGAAAGAATTAAAAGGACATCCGATTCAAAAGATAAAGGTGATATTTCAATCAGTAATTGTAATATTTTGTTAAACCTACCCTTTTTTGAACGTCACCTAATGCTTACGTAACATAGTGAAGAACTGCGTTTTGCCTTTATTGCATCTTATTTCAAATGTTGAAGTTACTCTTCAATCTTTCTTTAAAGGAGTTATAGACACGATGAGAAGTTCCTGTTGAAATCTTACCCTTAGTTTTTATGTCATCGTAATTTTGTTACACCCCCACACCTTGTTAACGCCCCTATAACAGATGTCATACGGCGAAACACCATATCTTGCTTGTGTCAGTTGTACTCTTTTTTTATAAAAACGAATTGTAGTGATTTCTTGGTTTTCTATAGAACGAGTACTTAAGCAATTAATTTATCTGTAACAAAACGAGACTGATAGCTGCTGACACTATCTCAAATGTGAAATTAGTTTCAATTCATGCAGTACATGTTTTTTTTAATTTGTGTGTGATTTTTCCAAACCCCGATTAACCCCTTGTTTGAACACTCTGTGAGTAGATTAGAAGTTTAATAAATACGGCACTAGATAGAAACATCAGTTTAGATTTTTTTATTACATTATTTGTCAACATTTTTTTTTTCTTTTTTTATATTTTTCACGTCATTTCTTGCGAAGAACACGCCAATGTCGCTGTTCCTTTTATGACGTCATAATTGATCTAGGGCTTGCTGATGGGGTATTTTCGGATACTGGCAAGGATCCCCTAAATCAAGATAATGTCATTTGCATTCTAATTTTTGTCCCACTAAAACCTGGTGTGTATGCGTTTCAAGAAACCTAATACTATTAATAATGAAGTGAATTACTTTTGAACTATATTTGCATAATATTTATGAAGTAGAGTCAATCATCATGAATTTTAAATTCCTCTTTCAGAGAGATGAGAGAAAATCTGCTACTAAAAGAAAACACAGACAAGCTTCATGTAAAGACTTCTCCCATATGATGCACAGTTTTCTAGACGTCATTAATTTCAGAGAACGAAATACAGTTTTTTCTTTCCTGTAACGATACAACAGCGGTTTTGTTTAATATTTGTGAATAACATGATAAATCCTTAGAATTTCATTGGTTAGTTCCTTGGTCACACACCTATACATTTTCTGGCATGACGTTCGTAGTACGACCTCTAAAATTGCATGAAGCGTGGCGTGAACGCAGTCACGACGTCGGGAACGTACTGAAAACTTACTGATACGTGTTGCGATGGTGGTAAGGACGTCGACTAACGTGATCGAACGCCGAGCCACCATACAGTCCAAAAACAGTCGTAGTGAGATCGCGGTGATGACAGAACGTGATAAGGTCTGCTTGTGGACATATTGAGAACTGCATTGACGTATTAGAAACGTGTTGTGAACGTAGCAGGGTCGTGGTATGGACTTACATATTAGTATATGGAGAACTCCACGTCCTTACCACGTTCTCGGTTTGATAGCTCGAAATAGTCAAAGCAGACCTCGACCAAACAATTTATCCATTGAACATCCCATGATCATAACACGGACGCACAATGGACTTCAAGGACGTCGCATGAACGCTGCAATATCGCACTGCATACGTCTTCTGAAATTCGGGCTTGTCGTAGTATGAAATTTACTAAACGTGTTAAAGATGGGGAGAACTCTTACACACGTGTCGAGATCTCAAAAGGACGTATTGCACACGTATTGCGGTCTTCAATAATATAATTATTTCGGAAAACCTTTTCAAGGACGTAGTAAGAACGTCTTCAGAGAATGTGTAAATGTGACAGGGGTTATAGGGCTATGATGCAATAAGTGCTCGGCACTTACACTGCGTTTTATACATATTAACGTTCCTTTGAGAGTATCGGGCTGTAGGTGTCATCACTTTCATGTACAAAGAGGGGACGGGGACGGTTAGTCTGAACTAGACTGCGGGACAAACCCTGAAAATTATCATTTCGCAATCCTTGCTTTAATAATTTTCAATTTTAAACGGGGTACGTGGGGGCTCCAAGCTGGTTAAGGGGGGGGGCAGCCTACGGATATGAAGAAATTATAAAAAAGCATTATGGCAAATTGCAGAGAGGAGGTGGGTACTGACCCCTGCAGACATGTAGATCAGCCTTTGAATTGAAATCCAACTTTATCATCTCTTATTAATAGTTGAATGGGATAACGAGCCAGCAAATGTTTTTTTTATGCAATTTAGAGTTAAACATTGTTCAACATATACTATCATAGAAGAAGGGAGGAGATCTCCAACAAGACCCCGTTGCAGCATCAACAGTAAAACACCAAAACACCCGATGCAAAAACACAAAAGACGAGTACAGCACGAGACGGAAAAGAGACACACGACATGTAAACATCAAACACAAAAGACTACACATAAACCGACGAGACCAATGGGCAACCGGTGCCGACTTTGGACGGCCATTTGTCACGCAAGTAGCAAATGGTGTGGTTATCCTGGATTACGTACGCACAACTCTCTCACTTCTCCAATTACCCAGAGATCTCGAAGAACGTACAATTATGGTGTAAAACAACCTCCTCACTGTAAGATGACATCACACAAACAAGACCGCGAAACGCAGAGGCCCCAGAGACACAGATGAATATGTAAATGGATATAAAAAGAGGGCATGCGTAATACAGTCCGTGCTCTGCCGGCTGTTGCAAGCTCATGTATGTAATTACCCGAGGAGTCCTACTGACATTCAGAGAACACAGGTGGTCGGGGCCCTGTCTTCTCTAAAGAGGTTTGTATCATAGGTCTCTTTCAGTAATTTAAGATCAGAGTGGCGACTTTTAATAGAAATGAGGTAGAAGAAAGATGTATATGTCCACATGTAGAGGAACATCTCCTCGAACTATTCAGACCAAAAAATCAAAATTTGCCCGTCTCGGTTTTTGGCTATAAACGTCCATTTTTGGCCTATTTTAACATTTTCGTCATTTTAGAGAATACCACATCATAACTTTACATACCTCTGCAATGCATGAAATTTCAAAAAGTCACATATACCCTTGTTTTTCTGGATTGTTATAGCTTGTGCTAGAAATAAAGCTTATTTTGAAAATTTCTGATAAAATAAACCGTTCTAAGGAGTGTATTTTCTTATAAATACGTTTCTGTTGGTTGCCATGGCAACAACTCGTTATTTTTATTAATAGTTAGAAGGTCCATAAATTATTTTTCTATGTATAGAGCTATGGTATTGCTTTATCCTAAAGCAGTCAAACCAATATGTACCCGAATTCGTTTTTGAGCAAAATGACTTTCTATAAAAGAGTTAAAGAAGATCCTGACGATAATCTCAACAGCACTCACAATAGAGCACTATGTTGAGCCTCGACGGACCCCTAGCAAGCTAGAGGTGGGATCAGGTGCCCGGTATAAAAAGCACAATAATTTGTGCAAAAAAACAACATAGAGATTTACTCGAAATTCGAATTTTTAATTCTCTCATTTTTAAAGAGTATAATGAATAGTATATATATTCTGATGTTTGAATCTTTAGAAGCAGAGCTAATGTGAAAATGACAATTTATTTTCATATTTTCGGCGATTTGTCATTGAAAAATATGCATTTCCCCCCAAAATACCAATTCAGCAATGAAAATTTCAAGGAGTATTATTTTTTTCTGAAATAATGCAACAAACTGAGCTTATTTATCGTCCATGTCGGTTTCAAATATTACGTGATATGAAAATAGAGTTACTTCCCTGTAGTCGCAACCAAAACCTTAAGGCTCATGTACTATAATTAAATGTCTTTATTACAATAAAGTGTTTTACTCTAATAACATTATGATATTCAACATTGCATATTAAGAGGCTCTGAGTTGCTCTGAATGTCCAATAAACAATATTAACATTTTTGCGAGGCAAGATAAAATAAAACAAAACGAGAAAAGTACCCCCCCCCCCCAAAAAAAAAAAGATATCAGAATGAAAAAAAAAGAAATCAGAATAAAAAAAAAAACATTTTGGACTTTGGTAAATGGACCAGGGGTTTCAATTATGTATTATAATTATCGGTTTGTTGATATTTTAAAAGATCTCAGTTATGAATTGAAAAGTAGGCCTTACAGGCTACCATAGCAAAGAAGTCACATGATGAAAATGTATGACATTCTATTTTTCTTCAATAACCTTACATTTGGCATGTAGAAAAGATGTCGGAAGTCTTTCAAATTCATGCAATTGTTTTGCTTCATAGGCAGATTTTCATGGTTACATCTGAAAAACACTATAAATTATTATTTTTAAAAGGTTTAATAAAACCTTTCGTAAAGAACTGTCAAGAAGATTACAGAAAAAGTGGGGGAAATCAAAATTTTGAAGTTTCAGTCAAATGCTCGATGGTTTTTCTTTCTTCATAGAAAAAAAAAACGTAAAAGAAGACCGAAAATCATGTAATGGGACGATATGCAAACTCAGTAAACGGACAATACAGAAGAATGCGACTTCCAGGTTATATCAATATTGTTGCAATTACATGAAGTGCACTTTTGCCTTCAGACACCTTGATCTTGAGGTCAGATTGACCTAATCCTCTCTGAGCCATTGATCTAGATGAACGTTGATGTACCATGTTGTTCCTATTTGTCCGATCTTGCATGTGTGGCGATTGACCCGATACAGCTGTCATACGGATTTGTCATTGATGCAGGCAAGTATTTATGTAAAGAAAGCGCAAGGTTAATGTAAGTAGAAACCTTTTTGCTGATTTGTTTTTATATTTCATATTGCAATAGGTGATCAATCCTTCACAAATGAAAAGGACAGGGCAATGATTCAATAGTTGAACTGCCTTACTTTGAAAATTATCTCAAATTTTTAAATTTATTTTGTATAAATGTATTAAATATTTACCTATTAATGCACGTTTTAGTGGGAACTATTATCTCAAAGTGTTGCTTTTGGAAGAAATAGCTAGTGTCCTTGCGTATGGAAGAATAGTACACACACAAAGGGGCATTAGTACGTAGGTTTAGTGAAACACATGCATAACCTCGATAGCACTTCTAAACGGACAGACTTACCTAGTATTCAGACTTTTTACAAGAAAGTTGCGGCAGCTATAGCGCTTCTCTACAAGCGCCATAACGTTAACTCTGTAATAAAAAAACCCCAACAAAACAATAGTGCCCGTTTGCCGAGCACTATTCTCTCGTGTTATTCCACGCATACCCAACCAATTCCAAGGCTTTATCATGAGAAGCACTTATCTTTTATATTGCCTAATATTCAATCTACATAAGGGTTATCATTATTTGAATATTTGATTTTAAAATATTTTTGGAACTTTTAAAAAATATTCAGATCAATTCGCATGTAGCCGATTTGTACAAATAAACATGTACTTCTGGTACAATGTTATCGTTATTTATTGTTATGAAAACGAAAGATATGAATATAATAACATACACTAGCTGTGACTAAGATCGCTGTTTCAAAAATCTTTTATCAATCTAAAAAAAGTACAACCACGCAAAAATAAAGCAGATAAGAAGAAACGGTCAATACGTGTGAGTAAAATTGAACTCCGAAACTTTATCATGTTTAAAGTATTTCTTAAATAACCAATATAATATCGTAAGATAATACAATGAAAAAATAAACAGCATAACATCTCGTATTCCACAATATTGAACAAATTTAAGGCCAGCATCATGCAAAATCATGGTGTTTGACACATTCACCGGTTTCATCCTTTTCTGTATGGCTAATGTGACGGATGTTGCTATCTTACTCTCCCAAGACACTTGCTATCATTACTGTGGGGGAATAACTTTGCAGAATTTTTTTTTTATTTTTGGTTATTCTTTTTAAAGCTTTTTGCATGCCCATTAATTATGATTTAGGGATTGTTATTTTAGGTCATGGATTCGGTTTTAACTCATTACTCTCCTGATGATTGCTGCTCGAAAAATGGATATTCCTTGAAGTTCTCTGGCCTCATATTTTTCAGTTCGAGATTCACTTTGTAATATTTTATTTTTAAAGGGGTGTTGTTTTAGTTGTTTATACATTTATACTTTTCATGATTTTATTTTCTTCAATTTCTTTTACTTTTATATGTCCCGGTTTTATGGGTTTCACATTGAATACTATTCTGTTGATGACGACATGCGCATATGGTTCACGTATTCACTTATCATTGTATATTTCCACATTACCTATACCAGTATTCCAAGAATATTTCAAGCAATTGTATATTGAAAAATCTTTTCTGAATTAGACAACATATTATGTGTTCCATAAGTGCCCTTCAACGGTGCCCCATCTGTGATATTACGGGAAATGTCAAAGGATATCGGGTAAAGGTGATATCCTGTCAAGATTCTTATGCATGTATCCTCTGTAGTGATTCATGAACCATTTTCCTCACAGCAGATTACATGAAATATACATATCTGTCCTATCATCTGACAAGAAAAAATGATGCAAAAAACGAAAGCGATACTCATCACTCAGAGTATATCCTCGAAGAACTACGTTGTTGGAAGAAATTTATGTTCTATGCGTCCAGGTACGTTCCGTTATAAACTATTTGATTTGGTACTGTTACAATTTTTACAAACAGAGAACATTTAAGTGCATGTGTGTCTGAAAATGAATTACACTGTGAGCAAATACAAGACTTTGAACTTTTTATATTGATATTCGTTCTTCAAATACTGTACATAACGGTGAGTTTCCACTTTGTCGGTCTAATCATCTATTTTTTATTGACGGTTGTCGCTTGCAAACAGGATATGCTTACTCTCCATCAGGCACCTGATCTCATCTCCGTTGGTGATTCACGTTTCCCTCTTTGCAGAATGTTTAAATTGATTTTACTATTTGTTGTGAAAATATATTTTTTTCCATCTTTGTCGGTGTGATGGTCTTCATTGTCCCTTGTATTTATGTCTCCCACCAACGGGGAGGAGACATATTGGTTTTGCCTTCGTCTGTCTGTCTGTCCGTCTGTCACACACCGTGTCCGGGCTATATCTCCTAAACCGTTTGCCCGATCACTTTCATATTTTAGTATGCTGTTGCTTATGACCCGAAAATTTCACATTTCCTTGACCTAAGGTCATGTGTCCGAGGTCAAGGTCACTAGGTGCATTTTAATGAAATTATGCATACATTCCTGTCCGGGCTATATCTCTTGAACCGTTTATCGGATCACTTTTATATGTTGTTGCGTATGACCCGAAGGTTTCACATCACGTTTACCAAAGGTCATGTGACCAAGGTCAAGGTCATGTACTACAATTGTAATCAAATTGTACATGCTTTCTGTCCGGGCTATATCTCTTGAACCGTTTGCACGATCGCTTTCATATTTTAGTATGTTGTTCCTTATGACCCGAAGGTAACACATCACGTTGACTCAAGATCATGTGACCTAGGTCAAGGTCAATTAGTATATTTTAAATGAAATTGTATTTGTTATGTGTATTATGTCCAGCCTTAATCTTTTGAACCGTGATAGGACCACTTCATATTTTAGTATGATGGTGCTGATGACCCAAAGGTTTCACACCACCTTGATCCAAGGTTATATGACTAAGGTCAAGGTCAAGTTTTACATTTTTTAATGAAATTGCAAATGCTATTGAGTCTGTGAAATCGTATACTGGATCACTATGATACTTAAGTATGCTGTTGCTCAGGATTGGAGGGTTTCTTATCATCTTGACCCAAGGTCATGTGCCCAAATTCAAAATCATTTAGTTCTTTTAATGAACTTGTACGTACTAATCTTGTCCGGGCTATATCTCATGAACCCTATTTACAATTGTTTTCATATTTTGTATGTTGTTTCTAAGGACTAAATGTTTCTTATCACATTGTCCCAAGGTCACATGATTAAGGTCACTTCTTACTTTGGTAATGATATTGTATATGCTAATTATGTCCAGGCTGAAATTGTCTATGCTTATCATTTTTAGGCTTTATATTTTGAACCGTGTATTCATTCACAAATTCAGTTTTTTGTTGCTCGTGATCCATACAAAGTAGGTTTCAGATCACCTATATAAAAGGTCATGTTACCAAAGTCAATTTCACTAAATATGCTTATAATGAAACGGTATGTGCTAATCATGTTTGGGCTTTGCCTCAAACAGTATAATGAATGACTTTCATGTTTTAGTATGGTATTGCCCTTGACTCAAAGGTTTCACATCATCTTGGCCTAAGGTCAAAGTAACTTAGAGGGAGGGGGGAGACATCTGGGGTTTTTTTTTTCTTTTTTTTTTGAAAAACAATTTTTTTAATTCTATGTTGTAATAACAGATTCCACGGGAACTTATTATGTTCGACAGGTTTTTGGATAAGTCATTTTTGAATAATGATGTACATCTCATTTCTTCATTTTTTAAATGTTTTTTCAAGGTGGCTCCACTTACAATGGTATTTGGAAATTTTTCTTACTCTAATATCCGACATCTCGGCCAGTAAGCAAAGTTCCCATTGTATGTTTTGTTTTAAATAATACAGCAAGAGGAATTAAATAAGCTTCCTTAGTGGTCCTACTTACTAAGATACTATAACTTTCATCATATGTGTAACATGGTTCTTTTGATATCTGAGTATGTTTAAACTTTACTAAATAGCACTATTTTGAAATAGCAGATTCCACAAGAAATTTTATGTTTGGAAGGCTTTAAAAAATTTGTCAGTTATAGTGTACATCTTATTTCTTCATCACATTTATTCAAGGTGGCGTCTCTTACAATCATTTTTGGTAATTGTCTTGTTCTAGGTTCTCAGACCGGAGCCACTAAGCGACCCCCCCCCCTTATTTTTTAATGATACGCAGATCGTACTTGGATACTATAGTTCCATTAGATATGCAATATTTCGCAAGGCTTGTTTTCACAGCGCCACCTACAATGCATTCCGTCTTTGCACTTAATGTGAAGATTATTGGTTAAAAATATTATTTATGAAAGTCAGCATTTTATAGCGAAGCGAAGCGGGCCTTCTTGCTCTGAGCAAGCTTTAATGGTAACACATATATACAAAACAAGTTGAAAAATGAACGAAAATAAGGAAGAAAAGATACATACTGACCAATTCATTTTTCTTCAACCAAGATGGCCGTTATATGCGTCGCCATTTTAGTCGGTTTTTACAGTGTGTAATAGCGAAGCGAAGCGAGCAAGCGGGCTCGAAGGGCCCGCTTGCTCTGAGCAAGCTTTAATGGTAACACATATACATGTATATGTAAACAAGTGGGAAAATGAACGAATATAAGGAAGAAAAGATACATACTGACCAATTTATTTTTCTTCTACCAAGATGGGCGCCGCCATTTTAGTCAGTTTTTATACGAAAATATTTCTAGATGAATCTCTATTTTTGTAGCTATATGGTGTAAATTCGATTTTTACAGTGTGTAATATCAAGCTAGGATGAAAAGTAGTGAAATAGTTGAAAAGTAACCATTAGCTTATGATGTATGCAACAGGAGACTGAAAATTTTTGAATCCTTAGTTTCGTATCCTATATGAAAATTTTTGAATCCTTAGTTTCGTATGCTATATGGAACTTTTTTAATCCGTAGTTTCGTATCCTATATAAACACTGCAACCATTCTGCACACAAGCGGCCTTTTCCGATTACTATGCAGAGGTTACGTCGCTTGTGTCATTGCGTGCGAGATGCACTGCAACGTGCGTCGGCACATGCGATTTTTGCCGGAATTTTCATGCACCGTGTTTGCTTCGCTTCAAGGGCTTAACCATAATTCATATTATAAAGCTAGGATGAAAAGTAGTGAAATTGTTGAAAAGTGTTAGGTTTTACTGAAAAATTTTGAATCCTTAGTTTCGTATGCTATATGGAATTTTTTGAATCCTTAGTTTCGTATCCTATATGGAATTTTTTGAATCCTTAGTTTCGTATTCTAACACTGTAACGTGCGACGGCCCATGTCATTTTTGCTGGAACTTTCATGCACCGTCTTCGCTACGCTTCAAGGGCTTTGCCATAATTAATATTATAATACAATGTATAAATAATGGATTGGAAAGAAATCTTTAAAAAAGCCTATTTATATTCCTCTTCTTTAAATAAAGATGTCCTTCATGCTTAAATGTACATGTATAGCGTATCTCAAGTGAGCTATAGTCATAGCGCGCCGTCAGTCCGTTGTCTGTCGTAAACTTTTTATACTTTCCTCTTCAACCGCAGAGCAGAATTTCACGAGACCGTGCAGAAGCAAGTAATCAAGGTCATCTACCAAATTTGTGTTTTTATCGGGTCGATTTGATAAACAAATATGGTCATCGGACTTCATCGTAAATGTTCACTATTTATTGCGTCCGTATGCTAAGTAAATTCATCTAAACAATCAATCTCCTATGCATGCGTCAGATTTCAGTTCCGCATTTCTTCACTTTGAAATCTGCTGTCAATGTGTCATCGCCTATTGTTTGTTTGCAAGATTCTTGCAGACTGAAACTGGGGCTTCGTATTTGTAAACAAAGTATTGCAAGTATTTACCATAAAGTATTACTACATTTATGAGGTATACAATCTACAAGCATTGTTTTTGTTTCAATGCAATACGATGCAGTATCAGGAATTCTTTCTTCATTCGTACGTTGTCAACAGGATCAGCTGAGCGAGAAATCTGCAGTAAAACTTCAAAATTCAAACTGTAAATCGAAATCTACCGACTCGTTTCAACTCTCCCTTAAACACTTAAATACGTAATCTATGTACCTCAGCATTTGAATCTTTTGCACTTTTTACGTCAGAAATCCGAACGCCACTGAGACGACATGCCGTACCTGCGATGCCTTTCGGGTTTTATCGTTGCGTGAAATTGCGTAGGAAAATAGCGATGACGGCAAGGTTATTTTGCAAGCCTGTGGCGCCTTTAACTTTGTTGCAAGTTGCTAAACAATATTTGAACTCGAAACAATTACAATATACAGGAAAATTATACCATTGAGGGGGTAAGCATGATTCTGGTTTCCCGAGAATAAACCTATTTCCCGAGGCGAACTGTTTTATCATACCGTCACGCGCTGTAGCTCCGCCCCATTTCGGCATACATGTAACGCTCCGCCCCATTTCGAAGCTTTTTCCCTATGGAAATAGTCCTCCCAACTAACGCACTCTTTGCAGGGAAATAGTCTCATCAGGCGATTTACAACTAGTTTTAATGAGTATATTTTTATATAGGAAAAAACAAGTTGAGGTATAATAATAGTAACAATGTCGTCATGAAAAGAAATGTTAGTTTGCGTCATGAACTGTTACCCTAAAGGCGTAATATTTCCATATTGCCATTTTTGCGACAAATACAAATATTTTCATTGCAGAGGAATCCCCATGTTAAGCACCCGATTTATAAACTTTAATTCTGGTTGCCTACTATGACGTCACGCTTTAGTTTTGAAAGTAAGATTTACCAACGTTCAGATACTTTTGACGTTATAACATTCAATACGCACATAATTAATGTTACACGGGGTGTCTGATATTTAGTACAAATGGAACAAAGGAGGGGATCTCCAACAACACCAGGTTGCAGCACCCACAGCAAAACACCCAATGCAAAAACACAAAGCAGACAAGCACAGAAAGAGACGCATAAGGGACAAGGAACGTCAACGCACAAAACAGAAGCATCAAAAAAGGACTACACATAAACCAACGAGACCAATGGGCAACCGGTGCCGACTTAGGGCGGTCATCTGCCACGGAAATTGCAGAAGGTGTGGTTATCCTGGATAACGTGCGCACAACCCTCCTACTTTTCCGATTACCAAGAGGTCTCGAAGAACGTACAATTGTGGTGTAAAACAACCTCCTCACTGTCAGATGACCACACACAAACAATACCGCAAAACGCAGGGGCCCAAGCAACACAGATGAATATGTAAATGGATATCAAAAGAGGGCCTACGTAATACAGTCCGTGCTCTGCCAGCTGTAGCGAGTTCATGTATGTTATCACCCGAGGAGTCCGACTGACATTCAGAGAGGACAGGTGGTCGGGGCCCTGTCTTCTATAAAGAGGTTTAAACGGGGCCCGTCATGGAGTCCCGTCGGCACCACAGTCAGTCAGAGTGCAAGTTTTAAGAATGCGCTGTTACAAGACTGTAGATTGGTCAAGTACCAAGCCTAGTGTCCGTCTGGTGACATTAGGATCATATCCACGGTATAAAAGGCGTTTGATGATTCTGACGCATTTTCGATAGTGATGTTGTCTATCTTTGATCCTTCTTACATGTATCTTGTTAATTATGTCACCATAAAATGCAGGTTGTGAAATACCCAAAGTAATACACTCTGTTGCCTTTATTGGTCCGAATTTCTGAAGAAGTTGACAATAACTTATGTAAAATTTCCAGAAAGTCTTTACTAGTTTGTGAAAGCGAAAACCGTGTCCCAAAAGTTTGGTAATTTGTAAATTTGTACTATGATAATCCAAAACATCAGTACATCCTCTAGCTTATCGGATTAGCTGTGAAATATAGATACCATAGGACGGCAATCACCGTCAAGCCAGGGGAAGTTTACTACGTTAAATCCAAAATCATCTCTTTTGTCATACACACTTGTTAAACAATTTTTATATTGAGGTGAAAAAAATGTGTTTCTGTGTTTGAAACGTTTGCCTTGTTTAGAATCAATTCTTGTGGATAAATAACATTTTTATACTTTTCAAAAACAGGATTGTCGATAGTAAGAATATCATCCAGGTACCTAGAAGTACCAATCAGACATTTCACATCATCATTTTTTCTTTGCTTTTGAAGATTTTGGATAAATTCCTTTTCATACGTGTATAAAAATAAAACTGCAACAAGAGGCGCACAATTAGTACCAATAGGAATCCCTACAACTTGCTTTTAAGTTTTCCCCTCTCGATCAAAACGCCATTTATTGATTTTGGAAAGTCGATCATTTATTTTGTCGTGAGGAAGCGTGGTGTACTTATTAGAAAAGTCGTATGAAGATATAGTATTTGCTTCAAAATGTCTTGATTTCATTTGTCAATCACATCCCCTGAGTTTTTAATAGACCAAAAGAAGTTTACACCATTCCTGTTCATGGCAGTTTCACAGTATTTTGCCACGTGTTCCTTTATAGCCGTGACTGCTGACGTCAGATTTCTAGACAAAATTGTAGTTGAGCAGTTGCTAGAATTAGCAATGTATCGAAACTTGTAAGGAGACTTGTGAATGTGAAATATAAAAGTTATTAACAAGTCTATATAAATATAACCGCTAAGTCCGGAGTTTTTCAAGTCCGTAAATGCACCTTCTAAGATCTTGTCCTTCATCTAGATCTGCATATTCTCACAGGTCCACAAGAATGCATCCTGATTCGTGTTTGTCGTCGTTTCGCTACCCGTTCCACTACAGGGCATGTGGTACGCCCTGAATTTGTTTGTATGACGACAGCACGCGTTAAATAATTCTTCTCGGTCATCAAGTAATATGTCTGCGTTGAATGATGTGCTACCTTGACTCCCTTAAGGTAAGGTAATCCAGGTAAAAGATTTCCATAGGATCTCACATGATTTGCTATTTTCGGAACGATTGAAAAGTCAATCGGAATACTCTCTTATATCTCCCCCTGTACGTATATCCTCGCAGAGCGTAGATAGCACATCGATGTTCCGACTCCCCGAATTGCGAGATAGTAATTTCCTGTGTTTTAGTTGTCTTAAGGTATATTGTACCACTGGTATGTTCGATAACTCATCTCCGTTTCATTTTTGATGGATTATTTTTCCCCCGAGTTTAGTCCTGGAGTTCTTTTGAATTGAGACACAGAAAGACTATAGTCTTACACTTAGTTACCTAGGCGTGTCGCATGGCTCAGTTGGTTGAGCGTCGGACATCCATGTGTTCGAATCCCGTCAGAAACGAAATTTTTTTATGTGATGTCTCGTCTCGCAAGTATTGTTTTATTCAATTTTTTTTACAGGTTTAGTATACATCATACAAATGTATAATGTATGTGTCACTGCCAAGAGATTTAATTATGATGCAAAGCATTAAAAACTTGGACACATGAAGCTTCCAACAGGCAGAAAGTTTGTGTTTTTCGTGCCAATCGGTTAACACATGGTCGTCGAGGGCTATAACAGGGCTCTGCTTCCCTAAAGCAATTTCGACATCTCAGAAACTGACGCACGGAATTTCACAAAACGTCTCCGTCTCTGGGTGTCTGCTGTGTGTTTTTGCAATGGATGTTTTGGAGTTTTGCTGTGGGTGCTGCGGCCGAGTGTTGTTGGATATCCCCTCCTTTCTCTCGCAGGTACTCAAGGGCCTCAACGAAATTATCCACTTTCATATTTTTGTCTGCAATTCAGATGAGCGACGTAGCCTCCTTTTGCCTCTTGTTACGAATTGGTAGGCCTTTTGATTGTGATTTTTGGAATCTGATATAGGTTTTTGTATTTGACTTAAATAACTGATGTTACGTCTTTATATTTATAGCATCATTTAAGGACAGATAAATTTGCAGCTTGTACCAGAAATGTACATTTCGGGTACTTAACTTTCGGCACTGATCCTCAATCTTAACAATGAAAAATGTCCAAAGACTGAAAGTTATGTCCAAAAAAATACCGAAAGACGTAGCATGATGGGTGGGATAAGATGCTACTTTTGATATTAATATTTATAAAATATTGGACTATTGTTTTCTTTCCTTATTTTGCTTTTGACCAGATTAGAGATATACTTTAATCTGTACATCAAAATGTACATCGAGACAATCACCGAATTTGACAGGTTTCCATAGGGCTGTTGCGACGGGTGTTGCAATCAGGAGACGCTGACTCTCCCCGGGCACCTGGTCTCACTTCTGAGTGTTGTTCATTCCGGGATTCACAGCCGTTCCGATGGGAATTCTCACGATTTGGCCTCGACTTTGAGACTGAATAACTGTTAGGTACTTCTTTGCGGTTTATTAGGATTGTTTTTGCATTTCATTTGTGTTTATTGCCAGTAGTAATAATTTATAAAAAGTGAAGCACGAAAAGAGATTACGTAGCCTTGACCGTTTAATTGTGCTTTCTCATGATGTACTCTGCTGGTGTATCCGACCAGGGTAAAACAGACTGTTGGTCTTTCATTGCCTGGAATACAAAGTAAGTTGCTCAAACAAGAAGCTAGTCCTTCATATCTCAATGATACAATGTACGAAGCTGAATTCATTCAATCTTTGGTCTCTGAAGGGAAAAGATACTTAGCTTCTGACTTCAACTTCACTTACAGATACATAGACGATGTGTTGTCTATCAATAATCCAAAATTCGCGGATTATCTGAGCAGTATCTATCCTTCAGAGCTTGAAGTCACAGAAACTACAGAGACAAATAATTCAGCATCCTATTTGGACATAATGTTGTCCTACGACACTGATGGTCACATGAACATTTCACTCTATGACAAACGTGACGACTTCAATTTCACCATTACAAACTTTCCCTTTCTGAGTAGCAACATCCCTTCATCGCCAGCTTATGGTGTGTTCATATCTCAGTTGAGTTGATACGGTATGCCAGAGCAAGTACCAAATATACGGATTTTGTTCTGAGAGCTAGGCGTCTTTCAGATAAGCTTCTCAGTCAGGGATATGTTTGTGACCGACTAACATCGTCACTGAGGAAGTTGTACGGTCGATATGGGGAACTCGTCATACACTATGATGTCCCACTCTCCAGAATGGTGGATGATATTCTGTCATAGACCATTTGAACCATCCAACCAAAGATTGTACTCTATGTATTCCGAAATGGAAGTAACCCGATGTGACATTTCTACCGAATTGAAGCGGCGGGTGTTGCATGCAAGCAGGAGATGCTTACTCTTCCTGGGCACCTGGTCTCACTCCAATATCGGGAGTTTGCTTCTTTTCATATGGTGGAGGTTTTTGTTTGTTTGCTGCTTTGGTTCCTGTTTTGTCCTGATTTTGTATGCCTTCGGTTTCTGATTTTCTGAATTATCAATTTTGTGCTGTATACAGGGATATGGTCATTATCCATATTTGTCATCTTGATGTTAATATTTCTATTGTTCTGTAGCCAAGTACGATCAACTTTGGTTGATCGTCTGTCTCTTCAACGCATTTGAAATTTTCTGTTACAAAATTCTTGAAATTTCTAAAACGTGGGTCCTATAGCATCATATCCCACCCATTCTGCTACGTCTTTTGATACATTTTTGGACATAATAATTATCATACTTTTTGGCCCTATTACATTGTTTAGACTGAGGATCACTGACGAGGGTTTAGTACCCGAAACGTGCATGTCTGGTCCATGCTGTTAATTTATCAGGTTTTAAATGATGCTAGTGAATTTAAAGACGTTTAACATTGTATACTGGTCTTAGTCCCCATATGCGTGATACAGACTGCGTTATGGAACTACCATCTGTACCTTTATGGGTGTCCACTGGTCGATAAGGGAGAAATTCCGCCTTCGGATCGATCATTGTACAAAGAAAATCATTTTATGAAGTATCAAGCCTTAGCAAATGTAATTCTGAAATGGTAACATCATAGATATACGATTTGAACACATGGGTCTAGTTGTGTATGCATTTACATTTTAAGTGTTTGAGGCTGGTTAAATTTAGTATAAGGGCTTTATTTTAACGTAAATGACCAGTGGTTTTACATACATGTATTCAGAGTAAAAAGGTCACATCAATATTTCTTTATCTAATATGTGACCAGCTGCACGCGAGCTTCAGATAAACGATTGTTTATATACCACATCTATTTGACTTTCATCCACTGTTTTGCATTTCATACGTTGCTATTTCGAATCATTCTTTTTTCACCATTGTGAATTTTGTTTTCGCTTATGTCGTTACAAGACAATCTTGGTATGGATCCTTCCAAATTTTTTCAGAATCTACTCTTGTATTTTTTTTTTCACTGATGTGCGAGTAAAACGTTTACTGAAATCTAGTTTAAATATAAAAAGTTACATAGACATTTTATAACTTTTAAAACAGAATTAACATATGTAAACGTACATCCGGTTTCCCCAAAATATTGAAATGGTAGAGATTTACCAAACTTACACCTTCCTTACATAAGGTTTTAGGAACACATTCTCTTTTTAAAAATCGCACGTGAATACGAGTTACCTGATTGGCTTTCAAGGGGTAGAACAAGATATAGATATAAAATACAGATATCTCACAAGAGTACGTTGCAAGGGACAGATAAAAACAGGACATATCTACGCTTGGCTACTATATGTCATTGATTCCGGAAATTTCTTGCTAAACGTTAGTATCCTGAGGCAATTTGATAACATGCATTTCTGAAGAAGATACGGAAGAGATATACCTCGGGAATATTAAAAGTAGTTAGGCACGGTCCATTTGATATTCAGGGGGGGGCTTGGGTTTTTTGTCGGAGCAAGATTATTTTTTTAGCCCCGGACCGGGGCAAAATTATTTTTTTCTTGCAAAGTTGGAGCAAGGAAATTTTTTTTATAACAATTGATGTGAATTATATTAAGAATGTGTGTGTGTTTTTCAATAGAAATTCTTTATTTTTACTTAAATTACTTTAAACATTACTTTATTTCTATGTAAAACTTGAATTGGCACTTCTAAACTGAGAGAGATAAAAGATTTTTATAATAGGGATGTGATATATAATTTTAAGTATACAAAATGTAGATAAGGTCATGTAACATGTAAGAGGGCCTGATGCAAGTTTTTACATGTAGAAATGAAAACTAGTGAAAAACATATTAAATTCTCCTTCCAAGCTTGTATATAAAATTAGACACTATGGTGATACATTTGTACATGTATCTATAAATAGTCCGAAATGACATTGATAATGTATTTAAGCATTTTAATTGTGTGTTCAGTCACATGCATATACCTTTGATATTTTCAAATATGAACTTGTCATTATAGATGAAAACTATGGCGAGCGAAGCGAGCCAAAAAAATGTTTATAGAAAGTAAAAACTACGGCGAGCGAAGCGAGCCGAAAATTTTTCAGGAATTTTAAGCGAATTTTATGGTTATTCTTCAAATTCAGATTACTTGTAAGAGCAAGATTATTTTTTTCTGTCACACCATAAGCAAATTTATTTTTTTCATCAAAATTCAGAGCAAAATTATTTTTTTCGAAAAAAACCCAAGCCCCCCCCCAGAATATCAAATGGACCGTGCCTTACATTCAGTAATTCTAAGAATGTGCTGCGATTGTTTTTTTTTTCTGTACTGTTAATAATGATCGTCAGCTTGTGCTAGAAAATGGGGTAAATCTCGTTGATTATGTATGCGGAACTTGAAAAGAATACTTTATCAAATTTATGGATTATTATGAATAAAAAATATGGACAAGAAACATATCCCAATATCAAATTCTAAAGATATTTCGGTAAAGTCGTACTGTATATTATATTATCAGAGAAAAATATATACTAACCAGCATCACATGATATTTCTAATTGGAAGCTTCTAAGTAAAAATTGTTCATTATTCATGATTGTCTTTCAACAAGCTGGATGAATGTGCTTTGAATAATGTCTCGCTCCCCCCCCCCCTAACGGGGAGGAGACATATTGGTTTTGCCTTCGTCGTCCGTCTGTCTGTCTGTCCGTCTGTCACGTAACATGTCCGGACTATATCTCCTGAACCGTTTGCCCGATCACTTTCATATTTTAGTATGTTATTGCTTATGATCAGAAGGTTTTACATCATCTTAACCCAAGGTCATGTGACCACGGTCAAGTTCAATTGGTGCATTTTTAATGAAATTATGCATACATTCCTGTCCGGGCTAGATCTCTTGAAGCATTTGCCGGATCACTTTCATATTTAAGTATGTTGTTGCTTATGACCCGAGGAATTAACATCACCTAGACCCAAGGTCATGTTACCAAGGCCAAGGTCACTTGGTGCATTTTTAATGATAATTATGCATACATTCCTGTCCGGGCTATATCTCTTGAACCGTTTGCCCGATCACTTTCATATTCTAGTATGTTGTTGCTTATGACACGAAGGTTTCACATCACCCTGACCGAAGGTCATGTGACCAAGGTCAAGGTCACTCAGTGCATATTTAATGAAATTATGCATACATTGCTGTCCGGGCTAGATCTCTTGAACCGTTTGCCGGATCACTTTCATATTTTAGTATGTTGTTGCTTATGACCCGAAGTTACATCACCTTAACCCAAGGTCATGTGACAAAGGCCAAGGTCACTTACTACATTTTGAATGAAATTGTACATACATTCCTGTCTAGGCTTTATCCCTTGGACCGCTTACTGGATTGCTATCACGTTTTAGTATGTATTAGCCCATGACCAAAAGGTTTCACCTTGACCCATGGTCTTTAACAAATGTCAAAGTTACTAAGTACATTTGAATGGAATTGTACATGCTACCCCGTTGGGGCTGTATCTCTTTTAATTATTTATAAGATCACTGTCATATTTTAATATGTTGTTGCTTATCACCTAAAGGTTTCACATCACGTTGACTCAAGGTCATGTGGCCAAAGTCAAGGTCAATTAGTATATTTTAAATGAAATTGTATTTGTTACGTGTGTTATGTCCAGGCTTCATCTTTGGAACCGTGATCGGATCACTTCATATTTTAGTATGATGGTGCTGAAGGTTTCACACCACCTTGATCAAAGGTCATATGACTAAGGTCAAGGTCAAGTATTGCATTTTTAATGAAATTATATTTGCTATTGAATCTGGGCTATATCTGTGGAATCATATACTGGATCACTCTAATACTATAGTATGCTGTTGCTCTGGATTGGAGGGTTTTTTATCATCTTGACCCAAGGACAAGATCATTTAGTTGTTTTTAATGAAATTGTACGTACTAATCTTGTCTGGGCTATATCTCCTGAACCCTTCTTACAATTGTTTTCATATTTTAGTATGTTGTTTCTCATGAATAAATGTTTCTTATCACATTGTCCCAAGGCCACATGATTAAGGTCACTTCTTACTTTGGTAATGAAATTGCATATGCTAATCATGTCCAGGCTGAAATTGTCTATGCTTATCATGTTTAGGCTTTATATTTTGAACCGTGTATCCAATCACTAATTCAGTTTTTTGTTGCTCATGATCCATACAATGTTAGTTTCAGATCACCTATATCCAAGGTCTCATGACCAAAGTCAATTTCACTAAATATGCTTATAATGAAATTGTTTATGCTAATCTTGTTTGGGCTGTACCTAAAACATTGTAATGAATCAATTTTATGTTTTAGTATGAAGTTGCCCATGACTAAAAGGTTTCACATCATCTTGGCCTAAGGTCAAAGTAACTTAAAGGGAGGGGGGAGATATGTTTTTTTTCTGAAAAAACATTTTTTTAATTAAAACCTTACTTTTCTAGGTGATATGTCCAATCGTGAATTTTTTTCAGTTGAAACTTCGTTAGTTTCACTGGAGTTCTTCTCAGATGAGAGGGAACAAGATAAAGCGTTTCACTGTTGAGCCACACAATGATTGTTATTACATGACAGGTATAGGAAATGTAGGCTATAATAACGTTTTCTGTACATAACTGCTGTCTTCAAGACTAGGTCAAATCAGGGGGCGGTATACGAGAAAAAAACAACCTTGAGCTTATTCTAAATATATCGGCCGTTTTAGTGAAGAGTTCATGCAAAATAAACAATGAGTTAATTGTTTCTGAGTTCCTATTCCTTCTATAGTTAGCGTCTAGATATAATGAACGCAGTTAAGTTCGGAAATGAACGTTCATTTGCTGCAGTAAAAACACTTTGAAGAATTCCCCTTTTCTTTGTTGTACTTCTTTAACTCCTTTGTGTCACACTTACGCCCTTTGCCATGTGGAGCTCGTAATAAAGTTCCCCGCGAGGGGTTTGACAGTAAGTGTTTTGAATATGTTTCCCTGACATTGTCGCAATAGCACTTTCTATATAGACAGAACCATAGACAGTGCATGTATTTAATATATTTTAATTTTCGTGCGTGAACATCGACGGCGGGTGCGGCTAGCCAACAGGGGATGCTTACTCCTCCCGGGCACCTGGTCCCACCTCTAGCTTGCTAGGGGTCCGTCGATGCTCCATTTGGTGCGCTATTGTGAGTGCTGTTGAGATTATCGTCAGGATCTTCTTTAACTCCTTTGTAATTTGGTTATTGCGCACATTGGTGTTGATGTGCATACTTGCTAGGGAATATTACTTATCGATATAATTTCCTTTATACAAAAATATTTGCAATGGCTCTGAGCAAACTCTTTTTACGAAACAAATTCATATGAAAGAAATAAAACAACATGAAGAAAAATTCCTTTTTCGCTGAATGCTTATTGACGGTGATGTTCTTAGACTACCGACATTACGGCAAATACGTGAGTCAAAGAAGATCCTGACGATAATCTCAACAGCACTCACAAAAGAGCACTATGTTGAGAATCGACGGACCCCTAGCAAGCTTGAGGTGGGACCAGATGCCCGGGAGGAGTAAGCATCCCCTGTTGGCTAGCCGCACCCGCCGTCGATGTTAATGCACGATAAAGAACACAGTATATAAAATGCATGCACTGTCTGACGTTATGTCTATATAGAAAGTGCTATGGCGACCATGTCAGGGAAATATATTCAAAACACTTACTGTCAAACGTATCACAGCTCATACTGTACGCTAGAGCATGTACACATGTTTAGGCTTCTTATAGTAGAAATTTACAAGTTACTAAGAAACTTTAAGGTCCAGGTTTACGCTTTCATAAACTACTTAAGACGTTTTGGAAATTTTACAACAAATACTGTCAGCTTCTCTTAAAAAATCGGAGGTACATTGGATATTTCACAGCCTGCTTCATGAACAAAATTTGAATGATAAACGGGAGACAGAATTACCATCAAAATTGCGTCAGAATCACCAAAAGCCTTTATACCGCGGATATGATCCGTTTTCACAAGACGAACATTCTTGGGTCCCAGCGTCATGCTTTCTGTTTGTATGTTCATCTCAAAAAGGGAAGGTTAATTTACAATACACTGCGTTCTTCGAGACCTCTGGAAAATCAGAAAAGTAGGAGGGACGAGCGCATGTAATCCGGATGACCACACCAGCTGCTATTTGCTTTGCAGATGACTGTCGTAAGTCGCAGTTGCCTATTTGTCTCGTTCATCTATGTGCGTTATTTTGTGCTTCATATTTCTATGGTGTGAGTTGGTGCTCCGTGTCCCTTTTGCGTCTCTTTCAGTGTGCGCCTGCTGTTTTTTGTTTTTTGCATTAGGCATTTTGCTGTGGGTGCTGCGACCGAGTGCTGTTGGAGATCCCCTCCTTTCTTAGGCATGGTACTTGACCAATCTACAGCCTCATGCCAGCTACTTAAGACGCACTGACTGACTCCATGACGGGCCCTTTCCAAAACTCTTTAGAGAAAGGAGGGGAGAGCAAGGGTCCGATTGCCTGTGTTCTCTGAATGTCGGCCAGACTCCTCGTATGTCAACATGCATGAGCTCGCTACAGCCTGCAGAGCACGGACTGTATTTCTTACGCCCTTTGTTTTTAATATCTATTTATATATTCATCTGTGTGTTAGTTGGACCTCTGCATTTCGCTGTCTTGTTTGTGTGGTCATCTTACAGTAATGGGATTATTCTAATCTACAATTGTGCGTTCTTCGAGACCTTCAGGTAACCTAAAAATAAGAGACGTGTGCTCACGTAATTCGGATAACCACACAATTTGAAACTAATATAGCAGATGGCCGTTCTAAGTCGGCACGATTGCCCATTGGTCTCGTTAATTTATGTGTTGCATTTTGTGCTTGGAGTTTTGATGTCGTGTTTGCTGTTCCTTGTCCCTTTTGTCTCTGGCTGTGTTGTCTTCTCTTTTTTTTCTTGGGGTGTTTTGCTGTTGGTGCTGCAACTGGATCTTGATCCCCTTTCTTTTATTTGAATATACCATTTTTGATGAGTATAAATAAACTCTATTGTTAGGAGGCAAAACATATTTAATGTACCCTGAAAAAAATGTTTAGATATTACATGTGATCCTCATTAATGATACTTTTAAGCAGCATAAAAAGTATGAGAAAGCCTGAAAAAGATAGTAAACTATTATGCCTCGATTTATATTTTATCCCTTATAATAAAGAAGGGCATCTCCAAC
The DNA here is from genome assembly GCA_028142955.1 of Pinctada fucata. Lineage (NCBI taxonomy): Eukaryota > Metazoa > Mollusca > Bivalvia > Pterioida > Pteriidae > Pinctada > Pinctada fucata. Next base: position 47,302,614 of record AP027104.1, on the reverse strand, counting down.
AACACCAGGTTGCAGCAGCTACAGCAAAACACCCAATGAAAAAAACACAGAGTAGACAAGCACAGAAATAGACGCAAAAGGGACAAGGAACACCAACGCAAAACACAGAAATATCAAACAAAAAGGACTACACATAAATCAACGAGACCAATCAGTAACCTTTGCCGACTTATGACGGCCATCTGCCACGAAAGATAGCAAAAGGTGTGGTTATCCTGTATTACGTGCGCACAACCCTCCCACTTTTCCGATTTCCCATGGTCCTGGAAGAACGTACAGACCTATGAACATACAATTGTTATGTAAATAAATACGTTCTTCGAGACCTCTGGTATTTGGAGAAGTGAGAGGGTTAAGCGCACGTAATCCAGGATAACCACACTATTTGCTACTTGCGTGACAAATGGCCGTCCAAAGTCGGCACCGGTTGCCCATTGGTCTCGTCGGTTTATGTGTAGTCTTTTGTGTTTGATGTTTACGTGTCGTGTGTCTCTTTTCCCTCTCGTGTTGTACTCGTCTTTTGTGTTTTTGCATCGGGTGTTTTAGTGTTTTGCTGTTGATGCTGCAACGGGGTCTTGTTGGAGATTTCCGCCCTTCTTTTCCTCACTGTCAGATGACCACACACAAACGACCGCAAATCGCAGGGGCCCAAGCAACACAGATGAATATATAAATGGATATAAAAAGAGGGCATGCGTAATACAATCCGTGCCCTGCCGGCTGTAGCAAGCTCATGTATGTTACCATCCGAGGAGTCCGACTGACATTCAGAGTGGACAGGTGGTCGGGGCGCTGTCTTCTCTAAAGTACCGGTATGTCTGATAGGAAAACATGTTATTGACTTGACGCAGACCACTGTATTAAGAGTATCAATATCCTCCATGTGATCCCCCAAAGTAGGAGTACAAGCGTATACAAACTATAGGAAGTAAGTCAACGGGAACAAATATTGTTATTTACATCTGCAACATAGTTTATTGTGTCGCCTGCGAAGCATAACGATATTTTGGGGTCACTTTGTCCGTCACACTTGGGTGTCACACCCCACAAGTTTCGATTGGTAAGTGATAGGGCTTTGATATTTCACATGTGAATTCCTTGTGATAAGATCTTTCCACTTATACCATAATTTTTGACCTTGTGACCTTGAGCTAGATATTTGACTTACTTTTTTAAAAATCTAAGATGGGCTATATCTTTTGATTTGTAAGTGATAGGGCTTTGATATTTCACATGTGTATTCCTTATGAAAAGAACTTTCTACAACATTTCATAATTTTTTACATAGTGACCTTGCCCTAGATATTTGACATACCTTCAATTAAAAAACCGGTTCGCATGCGACACATGCATACCTTGCAGTGCTATATTTAGTATCGAAATTTCACAACCTGCCTATTATCGTGACATAATAAACAAATAAGGAGGATAAGGGATAGACAGATTTTCCATCGAAAATGCATAAGAATTATCAATCGCCCATTGACCAACCTTCACCCTCTGTAGAATTGCACTCTGACTGGCTATGATGACGGGTCATAAACGAACATTTCTCGAGACAGGGCCTCGACACATGTGCTCTCTTATTGTCGGTAGGACTTCTTGGGTGATCAAAATGAGCTCGCACCAGCCGGCATAGCGTATATTGTCTTTTCCATTCACATAGAAATTTTGTGTTTTACTTGTACCCATGCGTTTTGTTGTCTTGTTTGTATGAATATCTTACAGTGAGGGATCTATACACAACAACTGCGCGTCTTTCGAGATCACTGGGTAACTGGAGAGGTGGGAGAGGTATGTACACGTAATTCGGTTAAACACTCGTTCTAAGTTGGCACAGTTTGTCCATTGGTTTATGTGCGGTCTTCTGCGTTTGGTTTGCATCCTTGTCCTTTTGCATCTCTTTTTGTGCTTATCTTCTTTATGTTTTCTCATTGGACTGTTTCGATGTTTTACTGTAGATATTGCAATTGATTCTGTTGGATACTTTTCTTTCATTTACATATAGTGAACTGTTCGACGATTATACGACAGAATTGGCATACTAGAAGTAGATGCTTCTTCTTCCTTGGTACCCCAATTTGGACTCTAACGTTTGCCCGCAGGTTGGGTTCGTAAAAGTAATTTTTCACATAGCGGTATGCATAATTGATTTAAACATATATATATGATTGTAAATTGCAATGTATGCCAGTATGCTAAATACATGTAACTTTTGTGGTTTATGTTTCTATGGTGCGAGTTGGTGTTCCTTGTCCTTTTTGCGTATCTTTCTGTGGGTGTCTGTTTTTGCACTGGGTTCTTTGGAGTTTTGCTATGGATGCTGCAACCGAGTGTTGTTGGAGATCCCCTCCTTTCTTTGATGGTATTTGAAACGATAGGAAAATGTAAAAAAAAAATGTTGATGACTAAACAAATCTCTGCAAAAGATTTAGACAGAATAATGAAATATAAATCTCATTAACCAGTCTTCTCCTTGGCCACAACGATGACAGATATTGTAGATTTCATCGAAAACATCGGTTCGACTTTTCTGCACGATTGAAGTGCTTACTCTCCCCAGGTACCTGGTTTTTAATATCTCACTTGGGATTAGAGAAAGTCAAAGACAAAAAAACCCAAACAAAACCAGAATGCAAAAGTCATACTCACTAGTCATACAAATCTTTGAAAAATATATAAAACAAAACAAAGATAGGCAGGATTAAAAGGATGATCCAATACTATTTTTTCATTATTCATCTTTCCTGGATACCAATAAATGTAGACGTTTTTAAGTACACGATTGATGTTAATTTAGAAAAAGTGAGTTTACCTCATTTTCAGTGAAGAAAGTATATGTGGGTGAGGTCATGATAAACCTCTCGTGTGATCTAATAAACTTTGGGGGAAACCTATTGATATATCTTGAAGGCTTATTTCAGAATTTTTGGCACTGATTCTAGGATTGTGTCCTACTGAAAGCTATTGTTATCGTTGCATTTACAAGGTAGGCTTAGGAAAAAACTTTCTTTTTTAAGTTTATAATCTCAGTTCTTATAGCAACTTTGATTCAGTTTTATCATTTTGAAAAAAAAATAAACGTTGTGTTTTTAGTTTATTAATCAATTAATCAGAATTTTTTCATTTAATGAGCGTCATAAGTCAATGTTTTTTCTTGAGTACTAGAATCTTTAGTTTAAGCATTAGTTGAGCTTCAGTAACAAAGATATATCAATTTAGTATGGTAATTGAATCCTTTCTGACTCTATTGAACACTTCAATTCAAAACTCACAATGAATGTAAACGTCTTCATATTGAATAGCATCATTTAAGAACAGGTAAATTGGCAACATGGACCAGACATGCACGTTTCGGGTACTTAACCCTCGTCAGTGATCCTCAAATCTAAACAATGTAATATAATGCGTGAGAAAATAGTTCGAAGTCAATTTCTATGTAACAAGAGGTATTTTTTTTTTACTTTCTTACTACCGAAAAGTAAAGAAATGTTTTTTATCCACAAGAATTGAATCTAAACAAGGCAAACGTAACATAGAAACACCGTTTTTGGACCTAAATGTCAACCTTGTTAATGGAGAGATTCATACAAGTGTGTATGACAAAAGAGATAATTTTGGATTCAACACAGTAAATTCCTAGATTATCGTAATACGGCGTCTAAATTTCACAGCTCATCCGGTATACTACAGCATGTACTGATGTTTTGGATTTTCAGAGAAGAAATGTACAAACTACGAAGAAACATTTAGGCCAAGGTTTTTGCTTTCACAAACTAGTAAAGACTTTCTGGAAATTTTACAAAAATTATTGTCATCTTCTTTTGAAATTTGGACCCATACAAGCTACAGAGTATCATATATATATAGTATTACTTTGACTGACTGGGCCCTGTCCAAACCTCTTTATAGAAGACAGGGCCCCGATCACCTGTCCTCTCTGAATGTCGGTCGGACTCCTGGGGTAATAACATACATGAGCTCGCTACAGCCGGCACAGCACGGACTATATTACGTACGCCTTATTTTTATATCCATTAACAGATTCATCTGTGTTGTTTGGGCCACTGCGTTTTGCGGTCTTGTACGTTCTTCGATACCTCTGGGTAATTGGAAAAGTGGGAGGGATGTACACAATTAATTCAGAATAACCACGCCGTCTGCTATTGGCTAGGCAGATGACCGTCCTTAGTCGGCACTGATTGCCAACTGGTCTCGTTGGTTTATGTGTAGTCATTTATGTTTGATGTTTCTGTGATTTGCGCATGCATTTTATATATTTTCATTTTGATTTAGTGCATGAACATCGTCGGCGGATGCGGCTAGCCAACAGGGGATGCTTACTCCTCCCGGGCACCTGATCCCACCTCTAGCTTGCTAGGGGTCCGTCGATGCTCAATTTTGTGCTCTATTGTGAGTGCTGTTGAGATTATCGTCAGGATCTTCTTTAACTCATTGGCGTTCATTGTACAATTTGTGTATCATTCTAGGAGTGTGTGCTTCGTGTTTTGCAGTGGGTTTTTTTTTTTTTTGGTGGTGGGTGCTGTTGGTGCTGCAACCGAATGTTCTTGGAGATCCCCTCCTTTCTTTTTAAAAGAAATTACAGTGAATTCAATTTCAGAGTGGAATATTATCCACTTGAACTGTAAGGTTATATTGTAAAAATGATGGGTACTAACATTTAAACAACGATCTTTATTATATAGTGTATTTCTATTCCCATCCTCATTGGCTGAGTACTGTCACGTCATTGTCAAGTCATATTGACCTATAAAAGGCGATTTTATTAATAATACTTCTGCGAAAACTCTTGCTTCCGGTTTTCCGTGGAATATCGAAAAAGCGCTAAATTCATACCTGTGATATTAAAAACGTCTTTTCGTAAACAACATCGACGACAATGAAGTCGAGCTACAAAATCCTTGAATTTTGAACCATTATAAGAATTGCGAAGGATTTTGACACTAAAATCATCTTCATTAATTATACTCATTGAATGATTGAGATAACGTTCAGTATAATTCAGCAACATAATTTGCTTAAAGCGGTAGGTCCACGAAGCCCGACATTGGCCCTAATTTTGAACATTGTGCTTCGTAGAATTTTTAACTGTGATTTTACATTTTGAAACGTTCTCTACTGAATCACGATTTTTTTAAACATTGCGTTTATCAATAGCTTTTAGCCCTATGAAAACACCAAAATAGGTCATATTCCGCGAAATTGATGCAAAAACTATATATTTCTATTGAATTAGCAATGGCCGCATGTATAAAGTAAGATGAAAAATTTAAATATGAAAGATTATCATTATATCCTTTTGTCATAAACGTTTTATCTCAGTTAATGAATGCAGTTACACTGAATTCTTCCACAAAAGACAAAATTTCCAGCACTTTTTGCCATATTTTGTCAATAAAGTCAAAATGACGTCACTTCATGACGTCATTACAGTTAAATGACGCTTTGTTTGGTGATATTTTTCTTTTCATCAAAAGCGGTAAACATTCATGTATTATCGCGAGAGATACCAAGTATTTCTCATGAAATTTATTTCTGGAGAAAAGTTGAGGGCCGATTTAGGGATCTCGTGGCCCTACCTTTAGCCTTCAAATATTCTTAAAATAAAATACGATGCCAGCCATTTTCGAAAAGGTACCTTTATGAATAATGATTAGGCCCACTAAATAATGATTGTGGACTTTTCACTTGGTCAATAAATTATCACACAATATTCATCTCGTAAACAGTTCGTAATTGTATATTAAATGCTACTAAGGTAATCCCTATTTTACCCTTTTGTCACTTTGAAGCAGACCACGAAATAATGCTTTTCTGTGGTGTTTGTTGTTATTTGCTATATGTCGAATATTTTGACTATTTGGTTGAAAAAAAAAAATAAGAAATTAGTGAAATGTAGTTTCGTTGATATTTTGACCTTTACTTAGATACTTGTGGTAAATTTTGTGTAAAATCGAGAAAAATATTAAATATATATATTTAATATTAAATAATATCTTTTATCTTATTTATATAACCAAAGAAATATAACATAAAATTGAGAGGATTTTTTGTTTTCTGTTTTCTCTACAAATGAGCTATTTTTAAATCGTACCTCATTTTTTCTTCAAATTCATTAGCATCACTTAAGAGCAGATACATTTACAGCATGGACTATACATCTCGTCAGTGATCCTCAATCTGAACAATGTAATATGACCAAATGTGTGGAAATTATGCCTTTAAATATATACCGAAAGACGCAGCAAGATGGCTGGGATATGATGTTAAAGGACCCAGGTTTTAGAAATTTGAGAACATTTGTAAACAGAAATTTTCAAATGCGTTTGACGAAACGACCAACCGAGATTGATCGAACTTTGCTACATGTAGCCTCAGGACTCCTGGTTCACCAGCAGTGACACTCACCAAGTGGTACAAATGTTTAACGTCTTCAGATTCATAAGCATCATTTTAGTGTAGACAAATTTACAGCATTGACCAGACATACACGTTTCAGGTATTAAACCCTTGTCAGTCCTCAATCTGAACAATGTAATATGGCCAAAATCTGTGAAAATTATGTCTTAAATAAATTGAACGACGTAGATGGCTGGGATACTATTTGACTGCATTTACGTCATGAATTGACGTCATTTTACCGTAATTATCAAAATACGGCAAAATTGTAGTAAAAATTCGTCTTTTGTGGAAGAATTTGATATGGCTGCTTGTATGAACTAATAGAAAACGTTTATGACAAGAACATATAATGATAATCTGTTACATATAAATTTTGCATTTCTGTTCATCCATGCGGCCATTGCTAATTTAATGACTGTATGGAATTTTTGCAATAACTTCAAGGAATATTGCCGATTTTGATGATTTCATAGGGCTAAAAACTATTAATAAACGCCTTGTTTACAAATAATAGATTCGTTATTTAGTAGATGACGTATTTGAGTGTCAATTCACAGTTACAAATTATATGAAGTATAAAATTAGGGCAAACATCGGGCTTGTTGCCAAACCCCTTTTCAGTTAAATTATCTAAGCGACCCTTGACCATGGCATTTTAGAAGCTGCGACCTGTCTAGAAAAAAAGCTGCCTCCGGAGGTTGGTCAACATTCTTTATAACGAGATTAAGAAGATCCCGATGAACACAACAACACTAACAATAGAGCACCCAATTGAGCAAAGACGGACCCCTGGCAAGCTAGAGGTGGGACCAGGTGCCCGGGAGGAGTAAGCATCCCCTGTTTGACTGGCCGCACCCGCCGTTGACGCACGTAAATGAAAACACTATCTACCAATCATGCATTGTCTAAGGTTAAGTCTATATAGAAAGTGTTGTAGGTTCTGTTTGTATCTGTCACGGATTCATTTTCTTTTTCAGATTTTACAGTAAAACGTGAGTATTTTAACATGGAAAACTAGAAGCTAATTCGGACATAAGCTCGTAAGAAATTGAGCATTATCACTGACGGTTCATAGACCTTGGTAGATGTGAACTATCGGAGAAAAATATATTTTAAAATTCGATGAAGTGAAAGTCAATTTATTTGAAAGAAAATATAGCAGTCTGATATATTCATTTTTATGTTTTATTGTTATGATATAAATGCTGGTTTTGGTCAATGTTGTCGTAATCATTTCTATAATATGTCAGAGGGATTGTCATGTATTAAAAACAATTTGTCAAGAGCTATAAGTCTCTTTATACATCTAAATGAAAGTTGGAAACATAACTTTATCTTTATATTTCATTTCAAAACTTGCCGTTTCCAGAAAATGGATTATGATGATGTGTTGAAGCACCTGGGTGAACTTGGAACGTACCAAAAGAGGCTGTTGACACTTTCCCTTCTGCCTATTATTTATAATGCTTTTGGAGGTCCAGTGAGCAACTTTCTTATCGGAGAACATAAACATAGGTAAAATACGAGTATATTCTATTTTAAAAAGCAGTAAATAATTGTAACTTTGAACAAAGATATCAAAAATGCGTGGATAAAGGTCAGCATTTATACTCATTCAGCATATACTGTTTAAGACAAGTCATGTCTCTGTGCTGTACACCGAAAAGAGAAAAGAAAACTAAAAACTTACTAAAACTGTGCTTCAGATAATCCTGCTTCGGATAGGAAACAATTGTCAGTGCTTGCTGTATTTTGACACAGAATGATTAAGTGAAGTGATTTCTGATGACGTTTAACCTAGAATATAAGTATTACATAACGAATTATTTATTGAAAGAGATGTGACTGAGAATGACACCTTTTTTGTGTCATCGATGTAGAACTTAATAAAGCAAATTGTACATTGCGTTCTTTGAAACCTTTTGGTAATCGGATAGTTGGAGGATTAACTGTGTCAATGTAAACCGTACAATCACACCATTTGTTACTAGCGTGACAGATGGTCGTTCTAATTTGGACACCGTTTGCCCGTCGGTGTCGTTTGTTTTGTGTAATCTTCTGTGTTTCGTGTTCTGGTGTAACATTTGATGTTCAGTATTCCCTTTGTGTCTTTTGCTATGTATGTCTACTGTGTTTTCCATAGGATTTTTGGATGTTATATGTATAATTAGGGTGGTACAACCGAGTCTTGTTCGAGATCCCCTCCTTTCTTTTAAGAACAAAGAAGTTTGACCATTATGTGCGTGAAAAATGTTTTCATAACCTTATGATTACTTTACACACGTGTCATTAAAGAAGACATTCTATCGACTTCAGATGAATATAGGAAGAAAAATGTGTAAATCGGTTAGGCATATGATGGATAAGATTTGACCTAGATGAGGTTAGGTGAAGAAATCATTAACCCTGTGACCTGATTTGTTTCAGGTTTTGCTGTTAGATCCTTTGGAAAAACAATTGCCAAGTAATAGCTAAAACTTTCTTTTTTTTATGATGACAAAATGGCATTGAAGGCTCTGTTTGCACGATTTAATAATTGATTCCCGAGAAGATGGATGTTACATTTATCAGATAAGGGGGGATCGGGAAGAATCAGTTACTCGTCTAACATAGATAATACACGAGTCTACAGTAAGGAGGCATGTTTGCACAGCTGTTGAATAGATTCGGCGGCCTATTTAGCCATACAATTGTTAGAGATAAAACAATCCTTGACAGGTCATTTATATATGAAGTGGTCATACAGCAAGAACACAGATTTGTTTGTAAATCCATCAGATAGATTAAGATTGGAAGCCAGAAAAAAAAAAACATCACCGCTCACTTATCAAGAATATTCAATACTGTTACAGACAATGATTAATTGACATTTTGTCTATAATTACTACGCAGCGATAATCAATCAAAACAATATGGCGGATCTTTAAATCGTTTGATCGACATTCAAATTACTAGACTATTTATACTTTATTTGGTCTAATTATAAGTTGTAAATAATTAGATTAATCTTTAAAAAATTAACATTGCCTCGTTTGTTTTTCCAATTATCCCATCGAGACCATTAAAAACGCAAGCACACTTTTAGAGACCATTAAAAACGCAGATGAACTTTTAGAAGACCTGAAATCCACTCATTTTAGTAGACTCCATTCGATCAAAGCCTTTGATTTTACACTACAATCCCACATTCTAAATTGAAAGAAAGACTCGCAAAAATTATTTTAGATTCTGACTTCAACTTCACTTACAGATACATAAACGATGTGTTGTCCATCAATAATCCAAAATTCGCGGATTACCTAAGCAGTATCTACCTGTTGGAGCTTGAAGTCAAAGAAACTACAGAGACACATATAATTCAGCATCCTATGGTGGATGATATTTTGTTAAAGACTAATTGAACCATCCAACCAAAAATTGTACTCTTATATGTCTTCCGAAATGGAAGTAACCGGATGTGACAGCTCTACCGAATTTAAGCAGGAGATGCTTACTCCTCCTGGGCACCTGGTCTCACTCCCATATCGGGAGTTCTCTTCTTTTCATATCGTGGAGGGTTTTGTTTGTTTGCTTTCGTTCCTGTTATATCCTGATTTTGTATGCCTTCGGTTTCTGACTTTCTGAATTATCGATTTTGTGCTGTATACAGGGAAATGGTCAGAGTATATTCCTTCTTTTGTCTGGTAGTTATGGTTGTTACTGTAAAGAATAAATAAAATATTCAACTGATTTGAAATTCATCCACTTTAAATAATTTTAAAACCATTCAAATAATTTTTCCACCAACACTACACCACTAGGCTACAGAACTGATATTTGATACTGATTATAACTATTTTAACATCAAATTTATTCAAATTCATGGTGTGTACTTAAATTTAGAAGTTCATGAAGATGTAATGAAAGACAGGAATGGCTTTAAAGAACAAATATTTGTGAGATATTTGCTTACACCGATAAATAATCATCGAAACTCATTCACACAAAAACATGGAGCACTCCCTGGTCGAGTATTTTTTAAAAGAAGAATAATTTAAAATCCCATCATATGTGTTCCACGTGATACATAAAGCAATTTAAAAACATATCTTCAGATGAGACATGTGTCTGTATTCTTGAACAGTTGGTTTACTTGCATGAAAGAAGCATTTCTACGTGTTCAAATTTCGAACGGAAGTCCACGAGAGAAAGTTTTAGACGAGACTACTATAAAATTAGAATAGGAACGGACTTTCTTTTCCGTCGTGTGTAAGATAAAATCTTGACTCGAGATTGTTCCGATTGTATGCATTTAATTTGCATAATAAGGTTCGGAGCCGTGATAGTAGGCGAGGCGAAGTCAAACCTTCTATGGGCTTGATCAACCCGACAAATCTCTGTTGACGGTCAGTAACAAACCTAATAACTGTTTTATTTTGTCGAGGACCAAAATCTTCGTTGTTTGTTACAGAAAATTGACATTTCACGACTTGCGAATTCATTATAAATACGACTATGGCGATTTTTTTAGTACTTTTTTGTTAATAAATGGATACGTATTAATCAGTAAAATATATTTTAATAGGATCAATATTCTAAAAAGATGTCTATAGATCTCAACCTGAATAAAATGATACCCAAGAGCACGTTGTAGACTCCACTTACACAAAGAAAGAAAATGCGGACCACATAAACAAATGGAGTGACAAATCAAATCAAGAAGTCGAAACATTTATAAACAAAGAAGAAAAAGCATTGAAAAACGAATATCAAGTAATAAAAGAAGGGATAGCAATATGTACGTGGTGCTGACTTCAAACGGCAAATTGCTATGGGAAAGGGGTGATTATCTGGATTATTTGTGCACAACCTTCCCACTTATGTTAACCATCAATATGTTGATAATTTATTTCAGATGCAAAATACCATGGCTGTCAAATGACACGTATGCCATACAGGATGAGGGACATGCTGCAATCGTCAATACCACTATTCCTATACAGGATAACGGCAATTATGACCCTTGCAACATCATAGTAAATGGAACAAAGATTCCATGCAATGAATGGTTGTTTGATCAAAGTGTGTTTACAGAAACAGTTAATTCACAGGTACTGTATCAAATGAAAAAATATATAATCACATGTATATTAGAATGATGCTCAATCCTTATAGGTTATAACATTGTACTTTTTTTCTTGGAGAACGACCTTGCCTTTATTGTTACTGAGTTGAGATTAAGCGTGTTTCATGTTCCTCGTAAACAAGGCTGCAACAGAGAAGAAACATAAACTATACCACCAGTTCACTACATATTTGACCAAAAAACCCTATCAATTAGACATATGTGATTAAAGAGCTTACATTGAAGTCGTATTTTGAACAATGTAGACATAGAGGTGCCATCTGCCTTTCTTGCACCATTCTTTCCTTATTCTGCAACATGTCATGAGGGGTTGTATATTTTACTGGGATTTGTTTGCTTTTTTATATCGAGCGTCAACTGCCAAAGATGTGTTCTTGATTTTCAGTTTCTAGCAGTTTGCGATAGGAAATGGGAATCATCACATTCAACAATGACATACTTCTTCGGTTATATGGTATCTGCTATCACCTTGTGTCCACTCTCAGATTTGTACGACTTTCCATATATCTTTTCTTAATCACTGTTCATTTGTTTGTGACAAATTGAAAAAAAGTGTTTTATTCTTTTTCAAAAGCTTAAAGATTCCCAATTTGTTATTTAATATACAAGACTAATTACTTCTTATCTTAACCATTTTAATAATGTTACGAGTCTGCTGTTTCTCAGTGTTTGGGAATTTGTTTTCATTTTATTAATTTTAGTATTTTTATTTTTATATAGGATAGGACGAAGACTGAACGCCTGTATATCTCTTACCCTTATGTTTATTGTCAACATCATCATGCCGTTCTCCGTCGATATCTACATGTTTGCTGTGCTACGATTCTTTGATGGATTCTTTGGACTTGCGTTCTACACGATGGCATTTATAATCGGTAATGAATAAAGTTTTGATTATAATATGTGGAATGGTAAATTGGAATAAAGTATCTATGGTAAAGTGATGTACTCAGCATTCTTTATGACAACCGAGTTCCTCGCAGGTAATCGGGATCCCTGCACTTTGAAGAATGGTATGGAAGGTTTTTGAAGAATAATATGGAAATGTTCAATTTCTTTACCTTCTTGAAGAAAACAAACCAGTTCTAATGCACCAGACACGAATTTCGGATAGTAAATCCCCATCATTGGTACCTAATTAAATGCCTAAGAGATTTTTAAAAATTGAGATAAAGAAGATTCTGTCGACAATCTCAACTACACACGACAATCTCAACAACATAGCATCGAATTCAGCATCGAGTGGACCCAAAGCATGCTAGAGGTCGGACCAGGTGCCCGGGAGAAGTAAGCATCCCTGTTTTTCTGGCTAGAACTTCGAGGTGACGAGAATTAAAAACAATTTTAATTCTAGTAGCTTCTTGTAGTATGCTTAAATTAAATTGCCGTAAAGAGATGACTAACATTCATTTTGACCTGTCAAAACTCTTGCTTCCCCTAAATACTCTTTAGTTGATGTTAGAATCATGTCGCAAATTATCAATATTGATAGTATTCACTGACGAGGGTTAAGTACGCGAAACGTGCATGTCTGGTCCATGCTGTAAATTTATCTGGTCTTAAATGATGCTATTGAATTTAAAGACGTTTAACATTAACGTGCCCTACAAATGCAAACTTGACAATTTTATTTTCCAAGGGATAGAAATGGTAGGACCAACTAAACGGCAAATTACGGGGTCTCTTATTCTACTTGTCTATACTTTGGGCGAGTTTATATTGGTCCTCCTGGCATACTTTATACGAGACTGGCGCTGGCTACAACTAACCTTGGCGGTACCAATGGGCGTGGCTGCTATATATTGGTGGTGAGTTTTCTTTATACATTATAAAAAAATACAAACTATAATCAATGCCTTCTTTTTGAAGATATTATACAGCAGATAAAGGCAGAGACTAGACCTAGAGTCACAGTCAGTAAAAACTATTCTGATTTCTTTTTGTACACTTAATACTTCAGATTAGAAATCTTAAAAATACAATGGGTACGATGATACAAATGTAACAATGATACTTAGATCAGCATTTCTAGAAAAAAAAATTCCGTGCAGTGTGCTTAATTTTTAAGAGTTAATATTGCATTTTGAGTGAAAAAAAAAGAAAAATACCTTGGGCTAATTCAGTGTAGATTAATTAAAAACGTGTAACTCAGTGTAGATTAAAATTGTTGCTAGTTTCGAAAAACAAAACAGATTTAATTTTAAATATGACCAACGTTCGCATGTGCATCAGCAAGTGCTTGATAATCGTGTAATGATATATGAATCCTCGCCTTAAGTAAATGTTTAGATTAATAAGAAAAAAGGACCAAAATAAAACTTTTTTTGCAGGCCAAAGATACTTCCGGAGTCTCCAAGATGGTTGCTGTCGAGAAAAAGGACACACGCAGCCTTGAAAATCATAGAGAAAGCCGCAAAAGTTAACAATGTCAATCTTTCAAAGAAAATTAAGGCTTTAACACTGGAGGAAGGAGATGATACGGGTATACTTAATATATTGAAGGAACTTTTCACGTCCAAGGCATTGGTATTTAGATGGACGGTGGTTTTCGTCAACTGGCAAGTATTTCTGTATATATCCATTTCCAAAATGAAAAAAAGTGTCAATTTGTTATTTTATGACATAGGTATGTTTTGTATATATTCCTTTAAAAGGCTTGAATATTGGCCAGGATATGGATCGATTTCTTTTACAAGTAGAGAATTGAGAGTAAATACTTCTTTATTTTCGTTTTATTTAAGGTTCGTTATATCATTTATTTACTATGGAATTCAACTGAATATTGGACAGCTTGGTGGTGACCTTTATGTGACATTCCTGGTGACGGTTATAGTTGAGGCTATTGGATATTGCATTATATTCCTTATCAATATGACCGGGAGGAAGAAGATGCACCTCTTCACGATGTGTTCTATGAGCATGATTTGCATTGCATCTGTTTTTACCATTTCGTTCCTTGATGCATGTAAGTCCATTTTTTCAAATAAAATCTCAGTTTTGGTTTTCAATGAGTATGTTCTTTGAGTATAGATCAAAGTCCACATATTAGTTCATAAAATCCTACTTGTCATTTAATATTTCATTTTGATTGTGATCAAAATAATCTTTCTTTAAGAGGAATTTAGCAAGAGGTAAGATTGGATAACAACATCATTCTAATTTTAGAAATACAAGAATCCCTTCATGAAAAGGTTCCTAATGTTTAAAGGAAATTCCAGAAGATTTTACGACGAAATATTGCAATAATGCGTGTACTGAAATATATAAATCTGTCCAATTCTATCAATTTTTCCCTTCAAAATAGCTTTGAACTGGATAACTGTCACCTTGGCCATGCTTGGTAAACTCCTTATATCGGTGGCCTTTGGAGTTGTGTATGTGTACACGGGTGAATTATTTCCCACTGTTGTCAGAGGAGTTGTTCTCTCACTTAGCAGTTTTGGGGCACGTCTAGGATCCCTTATAACTCCATACCTCTATCTATTGGTACGTTTTATATCTCAAGAATGGTCAATTTCTTTATACTGGCAATAGAAATTTTGACTCATATTCTATAAAATTTTACCAAGAATGAAAAAAATAACACAGCAGGAGATGCTTTTGTAGAATCCCTCATATTTAATTTCGAAATATAAAATCTAGAAAGGTATAGACCTTTAATCCTAGGTGGAGTAGAAAGGTTTTTTTTATGTTTTAGTATTAATTTTTCTTATAATACATAATGATTATTACATTGATATATGACAGGTCGATGGAGATTTGCAGAAAGTTCTACCTCTCATCCTTTATGCAGTCACCATTGTTATAGCAGCTGGTTTGTCGTGCTTTTTACCAGAAACAGCCAATAAAAACCTGATAGAAAGAATTATAGACGTTCCAAAAGACAGACAGGAAGAGTATGTTTTTTTAGCTATGACATGATTTGTTACTTCTGCTACTGACGTGACAGATGGCCGCCGGCACCGATTGCTCATAGGTCTCGTTGGTTTATGTGTAGTCATTTAACTTCTTTAACTCACTTATGTTTGATGTTTCTATGTGATTTGGCGTTGATTGTACCATTTGCGTCTTATTCTGTGCGTATCTGCTTTGTGTTTTTACATTGGGTGTTTTGCGGTTGGTGCTACAGCCGAGTGTTGTTGGAGATCCCTTCCTTTCCTTTTTTATGCTTATCAATCAATGATAAAAAGGTCATACATGTGATCATGTACTATAATAAATGAAATGTGTATTTCTTGAGACAAGACCTTTCTATGGATACCAATTTTTTGTTACTTTGTGGCCTTGGAGATTGACCTACTTTTAAAAAAACTTTAACCTTGACCATGACTTTTGAATGGTAAGTGATAGGGCTTTCATAATTTACATGCGTATTCCTAGTGACAGGACCTTTCCATGGATACCATTTTTTTTACCTTGTGGCCTTTGAGATTGACTTACTTTAAAAAAAACTTTAACATTGACCATGACTTTTGAATGGTAAGTCATAGGGCTTTCATAATTCACATGCGTATTGAGACAAGACCTTTCCATGGATACCAAATTAATTTTACCTTGTGGCCTTGGAAATTGACCTACTTTTTAAATATTTTAACCTTGGCCATGACATTTGAATGGTAAGTCATAGGGCTTTCATAATTCACATGTGTATTCCTTGTTACAGGACCTTTCCATGGATACCAAATATTTTGACCACGAGGACTTGACCTCGGAGAATGAAACACTTTTTTCGTTACAGCTATTTTATTTTCAAATATGCCATTGGGGGCATTCGTGTTTCACAAACACGTTTTTATTTTGTAAGTAATATAATGCATTCTAACTGTTGATACTTTCATTTATAAGTTTTCTTTATTTAGGGATGTAGGTGAAAATCTTCTGAATAGTTCGGATGAAAAGGAACACAAAGAGAACGAAGAACCATGCTAAAAGAGTCTTTATCACACATACAATGTACTAGTCGATTTGACAGCCTTATATAACATGTGGCCGACCTAGAAATGTCCTTTCCTATGAACTTTTTTTGATGATTCTTATCTATTGGATAGTACTGAACGATTCTAGCTTGGTTGCCACTCTGGCAACCTTGGGCAACTCTTTTCATCGCCGGAAATCCAAAATGGCCGCCAAATGCCTTCCACCAATAGATGAAATTAAATTCTTTCTTTAAATATTAAGTGTGGCACATCAAATCAGGGGTTTTGAGGGTCAACAAACCCATTTCCGATGTAATTTTTACAATTTGAGTTCATCCAGGACTAAAAATTCAAGACGGCCGCCAAATATCAATCTCATTATGGTACAATAAGGATATTTCAATAAAACGTTCGTGTAACATGTCTTATTTGTAGTTGCAATGGTCCTAGAATACATTTAGTTTGCTGTTTTGGTTGTTTTCAGCTTACACATGTTTCTGGGACAACTCTGCTTATCGGGGGAAATTCAAAATGTCCGCCAAATGCCTTCCACCAATAGGTGAAATTTAATTATTTCTTTAAATCTTAAGTGTGGCACATCAAATCAGGGGTTTTGAAGGTCAGCAAACTCATTTCCAATGTCATCTTGACATTTTGGGCTTATTTTAGGCTAGAAATTCAAGATGGCCGCCAAATTTCAACCTCAATATGGTACAATGTGTTGATTTCAATAAAAAAAAGTCGTGTTACACATCTTATTTGTAGTTTCAATGATCCTTGAATACATTTATTTTGCTGTTTCCGTTTCCAGTTCACACATACTTGTAGGACAACTTTTTTTCATCGGGGGAAATTCAAAATAGCCGCCAAATAGTCCCCTACCACTGAGTAAAATGTAAAAAGAAATATCACAAGCTCTTATTTCTTAAGACTTACTATGTAATGAAAAATGAATAAGAGTGACATATAAGATTGGATGATTTCAGCTTTAACAAACTAGGATTTGTCAAAATGTAATGCAAAGATAAACATGTCATTTGTTTGATTAAAATGGTACTCAAAAGACAAAAATAGAGTTTCCCTTTTGATCATGTTGATATAAGACCAGTTTGTTTGACGCAGGAGATTCTAGAGTAAGCAAGTAAACTCGAGGTAGCTTGGCTATTTTGGCTCTTTTGACCATCATTGCAATTTCTTTGCTTGGCCTGTATAGCTTTCTTTCCAATCGGCAAGAAGGCAAGAGAATGTGTTTGATGTTTTCTTTACAACAGTCCCTCGGTGTAATTTATGTTGAGTTGGGCTATCTACTATATTTATGTATAACGTTATTGATGACATGTACCATTTTGCAATGAAATTCTGAACCTTGCATCTCTATCCTAGCTATTTATACTTAAAATGGAACTTTGTAAGAATAGAAAGTCTTCAAATTTGGCAAAACTACATTAATTATATATGCTTCTTTGAATCATTTTGGCTGGAAGTACCACTAATGAGCATTCATTGTCCGAATCATGCATGTCTGGTGCATAGAATGTATTTTTCTATGTACAGAAGGCTGCCCAATAGTAACAGGGTTAGCACTCGATCTCATTTCTCTTTATAAGGCCGGTTAAGTTTGTAAATGAACAGGCCTTTCAAAATTTCATCTGCTATGAATACATCATAGGATAATTTTAACTTCTGGTTGGAGATTTAATTCCTCCGTTTTTCTCTACAGTGATTCAAAATTGAATCCGAGGAATCTTAAACTGTGGTAAGATGAAATGGTACTACGTATGTTTTGGTATGTAAAACTCAAATGGGTGAAATCTATCTTGAAAGCAATAGCCATGGATATCAGTGTTTCGTACAGTTTGAAGGTTGTTTCTATATCATATATCTTAAACAGGTCTTCAATCCAAATGTTTTCTTACAACACAGAGTATTTAGTTGAAGAGTAAAACGTAGTCAGATGACCAGCTTGGAATGAATCTAAAACAGAACAGGGGCATTAGTCAAAAGAATAGTGACAGGGAAAATGATCTATGTCAAAAATACAGATCATGCAGAAATCCTGGAAGAACTTTGCTCCTTTGAATTCCTTTTGCAGACTTTCAAATAGGACAATCACTTAAGTATTTGACATGATATTTTGACAACCCATAGCCCTATGATGTAGATTCTTGCTTCAGGTCGACTCTTATCCCCCTTCTTTCAAATATACAATATTTGCAATTTATTTTTATCTTTATGATAAAAAAAGATTCTTCTCTTTTACAGTTTGAGAATGTGCAATCTATGTAAAAAGTGCATGTGTAAGCTCATATTGACAAAAGGAAATTTCACGTGGAGTATACCACGTTTGGGATCACAAATGTTTAACGTCTTCAAATTCATTAGCATCATTTTAGAGCAGATAAATTTACAGCATTGACCAGACATGCACCTTTCGGATAATAAACCCTCGTCAGTGACAAGATGCATCACAGTTATTCGTAACGAAATGGGAATATTGAAGTGAGGAGTAATTTTATGTTTAGCCTTTAATGACTAATAAGCAAAATGACACCAGATATGGATTTGGCCCTTAAAAGTCCTGATTAGATGTGCTACACTTAATATATCAAGTAAATATTACATTTTACACAGTAGTAGGAGACTATTTGGTGGCAATTTTGAATTTCCCACGATAAGCAGAGTTGCCCTAGAAGCATGTGTTAACTGAAAACAACCAAAACAGCAAAATAAAAGTATTCTAGGACCATTGCAACTACAAATAAGATGTGTTACACGAACGTTTTATTGAAATATTCACATTGTACCATAATGAAGTTGAAATTTGGCGGCCATCTTGAATTTTAGTCCTGAATGAACTCAAATTGTAAAAATGACATCGGAAATGGGTTTGTTGACCCTCAAAACCCCTGATTTGATGTGCCACACTTAATATTTAAGGAAATAATTTAATTTCATCTATTGGTGGAAGGCATTTGGCGGCCATTTTGGATTTCCGGCGATAAAAAGAGTTGCCCAAGGTTGCCAGAGTGGCAACCAAGCTAGAATCGTTCAGTACTATCCCATAGATAAGAATCATCAAAAAAAGTTCATAGGAAAGGATATTTCTAGGTTCTGAAATTTTCAAATCGACTAGTACATGGATATTACAGGAACATTTGCCAATACAGTTGATTATCATCTGAAGGAGATAGATATATGCAGAATACTTCTCCATTTATAAGATTATCATACAGTGATTCGGACGTGAGGTTTGGAGGAAAAGCCATGTCAAGACGTTTCATTTTACATTTCCTAGTACTACGTATTCTAACTCAACGATTTTATTATGTTGTATATTTGCTTTCGAAAAAATACCCCTAATTTTTACTATTGTATATGATACTAAATTTGAAATAATTAAAAACAATATTACACGAATTCCGGTGATGCCATTTGTTTAGTATAAGGTATCCGACCCCAATTATTATACTTTCCATTATAAAGCATACTAATATGGCGATTAAATACTCGAATCGCACCACCATTTTTGCTTGAAACTTTTATATCTGCTAGATAGTATCAAAATAAGCTGAAAATTGATTCATACAAAAATCTGTAGCTTAGTAGGCTTTTCATATCTTTTTAAAAGGGGGTATCTTATTATCTACAATCTATCAATTCTAGAGTCTCATAAGACATCTGTCTTTCCGCGATTAGGATGATGCAGTATCATTCAATTAGCTAGAATATTTTTAAACTCATATGCGACCCATTGACGTAAAAAAAGAAATCATCTAGTGTAAAAAGAGTCGTAGAAATTAAATGTAAGAAGTCGAGGGATTAAAATAATCAGGAAATATTTACGTGGTCAATGAACTTTCAAAATTAATTGCGATCTGAAATAAGGCGTTTTGGTTTTTGGAGAAGGGAGGTGATCTCCAACAAGACCCCATTGCAGTACCAACATCAGAATACCAAAACAACCGATGCAAAAACACAAAAGACAAGTATAGTATGAGACGGAAAAGAGACATACGACATGTAAACATCAAACACAAAAGACTACACATAAACCGACGAGACCAATGGGCAACCGGTGCCGACTTTGGACATTCATTTGTCACGCAAGTAACAAATGGTGTGGTTATCCTGGATTACGTGCGCACAACCCTCTCACTTCTCCAATTACCCAGAGGTCTCGAAGAACGTACAATTGTGGTGTAAAACAACCTCCTCACTGTAAGATGACCTCACACAAACAAGACCGCAAAATGTAGAGGCCCCAGAAACACAGATGAATATGTAAATGGATATAAAAAGAGGACATGCGTAATACAGTCCGTGCTCTGCCGGCTGTAACGAGCTCATGTATGTAATCACCCGAGGAGTCCGACTGACATTCAGAGAGGACAGGTGGTCGGGGCCCTGTCTTCTCAAAAGAGGTTTAAACAGGAGCCGTCATGGAGTCCCGTCGTCACAGATAGTCAGAGTGCAAGTCTGCGCTTGTACAAGACCGTAGATTGGTCAAGTACCAAGCCTAGTGTCCGTTTGGTGACATTAGGATCATATCCACGGTATAAAAGGCGTTTGATGACTTTTTGTAAAATTTCAGAAAGTCTTAACTATGTTATGAAAGCGGAAACCTTGACCTATATATTTTTTTTTGGTAATTTGTAAATCTCTACTGTGAAAATCCAAAATATCAGTACATGCTCTAGCGTTCCGGAGGAGCTGTGATATGTAAATGCTGTATGACGGTAATCTTTGAACATCACCGTCAAGCCAGGGGAAATTTACTATGTTGAATCCAAAATCATCCCTTTTTTCATATACACTTGTATGAATCTTTCCGTTTACAATTTTGATATTCAGGTTCAAAAACGGTGTTTATGTATTTGTAACGTTTGCCTTGTTAAGTGTTAGTTCTTGTGGATAAATTTCATTCTTATACAATTCAAAAGCAGGATTGTCAATGGTTAGAATATCATCCAGATACCTAGAAGTATTATTGAAACATTTCAGATCATCCAATTTTCTTTGCTTCTGAAGATTTTGGATAAATTCTTTTTCATAAGTGTATAAAAATAAAATTGCAACAAGAGGCGCACACTTAGTACCCATAGGAATTCCTACAACCTGCTTGTACAGATCCTCACCAAATCTAACATAAATATTGTCCAAGAGGAAGGACAAGGCATTACACAGGTCACTATATGTCCATGATTTGTATGATTTGTAGTCTGTCGAGGAAAAGAAACCCTTCGATTCAGATGTACAAATGTAAGTTTTCCGCTCTCGATCAAAACACCATTAAATGAGATTAGATAATCGATCATTAATTTTGTCATGAGGAAGTCTGGTGTACATATTAGAGAAGTCGTATGAAGAAGTCGTATAGGCTTGAAAATTTCCAGATTTCATTTTGTCAATCACATCCCCTGAATTCTTAATAGACCAAAATAAATTTATATCGTCCCTGTTTAGAACCGTTTCACAATATCTAGTTACGTGTTCTTTAATAGCAGTAAATGCTGACGTCATATTTCTAGACAAAACTGTAGTGGAGCAGTTACAATGTACTAGAATCAGCAATAAATCGAAATTTGTAAGGAGACTTGTGCAGTTTCGGTATGCAGTAGAGTGTTGGGAGATACAATTTAGAAATAGAGATATTGAATGAAGACAGTTCACTGTTATGTTTACTTAAAATGTTAGATGCACTTTCATTGCTTTTGATATATGTATTAGTAGACGAAAGTTCCGAAACCAAAGTTGATATGTAGTAACGTTTTCAAACGATAATGGTGTTGTTGGCTGCTTTATCAGCTGGTGCAAAGACATATTTTTCATGTAAGTTACTTAGTTTGGATTTGAAATATCTTTCTGATTAGGAACGTGGATTTTGAAAAAGATGAGGGTTTTTATGGAAGTTATCTATTCGAATATCCGTTATATCTAAAATGAGGTTTTTCCAGTCATTCAGAGCATGCGGTTCGACTCCTTCTGATTTACACCATCTTTTCGTATAATTATCTAAGGAATCCGTAAGCACCTCACGGCATTTGACAAAATATATCTTGGATGAGATTCTATACTTAGGTCCTTTTTAGCTCACCTGAGCGAAGCTCAAGTGAGCTATTATCATAGCGCGCCGTCCGTCGTCCGTCCGGCGTAAACTTTTAACATTTTTGACATCTCCTCTGCAACTGCTGCATGGAATTTCACCAAACCTTACAGGAAGCAAGTACTCAAGGTCCTCTACCAAGTTTGTGTTTTTCATACCGAGTGCTCAACAAATATGGCCACCGAGGGATCTGGTTGGCTGACACATTTTCGACATCTCCTCTGCAACCGCTGCACAGAATTTCATGAAACTTTACAGGAAGAAAATACTCAAGGTCCTCTACCAAGTTTGGGTTTTTTGTGCCGATAGGTCAACAAATATGACCGCCGAGGGCTCTGATTGGCTGACACATTTTCGACATCTCCTCTGCAACCGCTGCACAGAATTTCATGAAACTTTACAGGAAGGCAGTACTCATGGTCCTCTCCCAAGGTTGGGTTTTTTGTGCCGATCGGTCAACAAATATGGCCGCCGAGGGTTCTGATTGGCTGACACGTTTTCGACATCTCCTCTGCAACCGCTGCACAGAATTTCATGAAACTTTACAGGAAGGAAGTACTCAAGGTCCTCTACCAAGTTTGTGTTTTTCGTGCCGATCGGTCGACAAATATGGCCGCCGAGGGCTCTGATTAGCTTACACATTTTCGACATTTCCTCTGCAACTGCTGCACATTATTTCATGAAACTTTACAGGAAGGAAGTACTCAAGGTCCTCTACCAAGTTTGGGTTTTGTGTGCCGATAGGTCAACAAATATAGCCGACGAGGGTTCTGATTGGCTGACACATTTTCGACATCTCTGCAACTGCTGCACAGAATTTCATGAAACTTTACAGGACGGAAGTACTCAAGGTCCTCTACAAAGTTTGTGTTTCTTTGTGCCGATCGGTCAACAAATATGACCGCCTAGGGCTCTGATTGGCTGACACATTTTCGACATCTCCTCTGCAACCGCTGCACAGAATTTCATGTAACTTTACAGGAAGGAAGTACTCAAGGTCCTCTACCAAGTGTGGGTTTGTTGTGCCGATCAGTCAACAAATATGGCCGCCGAGAGCTCTGATTGGCTGACACATTTTCGACATCTCCTCTGCAACCGCTGCACAGAATTTCATGAAACTTTACAGGAAGGAAGTACTCAAGGTCCTCTACCACGTTCGGGTTTTTAATGCCGATCGGTCAACAAATATGGCCGCCGAGGGCTCTGATTGGCTGATACATTTTCGACATCTCTGCAACCGCTGCACAGAATTTCATGAAACTTTACAGGAAGGAAGTACTCAAGGTCCTCTACCACGTTTGTGTTTTTCGTGCCGATCGTTCAACAAATATGGCTGCCGAGGGCTCTGATTGGCTGACACATTTTCGACATCTCCTCTACAACCGCCGCACAGAATTTCATGAAACTTTACAGGAAGAAAGTATTCAAGGTCCTCAAACAAGTTTGTGTTTTTCGTGCCGATCGGTCAACAAATATGGACGCCAAGGGCTCTGATTTGCTAACACATTTTCAACATCTTCTCTGCAAAAAAAAAAAACTGCACAGAATTTCATGAAACTTTACAGGAAGAAATTACTCAAGGTCTTCTACCAAGATTGTGTATTTTGTGCTGATCGGTCAACAAATATGGCCGCCGAGGACTCTGATTGTCTGACACATTTTCGAAATCTCCTCTGCAACCATGCCACAGAATTTCACGAAACCTTGCAGCAAGCAAGTACTCAAGGTCCTCTGCCAAGTTTGTGTTTTTCTTGTCGATAGGTCAACAAATATGGCTGTCAAGGGCTTTGATCTGTAGAAGTATTTTTCTGACTTTTAACCTTTTGTCTGCAACTCAGGTTAGCGATGTGGCCCCCTTGGGCCTCTTGTTTAAGAAGACCACAAAGCTGTCTGTCTTGGATAATTGAAAAGTCACCTGTAACAACATGACCAGCTGGTTTGTAGAGATATTTAGAAGTTGCACATTCTCAAGAAGCAGGACACGATTCAAGTATGTCAGGATCCGATGTATCTTTATTATAGTTAAAAACAAAGTTTCGAATAGGTTTCTTGTACTTACGCGGCTGCGTTAAGGTGCTCCATGCTGACGTCGCGCTGAAAATATTCCATTTTTACGGTGCCTGGCATTCAACCCTCAATTACAGCTTAAACGTTCTTTCTTTAGTTCAAAGCTGTGTTTTTTTAATATCTGGTAGGTGTCTGGTAGCTAAGAAAAAAAAAATCACCAGGGGGATTCCCCTGTGTCACGTGACAGCCCTAAATATAACTCTACAGCGTTGTCTCGGTTTTAAATTGAATTTTGCAAGTGGTAAATAAGGAAAAAATAATAGAAATGTTATATCGTTTTCTTCAGTAAATCCTGTAGATTTAGAAATGTGCTGGGCATTGTAACACTTAAAACGATTAAGAGGAGAAAATATACCGAGAAGGAAAACAAGTGGTAAAAACACTGCAAAACTCGACTTTACATCCACATTTTACACAACTATTAAAATTTCTATTAAATGCGCAGCAAAATCTTGGTAAATTGAAGTGTCCTCTATAGATTCTGTATAAAAATATCGAAATCGTACAAGGGTAGTCACCTGCAAATTACATTTTTTTACAACTACCCTTTATCAGCCTATATTCAGATGGGACCTAAACGCACAGGTGATCTGGATTACGTCATAGAAATTTAGCGGGAAAGCATTAGTAAACATGCACTATACGATATACGTGTGTACAACATAATAACACGGGTTTTTAATATCTGATACAATGTAAAGTGGTTTTTTTTATTTTAGCATTATTTTTACAACGATGAGAATGTAATATACATATATTAAGAAGGCAAGCCCGGCCGGGGGGGGGGGGGGGGGGGGCTGACCCGGGAAAACATTAGTAAACATGCAACATATACGTGTGTACAACATAATAACACGGGTTTTTAATATCTGATACAATGTAAAGTGGTTTTTTTTATTTAAGTATTATTTTTACAACGATGAGAATGTAATATACATATATTAAGAAGGCAGGCCCGGCCCGGGGGGGGGGGGGGGGGGGGGCTGACCCGGGAAAGCATTAGGAAACATGCACTATACGATATACGTGTGTACAACATAATAACACGGGTTTTTAATATCTATTACAATGTAAAGTGTTTTTTTTATTTTAGTATTATTTTACAACGATGAGAATGTAATATACATATATTAAGAAGGCAGGCCCGGCCCGGGGGTGGGGGGGGGGGGGGCTGACTCGGGAAAACATTAGTAAACATGCAACATATACGTGTGTACATGTACAACATAATAACACGGGTTTTTAATATCTGATACAATGTAAAGTGGTTTTTTTTATTTTAGTATTAATTTTACAACGATGAGAATGTAATATACATATATTAAGAAGGCAGACCCGGCCGGGGGGGGGGGGAGACTGACTCGGGAGGGTAAGCCTCGTCCGGGCATCCGCTTTTAGTATATATATGTTTTTCAAGTTAAAACATTAAATATTTTCTTTCTGGGAAAGATTGTGGTAGGGAATAACTCCGCTAGACAACAAAACTTCTGCTGATCAAAATATTGAAATCTATGTATCAATGCAATATTTCCTCGTACTGAATCCAACCCGGCGGACTATTGAGACCGCGATACTGACCGCCTTCTAATTTTGTATTTAACAAAATTGATTGTAAACTTGTTACAGGGCTTTCGTGAGCAGAGCTCTATCGGTGACAAAATAATCATAATAAAAAAATGTATATAATTTGAATAAATAAGAGAGAGAGAGAGGGGGGGTTCTTTCCCGGCTAGGCTAATCATGTTTCAGTCTAATTATAACCCGCCCGATCTCTTGCTGATTACAATTTGTTTTATTACTATTTTTATTTCTTTTTAGATTTAGTCTAGTACAAGTTGACCGTATCTGAAGTCTCAATATTGTTCTGTTGTACCGGTTATGAATATGGTGTCCGCCGTATAGCCATTTATTGACACATGTATTTTAGCACCGTATTCGTAATGATATATATTATAAATTTTTAAAAATAATGCTTGAGAATTAACTGTATTAATATGCATGAGCTGGCACCCTTCCCCCCCCCCCCACACCCCGGCAGCAACAACTAAATGAATATAAAAATGAATCAGAAATAAATATTTTAAAGCCGGTAAATCAGTAAAACTCCATTAAATTGCTAAATATGGACAATATCTAACAAATAATCGAAATAAAAATTGTGCTCCTTTATGAGGATACCATTATCAATTCCTTATACTGATTTACTAATTGAAAATCAGCGATTCCTCTGTGAATTAAAAGCGGTTTCTCATCCAAAGCTTCCCTTTAACTCTGAACTGAGACTGCGCATGCTTGACCTACAATGACCCGATGTGCAAAACTGTGGAAAAACACGCATTCTTTCATTACTTCTCGTAAATAAGATACTGGGAACATTTAGAGTTGATGTAAGGAACAGGATGAAAGCTGAATAATATTGAAAATCGATCCAGTACAATTAATCCCTTAAAATATCCCTAACATACGATAACTGATGTGACGTCATTAATAACGTCACACAATGTTTTCGCGGAATTTTCTCTAACGACATTGCGTGGAGCACCTTAACGTAGCTGCGTATAACAAATAAGAGGTGGTTCTAAATTTTCAAAGTATTGAGGAATGATACTTTGTACACGATGATCCCGAAAAATATTAGAGATGTTAAGAAGATCAAAACCTTTGTTAATAAACGGGATTTTTATGAATCAAATTTTAGGGGAGGTGTAATTCACCTTCATGATGACGGGTGCCGCCATTACACCTTTACCAAACTCGTAAGCTACCCTATTGTTCAAAGGGTTCACACCTACTTCGTTTGCCTCCATCGCCATTTCAGCAAATAAATACAATAAAAGTTTTTTTTCATTGTCACCCCTTCAATGTATCTTACAATATTTGGTGGATTAAAATACTTAATTCTGCACAAAATACAGTGTTTTGCTCTCTGCTAAAATCGTACCACTGTCCATCTTTATGTCACGTGACATAGTCCATAGAAACCCATCCAGGATAGATTTTATTAAATGTCGCAAAGTACTAAAGGAAGATAACTATATCAAACGATGGTGTAAATCGGAAGGAGTCGAATCGCATTCTCAGAATGACTAGAAAAACATCACTGATATTCGAATAGATAACTTCTACTAAATCCTCATCTTTTTGAAAATCCAAGTTCTAAATCTGGAAGATATTTCAAATCCAAATAACGAAATTAACATAAAAATTATGTCTTCGCTCCTGCAGATAATGCAGCCGACAACAGCATATTCATTTGAAAACATTACTACATACGTTTGTGACCGACTAACATCGTCACTGAAGAAGTTCTACGGTCGATATGGGGAACTCATACACTATGATGTTCACACTCCAGAATGGTGGATGATATTCTGTCATAGAACATTTGTACCATCCAATCAAAGTCTTCCAAAATGTAAGTAATCGGATTTGACAATTCTACCGAACTGAAGCGACGGGTATTGCATGCAAGAAGGAGATGCTGACTCTTCCTGGGCATTTGGTCTCACTCCCATATCGGGAGTTCGCTTCTTTTTCATGTGGTGGAGGTTTTTGTTTGTTTGCTTTGGTTCCTGTTTTATCCTGATTTCGTATGCCTTCGGATAATGATTTTCTGAATTATCGATTTTGTGCTGTATATAGGGATATGGTCATTATCGATATTTGTCACATCTAGGTTCGGAACTTTAGTCCACAAATACTTATATCAAAAAGCAATGAAAGTGTCCGTAACATTTTGAGCAAACATAATAGGGAAATGTCATCATTCAACATCCCTATTTCTTAAATGGATCTTCCTACAGTATACTGCATACCAAAACTGCACAAGTCTCCTTACTTTCGATACATTGCTCATTCTAGCGACTGCTCAGCTACAATTTTGTCTAGAAATATGACGTCAGCATTCACGGCTGTTGCCCATATATTTTAGACTAAGGATCACTGAAGAGGGTTAAGTACCTGAAACGTGCATGTCTGGTCCATGCTGTAATTTATCTTGTCTTAAATGATGCTATTGAATTTAAAGACGTTTAACATCTAAACAGGAATTATGTTATTTTTATCTTATTTTGGTCTAAATATATTATTAATTTCTTTTGAAATTCGGACCCATACAAGAAACAATGTATATTACTTCACTTAATTTCACAACCTGCATTTTATAATTATAAGTGACATTATAAACAAAATAAGAAGGATCAAAGGTAGACATAACTACCATCGAAATTGTGTTAGAATCATCAAACGCCTTTTTTATGTTTAACGTCTTCAAATTCATAAGCATCATTTTAACGGAGATAAATCTACAGCATGGATACATATGTATGTTCCTTCTGACACATTGCTTAGTACCGGACGAATCAACATTCTTGTACTAGCGCATTCTTAAGAACTACAATCTAATTGATTGTGACGACAGTGATGTGTGTTTGATGTTTCTATGTGATTTGGTGTTCCTTGTACCATTGCGTCTCCTGTTCGTGTCTGCTTTGTGTTTTTGCAGTGAGTGTCAGGGGATGCTTACTCCTCCCGGGCACCTGATCCCATCTCTAGCTTGCTAGGGGTCCGTCGATGTCAGGGGATGCTTACTCCTCCCGGGCACCTGATCCCATCTCTAGCTTGCTAGGGGTCCGTCGATGCTAAACATAGTGCTCTATTGTGAGTGCTGTTGAGATTATCGTCAGGATCTTCTTTAACTCATTGCTGTTGGTACTGCTACCGGTTATTGTTGGAGATCCCCTCTTTGGAAGTAATCTAAGCCATAACATGAAGATAAATCTCAAAGGGTTTTTGAAATGACAAATATGGATAATGACCATATCCCTGTCTACAGTACAAAATCGATAATTCAGAAAATCAGAAACCGAAGGCATACAAAATCAGGATAAAACAGGAACCAAAGCAAACAAAAACAAAAACCTCCACCATATGAAAAGAAGCGAACTCCCGATATGAGAGTGAGACCAGGTGCCCAGGAAGAGTAAGCATCTCCTGCTTGCATGCAACACCCGTCGCTTCAATTCGGTAGAACTGTCACATCCGGTTACTTCCATTTTGGAAGACATAAAGTACAATCTTTGGTTGGATGGTTCAAATGGTCTATTACAGAATACCATCCACCATTCTGGATAGCGGGACATCATAGTGTATGACGAGTTCCCCGTATCGACCGTAGAACTTCCTCATTGACGATGTTAGTCGGTCACAAACATATCCCTGACTGAGAAGCTTATCTGAAAGACGCCTAGCTCTCAGAACAAAATCCGTATATTTGGTACTTGCTCTGGCATAGCGTATCAACTGAGATATGAACACGCCATAAGCAGGCGATGAAGGGATGTTGCTACTCAGAAAAGGAAAGTTCGTAATGCTGAAATTGAAGTCGTCACGTTTGTCATAGAGTGAGTGAAAACTTGTTCTTTCATTTATAATAATCCTGAAACAATATTAGTTTAATAACCACAGGAACGTAACTTTTTTACGAGCTAAGATAAACTACGATAGATATAAATGTCTGACACTTTTTCTTGTTTGACGAACTATGAAAGTTATAATTTCTAACAGATCAACAGAAAAATGATGAGAAATTATTCAATCGTTATCACGATTTTTTTTTACATATATATAGAACTTTTAAAGTTGAAATAATTTAAATAATTTTAAGTTCGACAGGCGAAAAGTACAATGCATTCTATAATGGATGTAGTGCTTGCACAGTAGATCATTCGATAAATTGTCCTTCGTGTTTCTGTGGAGCGGTGTCACTGTCTCCGTCTGTTTGTCCAATATTTTTTTGTGCGAGAAGTTCTTTTTTGTATTATTCGTTCCTACGCCTTTTGATTGAGTGTTCTTTTTTTGTTTTTGTTTTTTATTTGGAATCTAGCTTGGCTTTTGCGTTTGACTTCAATTCACTGATGCATAAATATATTGAACTAAAATGTAAAACTAGGCTCTCCTTTTTCTTTCCCGCAACAATGTCTTCAAGTTTATAAAATTAAATCACAGGTTCCTTTACTGATTATACCAGATATATTTAAAACAAAGGAGGGGATCTCCAACAACACCAGGTTGTAGCACCCACAGCAAAACCCCAAAACATCCAATGCAAAAACACAAAGCAGACAAGCACAAAGAGACGCGTAAGGGACAAGGAACGTCAACGCACAACACAGAAACATCAAACACAAAGGACTACACATAAACCAACGAGACCAATGGGCAACCGGTGCCGACTTAAGACGGCCATCTGCCACGCAGAAGGTATGGTTATCCTTGATTACGTGCACACAACCCTCCCACTTTTCCGATTACCAAGATTTAACACACAAACCACATCATTGATAGATTCTCATAAATTAAAAAAAAGTTCAACAAGAACAATTTGTCATATAAATTGAAATTCCTGTATCACTATAATGCAGGAATCATATATGTATAAATATCCATACCTTCATAGAACTAGTACATTTGTAAACGTAATAAGGTAGGTTGATAGATAACGATTGCCTTCCTGTCACCTGCCGACAAGTTTCTAAGGTCATCAGACTTTAAAAAAAATAAGACTTTTACAACCAGGTAAGTAATAATTTATTAGTCTTATGCATCTAATCAAAGTATAAAAAACACTTATTCTTAAAGGCATCATTACAACTAAGTTAAACGCTTTTAATGTCAGCACACGTGTTTGACTTTTATTTATTCAGAGCTTACCAGACCAAAATTCTTTAAACGGGTGACATTCCGCATTAAAACCCGTTGGGTCTTGTAGACAATTTGAATTAATTAACTCTTAGAGTTTACGATGGAATTAACAGACGAAATCTTCCCTATACGGAGTCCTTCAATTGTACAGAAAATAATCCCACAAAAAGACCCCGTTCCACTACAATCTCGCTGTACCTACGCTCATTCCCGACTCCGAAAATTGCAAGGTCGGGAGAGGATAGGGTTGCCCTCCACCATTATTTTGACATTTCGCATTATCGCAGACCCCCCACCTCTTATATTACTCATTATGGACTACCTAATGTGATGTCATACTATGTATTTGGTATCAATAGATTCAGAAAATTTTAAATTTTTAATTTATAGACAATTTAACAATAAAATTTAATACAAGAACCACATTATCTGTGCTGAAATGACATGAAAATGGGGTGAAATTTTGTGCAAAAAGTACCATATTGGGCAGTGTTAAGGGCAAAATTTCACAAAGTTGCGTCATTTTTCTCAGATATTTCAATCAACAGTCTGAAAGATATATTCTTACTCTAAATCATATGGAAAAATCAGGAGGTCCTTACGGCTCGTTTGCCCGAAACCACTGTCGAACCAACTTGTATGAATTTTGACGCGAGGAAATTCCGCCAAAATTCACATGGTCCATCGCACGTTGCAATGTTTATATAGGATACGAAACTAAGGATTCAAAAATTTTCAGTGTCCTGTTACAAACATATTACCTAACACTTTTCAACCATTTCATTACTTTTCATCCTTGCTTTATATAAGCTGCCTTATTCAGGGGTATATGCCCTGATAGCCTTTTACATTAATATTCAGTACCCCTAATTTTATACGAAATGGTGGAGTGGAACCATAAGGGGAATTTTTTTTCCCATCAAAGATATAAATTTGTGTTTATTTGAAAATTTAAGTTTTTTCGCATCTAACGGTACCATAGTTATAGCGCTACACCTTATACTTTTGTCGCTACACAGTACCGAAGGGCGCGTGACGCGCCCATCCAAGTACCCCTTCATGACCATGATGAGGCTTACATAGACAGACATGTATATATTAATGTTCAGGTAGAGACACCATAGTGTCTTTTTGTATTTACTTTGATTCATCATTTAGGAAAAAGATGAAAGAAAGCCCAAATTTCACTTTTGAGGATGGTTGCTATGGCAACGACAAAATTTTGTTGCTTCGGAACCCGTTATTCGATTCCGCAATAAGGCCAGTATTGGAAATGGTTATATGCATCATTTGTGTTTTCAGGTCAATTTGGTTGCTATGGTAACCATTATTTTTCAAATTTTAGCTTATTTACATAAATTTGACATTTTCTTAATGTGTTGATACCTGTCATTATGTGTTAAACCTAATACTTTTGTCTCTTTGGTGTGCCAAATAAAGCATGAGTGCATAGCTTGTACTGCCTTTTTCTCCAAAAATAGTGCTAAAATAGAGTCAGCATCAATTTTCATAACAATCAAAAAATTTTCAAATTTGAAAGAATCCAACAATTATTGGTTTATTATGATACAGCAGGGTCATGACCTTTATGTGAGTTGGGTTGTTACCATGGCAACCAATTTTGAAATTTGAACCTAGGAAGCTATATGGTCAATATGGTTGCCCTCCACCATTATTTTGACATTTCGCATTATCGCAGACCCCCCACCTCTTATATTACTCATTATGGACTACCTAATGTGATGTCATACTATGTATTTGGTATCAATAGATTCAGAAAATTTTAAATTTTTAATTTATAGACAATTTAACAATAAAATTTAATACAAGAACCACATTATCTGTGCTGAAATGACATGAAAATGGGGTGAAATTTTGTGCAAAAAGTACCATATTGGGCAGTGTTAAGGGCAAAATTTCACAAAGTTGCGTCATTTTTCTCAGATATTTCATCAACAGTCTGAAAGATATATTCTTACTCTAAATCATATGGAAAAATCAGGAGGTCCTTACGGCTCGTTTGCCCGAAACCACTGTCGAACCAACTTGTATGAATTTTGACGCGAGGAAATTCCGCCAAAATTCACATGGTCCATCGCACGTTGCAATGTTTATATAGGATACGAAACTAAGGATTCAAAAATTTTCAGTGTCCTGTTACAAACATATTACCTAACACTTTTCAACCATTTCATTACTTTTCATCCTTGCTTTATATAAGCTGCCTTATTCAGGGGTATATGCCCTGATAGCCTTTTACATTAATATTCAGTACCCCTAATTTTATACGAAATGGTGGAGTGGAACCTAGATCTTAGTCATATCTTGCTCTAGTATAGCGTATGTTGGTACAGTTGATCGCTCTAGAGGTCGGGAAAAGTTTCCGGTGGAAAGAATACGGGAAACTCTCTTTGTGGTCGGGATAGTCGAGAGTACAATCGTGTCGCGTGGATGGAGCATGGTCTATCGGCATTTAACTAAACCCGTTCTCTTCACGCTTTAATTACGTCCTGTTCCCGATCTTTACCCGTCTATTCCACACTCTTACCACGATCTATCAACTATACATGTAGATTTAATGTCCCCTGATGTTACCAAGACATTTTCATGATCATCTGCGACCTATTATTCCATAGGGTGTAATGTTAATGTTGGTCATTCGAATTTATAGACGATAAAGATAAGGGTTTATTTGAAAGGTTTTTAAAAAAGGATTAAAGGTGATAAGCACGAAAACTCCCAAAAAAACTTATCGTCGGGAAAATATATGCTCTCATGACCAGAGGTACGAGCTACTTTAAGATAAGTTTTAAAACTTTTGTATGGTTTTAGATAAGTTTTTTAAAAAAATTAGTATGATTTAATGCAGATATGATGATTTTTAAAGATGACATGGGTGAATTCCATTGTTATACCACCGGGATCAAAGATCTTTAGGCATATAGTTTTTGGTCTGTCCCTCTCTCTGTCTGTTTGTCCAAAAACTGTAACAATTGGCATAATTTAAAGTGGAAAACACCTGTCATATTTTTCACATGTGTATTCCTTGTGACAAGAACTTTCCATAGACACCAACATTTTTTACCTTGACCTTTGACCTACTTTCATTCAAGTTTATCAATGAGCATAACTTTCATATTTGTATTCCTTTTGACAAATCCTTTCCATCGATACCAAAATTTGACCTTGACCTTTGGCCTATTTGTGATAAAAAAAATAAACCTTGCGCATCGAATTTGACCTACTGAACAGAAAATGTTCTTAATACTGACAAAGATACTGAAGGGGCATTCGTGTTTCACAAATACAGAATTTATTTTCTCAATGTTAATCAAACTGAATTCCTTTAATACAGTCCCCTATATATGTTCAAATGGATTACGATCAAGTGCTTCAACATGTTGGAGATCTTGGACCATTCCAGAAGAGACTACTGGCAATATGTTTAATACCGATTGTGTACAATTCATTTGGTGGACCAGTAAACAATTTTCTCATGGGCACTCATCTGCACAGGTAAACATGCGCCAGTTTCATTTACAGCTGACACCATTTTTCTTCTACAGTTTTGGGAATGCTGACCGTTGCTCCTAGAAAGAATTAGTCTTCTGTCATATAGATTTGACTTAAAAGAAGGGAGGAGATCTCCAACAAGACCCCGTTGCAGCATCAACAGCAAAACACCCGATGCAAAAAAAAAAGTTACATTAAAGTTACATTTTCTTCCTTGATTGATTTAAAATGCAACACTATCATTTAAAATGCAACACTATCATTTAAAATGCAACACTATCAGCTATTTATTATTTCCAAATTAGTGAATGAAAGTCAAACACCCGGAATCAGATTCCAAAAATCACTATCAAAAGGCTTTAGTTACCAATTCTTGAGAAATATAAATCGGAACTTTTTCACGAGAAAAAAATAGGACAAACAGACGGAGACAATAATACAGCTTAATAGAAACATGAAGGACAACTAATTCTCATTCACTGATGTCGTGAGATAAAAGAAAAAACGTAAACGTAGCAGTTTGAGATTTCCTTGTCTCACACTCCACGTGACTCCTATTATGACGTCATATAACGTAACGCCACGCCATCGTTAGATTTGTGTAGGTTTTTGTATCGATAGTGATGATAAAATGAAGTGAGTGAGAAAAATAATCAATCACGACGTTACGACTTAGACAGGGGAATCTCATCTTCGTTCCAAATATTTGCTACATACACGACTCGGCAAGCCTCGTCGTGGATTGCAAATCTTTTCACTCGCATGAGATTCCCCTGTCTCAATCGCAACATCGTGATAGATTCTATTAATCTAATAGACAATCTCCAGAGTCCTGTGTAAGTACTGAATGCATTGTAGGTGGCGCATTAAAATTGTAAACGTGCTAAAGCGTAGTCTAGTCGATACAGTTTGAACATATTCAAACATCACATGAATTGTTACATGTGCATGTTTGATGCAAGTTCTAAAATCTAAATATGTAGGACCAAAAACTTTGATCCAATTTTATCTTATGTTAAATTTTACCAAGTACACACAATTTAAAAAAAAATTATAAGGGAATTTTGTTGAACAAGTATTTTTGGGTCTTATGAAGCAGGACAACATTATTTACTTCCCTACCTACGCAAACTCTTTTATGCATGTCTTAAAGAAGAAACATAAAAGGATGGGCGCAAGGCTTCATTACAACAATATATAAATCAGACAATTCTAATGCCCTAACAATTATAGAGATATTACTATCACCAGTGTAGTCGGGAAACTGTTTAATAGCGTACTGGATATAAGACTCCAATTGTTCCTCAAGGAAAACTCGGTTAGATACATCAAAGCGAAATAGGATTTACCAAAAATGCAAGAACAATAGATCATATCTTCATTTTAAAATGCCTTATAGATGAGTAGTTCTAAAAAATTAAAAAAAAAAAAATACTGCTGTTTTCATGACTTTAGAAGAGCACTCCAATGTTTTATTCATCCAGGCTTACTTTAATTACTTAATTAGTGGATGACAAAAAATTCTATAATTTAAAAAAATATGTATACTGATGGTACAGCCAGCATTAAACTTGATAACACACTATCTAAAACATTTGATCTTAAAGTAGGAGTAAGACAAGGGGATAACCTAAGCTCCGCCCTATTCAATATCTATACATGTATAAATGACTTGCCAGAATATCTTTAAAAAAAGACCATGTTCAAATGGAAACAAAAGCATGAATTGTTTGATGTACGCGGATGATATTGTAGTTTTATCCTCGGGCCAGGAAGGTTTACAACAAAAAATGAAATGTCGGGAAGAATATTGCAAAAATTGGTGCCTCACTGTTAATATAAGTAAGACTAAAGTTATGATCTTCATTAAAGGGGGAATGCTCATGAAATCATCAATAACATTTAATAATAACCCAATATAGAATGTATATCTAAATACAAATACCTCGGAATATATTTTACAGCTTCAGGCTCCTTTTCATTTGCCAAAACTAAGATATGCAATCAAGAAAAGAAAGCCAATTGTAAGCTACAATGTAAGAAAATAATTCCAGACTTTGAACCCAGATATTATTACTAGCTTACATGTCTTTGATCACACAATAAAACAAATATTTTTGTTCGGATCTGAAAGCGTGTCCAAAGAGGGGGGGGGGGGGGATGTCCGGACACCCCCCCCCCTGGAATTTTCGAAGCATTGCTAATTTTTTGTAATTAATATACATATTTCATAAGATTAAATTCTAATTTCCCTTTTGTTGTCATATTAAAAAATATTATGAATTAGTATTAGAAATTGTTCATTTTGATAATATTTTGCCGTCAGCATTTCAAGAATTTATTACGTATACATACGTGTACGTTATTTTCAAATGATTTTGCGCTTTCCTATATACAACACATATACATTACACCTTAAGTCAATAAACAAGGGTACTAAGAAAACGAAACGTAACTGAAAAAGAATTTGATTCCAATTTTCGCCAAAAAAAAAAAAAAACAAACCAAAAAACCAAAATAAAGCCTGTGTTTGTGAAACACGAATGCCCCCGGTGGCATCTTTGTTAGTATGAACACTATTTTCTGTTAAGTACATGTATGTGAGGTTACTGGGTTAAAAGGTCAAAGGTCAAGGTCACGAGGTCAAAAATTTTGGTATCAATGGAAAGGTCTTGTCACAAGGAATACACATGTGAAATATGAAAGCCCTATCACTTCCCATTCAAAAGTTATGCCCAATGTTAAAGTTTTTGAAAAGTAGGTCAAAGGTCAAGGTCACGAGGTCAAAATTTTGGTATCAATGGAAAGGTCTTGTCACAAGGAATACACATGTGAAATATGAAAGCCCTATCACTTCCCATTCAAAAGTTATGCCCAATGTTAAAGTTTTTGAAAAGTAGGTCAAAGGTCAAGGTCAAAAGGTAGAAAATTTTGGTATCAATGGAAAGGTCTTGTCGCAAGAAACACACATGTGAAATATGAAAGCCCTATCACTTACCATTTAAAAGTTATGCCCAATGTTAAAGTTTTTGAAAAGTAGGTCCAAGGTCAAGGTCAAGGTCACGAGGTCAAAAATTTTGGTATCAATGGAAAGGTCTTGTCACAAGGAATACACATGTGAAATATGAAAGCCCTATCACTTCCCATTCAAAAGTTATGTCCAATGATAAAGTTTTTCGGACAAACAGACAAACAGACGGACAGGCCAAAAACTATATGCCCCCGAATCTTTGATTCCGGGGGCATAAAAAAAACGCTGCCTCGCTATCGCTCGCCATATTTTTTATTTACACATTAATAGACCTGACAATCAATAATCAGGTACTGTGATGTGAAAACTCAAGATTTTAAGCTTAATGCTCGCCATTGCTTTCCAGACACCTGTTTTATTTATAATTAGAAAAAACTGACATTCATCAATCAATAAGTTTACTTTCTTGCGTTTACGTTTTTTTTTTGTGTCGCCTGCGAAGCAAAGCGACACTTAGGGATCACTTTGTCCGTTGTCCGTCTGTCACACTTTGGGTGTCACAGCCCATACCTTTTGATTGGTAAGTGATAGGGCTTTGATGTTTCACATGTGTATTCCTTGTGACAAGACCTTCCTACACATACCATAATATTTGACCTAGTGACCTTGACCTACATATTTGACCTGCTTTTCAAAAAAATTAAGAATGGATATATCTTTTGATTGGTAAGTGTTAGGACTTTGATATTTCACATGTGCAATCCTTTTACAAGACCTTTTTACACGTACCATACTTTTTGACCTTGTAACCTTGACCTAGATATTTGACCTACTTTTGAAAAAAAGATAAGATTTGCAATATCTTTTGATTGGTAAGTGATAGGGCTTTAATATTTCACATGTGTATTCTTTATGACAAGACCTTCCTACACATACCATAATTTTTTACCTATTGACCTTGACCTACATATTTAACCTACTTTTCAAAAAAAAAGAAAAAAAGAATGGATATATCTTTTGATTGGTTAGTGATAGGGCTTTGGTATTTCACATGTGTATTCCTTGTGACAAGACCTTTCCATACAGACCATAATATTTGACCTTGACCTAGATATTTGACCTACTTTTCAATAAAAGTAATATTGGCTATATTTTTTGATTGGTAGGTGATAGGGATTTGATATTTCACATGTATTTTCCTCGTGACAATGCCATTCTACAAATACCATCATTTTTTACCTTGACCTAGCTATTTGACCTTCTTTTCTAAGGTTGTATATATCTTTTAATTGGTAGGTGATAGGTCTTTAATATTTCTTATGATGAGACCTTTTTGTTACCGATTTTTACCTTAACCTTGACCTAGATGATTGACACTCTTTTCTGAAAATTTGAGAATGACTATATCTTTTAATTTGTAATTAAGAGACCTGATATTTCAAATTAATTTCATTTGACAAGACTTTTCTTCTGATATCATATACCAATAATTTTGATCCACTTTCTAGAATAATAATCAAAACTCTTCGCAGGCGACACAAGCATTCCTTGGATTGCTATATTTTTTTACTTAAGGACCCCCCTTGAAAAAAAATCCTGGATCCGCCCATGTGATGCATATAAATGTAGCAAAAGGTTCATTGAGAAAGGATTGAACGCATGGCATGGAACCATTAAGCTTATATTATGTTTGCTTTGGTTCCTGTTTTATCCTGATTTTGTATGCCTTCGGTTTATGATTTTCTGAATTATCGATTTTGTGCAGTGTATAGGGATATGATCATTATCCATATTTGTCACATACTTAAAAGAACTTGACTTCCTACATAGAAGCAATATTGCCAAATTTAGAATTTCATCACACAGATTACATATTAAGACTGGTATATTTAACAAAATCAGAAGAGAAGATCGAATTTGCAAGCATTGTAGTATTAATGAGATAGAAGATGAAATTAATTTCCTTTTAAAATGTCCAAAATATAGTTAGTGAAAGTTCAAATTTATTCAATGAACCCACTGTTGAAGAATCTTGTAAGATATATGTAATGAATATTGAAGACAGCTTATTTATCAAGAAACTAGGGCACTTTCTACAAACTAATTTACCATAAGCTATCTTTATAATGTGCGTACTCATTTATGCCCCCCTTCGAAGAAGAGGGGACATATAGGTTTGCCGCTGTCGGTCGGTCTGTCGGTCGGTCCGCAAAATCAATTTCCGTTCAATATCTCTGGAATGGATTCACATATTGAAATGAAATTTTGTATACAGACACATCAAACAAAAATCTAGGTCAAGTTCATATTTGGGTCCGATCAAAAAAATTTTGACAGAGTTACGTGTATGCCCCTTGCATTTCGAAAAATACCAAAATTTCAGGGTTTCCGTTCAATATCTCTTGAATGGAGTTACATATTGAAATGAAATTTTGTATACAGACACATCAAACAAAAATCTAGGTCAAGTTCATTTTTGGGTCCGATCAAAAAAATTTTGACAGAGTAATGCCCCTTGCATTTCGAAAAATACCAAAATTTCAGGGTTTCCGTTCAATATCTCTGGAATGGATTCACATATTGAAATGAAATTATGTATACAGACACATCAAACAAAAATCTAGGTCAAGTTCATTTTTGGGTCCAATCAAAAAAATTTTGACAGAGTTATGCCCCTTGCATTTCGAAAAATACCAAAATTTCAGGGTTTCCGTTCAATATCTTTTGAATGGAGCTACATATTGAAATGAAATTTTGTATACAGACACATCAAACAAAAATCTAAGTCAAGATCATATTTGGGTCCGATCAAAAAAAAAATGATAGAGTTATGCCCCTTGCATTTCGAAAAATACCAAAATTTCAGGTTTTCTGTTCAATATCTCTTGAGTGGAGTTACATATTGAAATGAAATTTTGTATACGGATACATCAAATGACAATCTAGGTCAAGTTCTTATTTGGGTCCAATCAACAAAATTTTGACAGAGAAATGCCCCTTGCACTTCAAAAAATACCAAAATTTCAGGGTTTCCGTTCAATATCTCTTGAGTGGAGTTACATATTGAAATGAAATTTTGTATACAGACACATCAAACAAAAATCCAGGGCAAGTGTAAATTTGGGTCCGATCAACAAAATTTTGACAGAGTTATGACCCTTGCATTTCGAAAAATACCAAAATTTCAGGGTTTCCGTTCAATATCTCTTGACTGGAGTTACATGTTGAAATGAAATTTTGTATACAGACACATCAAATGACAATCTAGGTCAAGTTCATATTTTGGTCCGATCAAAAAAATTTGGACAGAGTTATGCCCCTTGCATTTCAAAAAATGCCAACATTTCAGGGTTACAGTTCAATATCTCTTGAATGGAGTTACATATTGAAATGAAATTTTGTATACAGACACATCAAATGAAAATCCAGGTCAAGTTTGTATTAAGGTCCGATCGAAAAAAATTTGACAGAGTTATGCCCCCTGCACTTCAAAAAATACCAAAATTTCAGGGTTTCTGTTCAATATCTCTTGAGTGGAGTTACATATTGAAATGAAATTTTGTATATAGACAAATCAAATGAAAATCTA
Source organism: Pinctada fucata (assembly GCA_028142955.1). Classification (NCBI taxonomy): domain Eukaryota; kingdom Metazoa; phylum Mollusca; class Bivalvia; order Pterioida; family Pteriidae; genus Pinctada; species Pinctada fucata. The sequence continues at coordinate 47,261,205 of AP027104.1, read as the reverse complement.
GGTCAAGTGTATATTTGGGTCCGATCAACAAAATTTTGACAGAAATGCCCCTTGCACTTCAAAAAATACAAAAATTTCAGGGTTTCCGTTCAATATCTCTTGAGTGGAGTTACATATAGAAATGAAATTTTGTATACAGACACATCATATGAAAATCTAGGTCAAGTTCATATTTAGGTCCGATCAAAAAAATTTGGACAGAGTTATGACCCTTGCCATGTGAAAAATACCAAAACTTCAGGGTTTCTGTTCAATATCTCTTGAGTGGAGTTACATATTGAAATGAAATTTTGTATACAGACACATCAAATGAAAATCTACTAGGTCAAGTTCATATTTAGGTCCGATGAACAAAATTTTGACAGAGTTATGCCCCTTGCACTTCGAAAAATACCAAAATTTCAGGGTTTCCGTTCAATATCTCTTGAGTGGAGTTACATATTGAAATGAAATTTTGTTTTCAGACACATGAAATAAAAATCTAGGTCAAGTTCATATTTGGGTTCAATCAAAAATTTCTATGCCCCCTTTGAAGAAGAGGGGACATATCGCTTTGCCGCTGTCTGACTTTCTGTCTATCGGTCCGTCGGTCGGTCGGTCCACGACATCAGTTTCCGTTCAATACCTCTGGAGTGGATTCACATATGAAAATGAAATTTTGTGTACAGACACATCAAATGAAAATCAAATATAAAGTTGTGACGGACTTTAATCACAGAAGGGGTAGGGGGGCATTAATGTTTTACAAACATGACTTTTAACTTGTTGTATCTTGATTTGTGCGCATTCATTAGATAAGAGATTGTTTGATGTTTATCCCGTATTTACTTACGCTGTATAAACAAAAAAATAAACATATATGTAGGCAAAAATAAATTTACATATCGTTTGTAATTATAATCATTATAAACAGCTATGTAAACATGTCCTGAAATGGGCCCGAATTGGAATGACTTATCTTGTATATTTTTCTGTATTTTCAGGTGTAAGATCCCATGGTTACCGAACGATACTTATAATATTCAAGATGAGAAACACGCAGCCTTAGTAAACGATACCATACCCATGGTGGACAGTTCATATGATCCATGTCATATCATAATCAATGGAACAAAACAACAATGTAGTGATTGGGTTTTCGACGACTCTGTCTTTAGCAGGACTGTAAACTCACAAGTGTGGTAGCAATTTTCTGTTGTTTATTGATGTGGTTATTATATCCATTTTATCAAGTTGAAAAAAAAATGAATTCCAACATGTGTAATTAGTGAAATAAGTAATTTATATGTTTGCTTATTGATTTATTATTACTTATGTCACTCTCATATAGACACTTAATTTATAATTGCTGAAAACAAATTTAGCACATGTTTTGTCCTAAAATTATTGCACACGATCTTCACAAATGAAACGTTACTATAAATAATTGACATTTGTTTCAGTATCTAGCAGTATGTGACATGAAGATGATGGTATCGCATGCCACGATGACGTATTACTTTGGATACATGGTGTCGTCATTACTTATGTGTCCCTTGGCCGATCTGTAAGAACTTATCTAAGAATACTGAATGGGTATATTTGATTTAGACAACGTTAAATGGGTGACATTTCATTGTTGACAGTTATAACTTTTCAATGATAGATATAAAACGGTAATACTCCTTTTTTAGATTTGGACGTCGATTAGTAGCATGTATTTCACTTACTCTCCAGTTCATTGCCAACATCCTAATGCCGTTTTCAGTCGACATCTACATGTTTGCTGTCCTTAGATTTTTTGATGGATTTTTCGGTCTATCATTTTACGCAACTGCATTTGTTATAGGTACCGTTGAGTCATGTAATTGAACAATTATATACAAAGAGTTTTCTTTTTTCGGTAAGATGTTGGGGCTGGTTTCTTATTTCGTTCAATCATTTTTAATGTAACTAAAATACTAGTATATAATTTTATTCAATTTTAGGTTAAAATTTGGCCAAGAAATAAAGTATCTTTTTTTTATTATAATTTTATAAGCATATTCTTCTACATGTACTTGTTGTTTTTAGTTCTGGAGTTAGTTGGTCCTTCTAAGCGCCAAGTAACTGGAACCCTGATCTTACTGGCCTACTGTATAGGTGAATACATATTGGTATTCCTTGCTTATTTCATCAGAGACTGGCGCTGGCTACAACTAGCACTGGCAGTCCCTATGGCCGTAGCTGTATTTTATTGGTGGTAAGTTTATGTACATTTATTTGAGAGGTAATAGAGTAAACACTAAATCGACATGATCCTAAATGAAACATGTTAATGACAATAGTAATTTCTTTGTTCTGAGATTTATGCAAAAATGTTTTATCAAATATATACGTTATACAGAAACTGTCATTTACCCTCCTCCTGATCATTCTATCCTAGAAGTCGGGACCTCATCATTCAAACAGGAAAGATGTATGCTTTCCATAACCTATACTAATTTCTGATAATTAGACAAGAAAAATGGTCCCATTTAACCATGAAATAAACAAAATGCATTGCGGTCGTGGGATAGATCCGATTCGTTTCAAAGACTTCGGTCCATCTTTTTTGTATGACGTAGGCCCCGCATTTTACCTGAATCACCAAGATGGCTTTTATCAAGGGAGAGGACAGAAGCGGCTTTAAAGATAATAAAGAGAGCTGCTGTGGTCAACCATTCAAACATTTCAAGTGACATAACTATTATTAAGTTGAGAGAGGCAGACGATGAAGGAATTATGATCATTCTGAAGAAATTATTCACATCAAACACACTGGTGATAAGATGGGTCATCGTTGCTGTGAACTGGTACATGTACCCATGCATGCTTATTTTTTTTAACTTTTATGAAATAGGCAATAATGGAAACGGTTAAGTAAGACAAGTGTGAACCAAAATAAGTAGCATCTGGTCTTGAAATCAGATGCTGGCGATTCCCTCTCCAATAAATGTTTGAAAATGCGATTAACTTCGTGCTTTACATATTTATTTTCTTTCCTTTCTGCCAATACACACTGATGAAGCACAGAAGCTGACGAAAAATCCTTAAAACCTTGCAAATCGCTTATGTAATTACCAAATCAAAAAAGGTTCAACTCACCACACATCTGTTCACCGAAAATTATATCCGTATTAAAAATTTCGTCAACTTATACTATAATCCATTATGTTAAGACTTATAAAAGTTCAAAATGGAAATTTGGATCTTGAAATTTGTATACCACAATTTTATCATTCTCCTTCTTGTAAATGAAACCCTTTTTATTTCTTCAAGGTTTGTGATATCCTTTATATATCATGGTATCCAACTGAATATAGGACACCTTGGAGAGAATCTCTACCTTACTTTCTTCATCAATGTTATCGTTGAGACAGTAGGATATTCTTTGGTATTTTTCATCAACAAGACTGGAAGACGGCGTATGCATTTAGCCACAATGTTTGCCATGGCAGCCGTGTTTGTCGCCTCTGTATTTACAGTTATGTTTTTAGAGTCGGGTGAGTTCACTTTCGTTTATATGTGGTGACGGTAATGTAAATGATAATTCGTATTAACATGTGCATGTCTAACCCCAGTTTACATCAATGTAAATGATAATTCGTATTAACATGAAGGGAGGAGATCTCCAACAAGACCCCGCTGCAGCATCAACAGCAAAACACCAAAACACCCGATGCAAAAACACAAAAGACGAGTACAGCACGAGACGGAAAAGAGACACGTGCATGTCTAACCCCAGTTTACATCATGTTCACGGAGGCCACGTTTCAAGCCACCGTGGACGAAAAGTGGTGACAACGGAACAGCATCGACAAACGTAACAAGCCGTGGGTTTTAATAGTAAAACTCCTATAGCCTCTAATTTGGCCAGGGTAAATTTTCTTATATAAAGAGTGAGAGACTGATATCGCTTTAGTGTGAATGAAGGCAAGTTTTAATGTATCATTAGAATCTTTTAGATTTTTGTAAGATTTTCATGGGTTCTTTTTTTGGATATGCATATAAAAAAGAAGTGGAAGGAGTCACAAGGTTATTTTCGGCGAGGGGCTCAGTATGGGGAATTGTGAAGTTCGCTTTTTCATTATGTATTGTGGATTTCTCAAAAACGGAGCGGCGAATCCCTAAATAATTTTCATATATTATTTAGACAGATATGGCCTTCAAATCAACAAAATTTTAATATTAAGACTGGTCAATATGGGACCAAAGTCCATTTAAATGACATGTCAAGATTTCTCAGAGTGAAAATGGTATCGGAGAGGTATATATCATTTAGTACCAATGACATCTACAGGAAATGATCCTTCTTTTGATATATCACTTTCTGTATACCATTTAGCCATTTATTTTAAGTAAGTAAATGACGTCAGCTTTTGGGTGTAGGACACACATTTTTCAGGTCAAACCTTTATGCTATTGTAACCGTGATTGTTTTGGCTGTTGGGACAAATTTTTAAAGATACAGCATCCCTGAAAATAAATTTTATTGAAAAAGTCAAACTTATTCCAAAGGGTCTAGAAAGAAGGAAAAAGTTTTATTCAAAAATATGCAGTAACGACCCTACTATTGTCGATTTTTTTATCATTAAATCTCCATATACCGCTATTGTAAAACTCAATACATTGTAGGTGGCGCTAGTGAAATGAATAAGAGCTGCGCACCCCAAATTCAAAATTACGTTTAAATGCGAATGTATGCTTTAGATTCGCCTGAAAATTTGAATTTACTCAAATGAGAATGTACATTTTCATATGAAAAGAAAGATTTTTCATTCCAAAATTTTGTAAAATTAATTAATTTTCAAGAACACCGTCCCTTTAAACTGTCATAACATTTGTCACGACAGCCCACGTTGCAAATGGCCTACTTTAGAAACCGTACCAAAACGGGTCGAACGCAACACAACGTGACAGAATGTTACATACCGTAACAAAACTTGGGATATTGTCCGTAGCGGAATGAGGAGCAAAAGTATAACTCTGCAACCATCCTAGTGAAGTTGAGTTACGGTCTGTCATTTTTATGTCACGTTTAGCTGCGGTTGCTTTAGGACAGATGTGTGTTTTATCAATTCCCTTCCTTCCCTTTCGTGATGAAATGAAACGAAAAACGAAACAGCAGTGTACAACTTTAACTTTAAGCTGAATTAATGCCGACATTATCATAGTTTACCATGTTACTTCTTTTTAATCTTTATTTTACTATCTTTATTTCTGGCACAAGTCTTGAAATGAAGAAAACAATATTTGATGGCAGGGACGATGTGAATTACAAACATTGGATGGGACTACAAGAAACATACCTATCTCCTGCACTGTACTGGGCAGGGCAATTGGTGGTCCAGAGGGGTCAAATTGAGTTCTTCTGTTCCTCTGTAAGTAAATGCATGATCTAGAATCAGTAGACATATCTAAGATTTATTTCATAGATTTGAATTGGGTGACCGTGACTTTGGCCATGATCGGGAAGATGCTGATATCCCTCGCATTTGGTGTAATATACATCTACACCGGTGAGTTATTCCCAACTGTTGTTAGGAGCGTTGTCATAGGAATAAGTAGCTTTGGAGCGAGACTCGGATCCTTGTTAACTCCTTATCTCTACCAACTGGTAAGTTTTACAAAACAAGGAAAATGACACAAAGCGATTTCAACTGCTTCAGATTTAAAATATCATTTAATCGTTTCACCAGATTGAAAAAAGAAATTTGAAAGAATTGTTTACAAGTTTACATCTCATCCATTAGAAACATCCTGATTTTCTAGTCTAGCGAAAAAGATTGATGATCACTGACGAGGGTTAAGTACCTAAAACGTGCATGTCTGGTCCATGCTGTATATTTATCTGTTCTTAAACTTAAAAAAAGTTCCCCGCGAGGGGTTTGTCAGTAAGTGTTTTGAATGTTTTCCCTGACATGGTCGCCATGGCGCTTTCTATATAGATACGGCCTCAGACAGTGCAATGCATGTATTTTATATATTGTTTTTATTTTCGTGCATGAACATCGACGGCGGGTGTGGCTAGCCAACAGGGAATGCTTGCTCCTCCCGGGCACCTGGTCCCACCTCTAGCTTGCTAGGGGTCCGTCGATGCTTAATTTGGTGCTCTGTTGTGAGTGCTGTTGAGATTATCGTCGGGATCTTCTTTAACTCATTTGTCAAAAATTGACCTAACCTTTGCACACAATTTTTCAATCATCACGATTGTAAGACAAAAAAGAAGAAACGATTGTAAGACAAAAAAGAAGAAAAATTGTAAGCAATATCAAATTTTGTCCACCCCCCCTCCCCCCCCACTAAATGACTTTGACCTTTGACTCCTGACCATAAAAATATTAGATCCTTCGTTTAAAATCTATCCACATGCTAAATTTGAATGTCCTAGGGCTGAGAGCCATTCTAAGTTCAAGGTCCATAACTCTGCAAAAAATTAGTCAATTGATCGCAAACCAAAATTGGGTCTGTAATTCGTTATTATGAAGGTGTATACCAAGTTTCAAATTCCATAGTTGTAAAGGCTGCGAGAAAAACGACCAGAAATCTGTAAAATGATTGAAATTTTATAAGTTCAAGGGCCATAACTCTGCTAAAAATAGGTCAACTGTTCCGAGACTTTACCTGGATTTGTAATTATTTATCATAAAGGCGTAAGTACATCAAGTTTCAATTCATTAGCTGCAAAGGCTGCGAAAAGAGTCTGTAAAATTGTTGAAAATTTCTATAATCAAGGGGGCAATAACTCTGCTAAAAATGAGTCACCTTTTCCTAAACTCAAACTGGATGTGTAATTATTTATAATAAATGCGTACATTAAGTTTCAATTCAATAGCTGTAAAGGCTGCGAAAAAATTGTTCGAAATGTATATGGCCAACGGTCATAACTGTGCTAAAAATAAGTCAATTTGTCCGAATCTCAAACTAGATTTTACGCAACTGGTTAAGTACCCGACGTACGTGCATGTCTGGTCCATTTTGCCAATTTTTCTGTTCTTAAATTATGCTATTCAATTTGAAGACGTTTACATTGATATCAAGTCATATGCCAAGTTACAATCCAATATCTTTTTATACCCCCGCCATATAATGGTGGGGGTATATAGTGATGCACTTGTCCGTCCGTGTGTCCGTGCGTGCGTCCGTCCCACCTGTGGTTTCCGGACATTTAAAGGAAAACTTTTACGGATAATCAATTCATTTCTTGCATATAGCTTTTACACCAAGAAATACAGGTCAAGTTCGAATATAGGTAATGTCCCTCAATTACGTGCAGAGTTATGCCCCTTGAAACTTAGAAAAATTCAAAATTTTGTGGTTTCCGGACATTTTAAGGTAAACCGTTATAGATAATCAATTCATTTCTTGCATATAGCTTTTACAGCAAGAAATACAGGTCAAGTTCGAATATAGGTCATGTCCCTCAATTACGTGCAGAGTTATGCCCCTTGAAACTTAGCAAAATTCAAAATTTTGTGGTTTCCGGACATTTAAAGGTAAACCTTTATAGATAATCAATTCATTTCTTGCATATAGCTTTTACAGCAAGAAATACAGGTCAAGATCGAATATAGGTCATGTCCCTCAATTACGTGCAGAGTTATGCCCCTTGAAACTTAGAAAAATTCAAAATTTTGTGGTTTCCGGACATATAAAGGTAAACCGTTATAGATAATCAATTCATTTCTCACATATAGCTTTTACAGCAAGAAATACAGGTCAAATTCGAATATGGGTCATATCCCTCAATTTTGTGCAGAGTTATGCCCCTTGGAACTTAGAAAATTTCAAAATTTTGTGGTTTCCGGACATTTAAAGGTAAACCGTTGTAGATAATCAATTTATTTCTTACCAATAGCTTTTTCACCAACAAATACAGGTAAAGTTCGAATATAGGTCATGTCCCTCAATTTTTTGCAGAGTTATGCCCCTTGAAACTTGGAAAAAATCAAAATTTTGGGGTTTCCGGACATTTTAAGGTAAAATGTTACAGATAATCAATTCATTTCTTGGATATAGCTCTTACACCAAGAAATACAGGTCAAGTTCGAATATGGGTATGTCCCTCAATTTTGTGCTGAGTTATGCCCCTTGAAACATAGAAAAATTTGAAGACGTTTACATTGATATCAAGTCATATGCCAAGTTACAATCCAATATCTTTTTATACCCCCGCCATATAATGGTGGGGGTATATAGTGATGCACTTGTGTGTCCGTGCGTGCGTCCGTCCCACCTGTGGTTTCCGGACATTTAAAGGAAAACTTTTACAGATAATCAATTCATTTCTTGCATATAGCTTTTACACCAAGAAATACAGGTCAAGTTCGAATATAGGTCATGTCCCTCAATTACGTGCAGAGTTATGCCCCTTGAAACTTGGAAAAATTCAAAATTTTGTGGTTTCCGGACATTTTAAGGTAAACCGTTATAGATAATCAATTCATTTCTTGCATATAGCTTTTACAGCAAGAAATACAGGTCAAGTTCGAATATAGGTCATGTCTTTCAATTTTTTGCAGAGTTATGCCCCTTGAAACTTGGAAAAAATCAAAATTTTGGGGTTTCCGGACATTTAAAGGTAAAATGTTACAGATAATCAATTCATTTCTTGGATATAGCTCTTACACCAAGAAATACAGGTCAAGTTCGAATATGGGTATGTCCCTCAATTTTGTGCTGAGTTATGCCCCTTGAAACATAGAAAAAATCACAGTTTTGTGGTTTATGGACATTAGAAGGACAACTGTTACAGATAATAAATTCAACACCAATACATTCAACATCATTATACCAAAAATTACAGGTTAGGTTTGAATATGACTCAATTTTATGCAGAGTTGTGCCCCTTTAAAGTTGGAAAAAAACCCAATATTTTGTGCTTGCCGGACATTTAAATGAAAACTGTAACAGGGAGAATATTTATTTCTTAGATAAAGCTTTACTTTGAGAAATACAGATCAAGTTCAAATAAAGGGTCATGTTCCTTAATTTTGTGTTGAATTGTGCCCCTTCCAACTTCTTATACATTGCTTTTATGTAAAATATGCCGGGCGGGGGTATCATTGATCCTTAGATCAACAATAAATTTCATAAAAAAGACTTTCGAAAAAAAAGTATGGAAAACATGACGGACGGACAGCGCCGATACATAATACGTCCCGTCTTTTGACGGGCGTATTAAAAGGATAGTAGCGGATCACATTTGCAACATAGCATCTATCTAATGTTTTATAGGCTGATGGAAAGCTACAGAGTGGTCTACCGTTGATCTTGTACGCAGGAACCATTGTTGTTGCTGCTGTTATGTCTTGTGCTCTACCTGAAACTGCCAATAAAAAATTGTTAGAAAAAATGAAAGATGCAAACAAGTGAGTAATAAACAGTTGAATCATAGTTCAAAATATGCTTCATTTTATCACTATGCATGCGTTTTTTTTTCTATATTTTGGATCAAATTTATTACCGGCAGTCAATACTCAATACTGCCGGTATACGGTAATCACACGTGACCTACTTGCACGAATAGAATACCTCTTGGCAATATGATTGATCGACAATTGCAAGAAAATACAAACATTCGTCTAGGTAAGTCAAACCCTGTACATAAGATGCTTTCACCAGGTCGGCTCAAGAGTCTAGGTGACCTGACAATTGAAAGTCATCTTGTATCAATGCATCTTCCGGAAGACGCATCGAAAAGTTCGTGCAGCGATACGTTCTATAACAATCTCACATCCTCGGGAATTTCCGTCGCTTCAATCGGAAAAAATTTAAAAACGGAAAACAAAAAATGCGCGATTGGTCTTACAAGAGTAAAAATGCATTATACGGATAGTATTTTCCGATTCTTTTTTCTTACTAGAATTTACAACATTCAAAGTCAGCTTAATAGATAACCACAAATCAGCTCTTGCTTCCTTTGGCTTCGACACTACCAATTTAGATTTAGATTTACCATACTTATACTGCATACCTAAAATGCATAAGAATCCGTACAAACAACGTTTCATCGCTGGTTCCTCAAAATGTTCTACCAAATCTGTATCGATCTTACTCACCAAAGTTTTATCTGAAATCAAATCTGGGCTACAAAAATATTGTTCGACAGTATATTCTCGCAGTGGTATCAACCAGATGTGGATTTTAAAGAATTCGAAGGAACTTTTAGAACATCTGAAATCCACTCATTTTAGTAGAGTCCATTCGATCAAAGCCTTTGATTTTTCGACACTTTACACTACAATTCCACATTCTAAATTGAAAGAAAGACTCGCAAAAATTATAAGTAATGCGTTTACAAGTAAGAACGGTAATCGCAAATACAAATGTATTGTTGTTAACTATGACAAAACCTACTTTGTAAAAGAAAAGTCAGATTCTGAAAATAAGTACACTGAAACAGACATTATTCAGATGTTAAACTTTCTGATCGACAACATTTTTGTGGTGTTTGGAGGAAAGGTCTTCCAGCAAATTGTCGGAATTCCAATGGGTACCAATTGTGCCCCACTCCTTGCCGACATTTTCCTTTACTCGTACGAAGCTGAATTCATTCAATCTTTGGTCTCTGAAGGGAAAAGATACTTAGCTTCTGATTTCAACTTCACTTACAGATACATAGACGATGTGTTGTCCATCAATAATCCAAAATTCGCGGATTACCTGAGCAGTATCTATCCTTCGGAGCTTGAAGTCAAAGAAACTACAGAGACAAATAATTCAGCATCCTATTTGGACATAATGTTGTCCTACGACACTGATGGTCACATGAACACCTCACTCTATGACAAACGTGACGACTTCAATTTCAGCATTACGAACTTTCCTTTTCTGAGTAGCAACATCCCTTCATCGCCTGCTTATGGCGTGTTCATATCTCAGTTGATACGCTATGCCAGAGCAAGTACCAAATATACGGATTTTGTTCTGAGAGCTAGGCGTCTTTCAGATAAGCTTCTCAGTCAGGGATATGTTTGTGACCGACTAACATCGTCACTGAGGAAGTTCTACGGTCGATATGGGGAACTCGTCATACACTATGATGTTCCACTATCCAGAATGGTGGATGATATTCTGTCATAGACCATTTGAACCATCCAACCAAAGATTGTACTCTATATCTTCCAAAATGGAAGTAACCGGATGTGACAGTTCTACCGAATTGAAGCGACGGGTGTTGCATGCAAGCAGGAGATGCTTACTCTTCCTGGGCACCTGGTCTCACTCTCATATCGGGAGTTCGCTTCTTTTCATATGGTGGAGGTTTTTGTTTTTGTTTGCTTTGGTTCCTGTTTTGTCCTGATTTTGTATGCCTTCGGTTTCTGATTTTCTGTATTATCGATTTTGTACTGTAGACAGGGATATGGTCATTATCCATATTTGTCATTACTGACAACAAGCTTTTAGTAAAAGCTAATACTTGTAATTTCTTTTAATTCAGAATGCTCGATGATAAAGTCAAAAGGTGTTCCGACGATTCAGAAGAGGAGGGGGAGGATACATCAACATTGTGAATCAACACACTCAACTTTCAGGGGGGTTTTATGTATACGATGTCAACAATTGAAATGATTATGAAAGAGTATGAAATAAAATATGTGTTCATATGTTCGATTCGAAATTGCATCAATAGAATATATATGCACAACCAATGGTAACGAGATGAAACTATTGAAAGGAACGAGTTGCATTTTTCATGAAAGCGCTCGTGACGCCACAATGCATAAGATCTGAAGTAACATGCTACGACTGCTGTTCTAACCTGCAAACTGAATCCGCGGTGAGCTGAATTTAATTTTTTACCTAAAAATGCGATTTCAGAAAATAAGAATAAAATCGACAAATGTGCTGCTTATATATGGAATAAATTTCATAATTTTTGTTTGTTACGGATATGCAACACGCAGCAAGTGTACTTATCGCATGATTGCGCTAATGCGCATTATATATACGACATTATATTGATTTGAAATGTTTGCTTCAAAAGAATCACAAGGATGGCCTTTTTTGTATAGCTCTTTTACTTCAAACTGTTAAAAATTAATTGTTCCTCGTCACAACAATAACATGCAAATTCCTGAATCTTAAATGAATCAGAATGATACCAAATTCTCTAAATAATTTACTTATGAAATTGTGGGCAAAACCTCGATTGGCATATCTAGTTTTTAACTATTGCGCTTTAAATTTGTAATCTACTTTAAGGTTGTTGGGTACACGACGTCATGTTTTTCCGGAATATCTAGAAAACCATAAAAAATAGAAAAAAATATGGCAGAATGTGTAGAGAATGTCAATTGGGTATAAAATACACGGGTTATGACGTCGCAAATACGGCTTGAGAAATAACGGCACTTGTTCTGTTTCTGGCTTAAATCCACCTTCGCGCTTAGCAATGATGACACCAAATACAGCAAAATAAACAAAACACTCCAAAACTTCGTACAGTATGTATAAAACGAGAATGTAAAACCACATTGTATAGAAAAATTAACATAGAATGTATCTCATTTCTCGAAAAAAGAAAATGTCAGATATGTAAGAAGCTCTGATTTTTACCTATATGTGTAAGTATCGAAAATCGTAAATTAAATGAAAATGTGCTTTCCTGAAAAACGGGACAAATATTATTTTTAGAAATTCCAGGACATACAAATCAATATCAAATAATAAAACTATTCAGAAGATAATTTAGATGCAGCGTATTTTATCATAAAAATTGATGTTTCCTTAATTACGCACAGGTCATGGTTGTTTCGGGTATTTAAACAATGTAATATGGCAAAAATCTGTGAAAATTATGTCCCAATTATACCGAAAGATGTAGCAAAATGGCTGGGATATGATGCTACAGGACCCAGGTTTTAGAAATTTGAAAAAATTTAGTAAACAGAAATTTTCCAATGCGTTTGAAGAAACGACCAACCGAAATTGATCGGACTTTGCTACATGTGCCTTCGGGGACTTCCGGTCCAACAGCAGTGACACTCACTAAGTGGTACAAATGTTTAATGTCTTCAAATTCATAAGCATCATTTGAAAGCAGATAAATTTACAGCATGGACCAGACATGCACATTTTCTGTAATGTCTCTAATTAACAGCGTATAGTGATGTAAATATAGGGCGGATTTAAATTCTGAAAGTAAGCCCGAGTCCGAAAATCTTTCTTGTCAAGTTATAAGTCAATAATTTAACTATATATGTCATTTTATCAACTTTCTGATATCACCCAGCTGGATTGAAACTCCAAAATGCACTACTTGACGGCCGAAAAAGAATAAGATAGCAATTTTCCATATTTTAGTATTTTCTTAAATCGGGACAAAATCTTTTTCTTAAAATTTAACTGTGTAGAGATATTAAATTTGTGTAGAGATGAGATTATCTAAATGAATATTGTAAAGTAAAATAAAACAAAAGATGGATTAGTTTTTCTGCATTTTTGCGTCATATTTACAACTCACAGTAAACAGTCCATTGACATAACATATTCATTAAGCTAATTTGATGGTTGTAATTAATTAAAATTTACGGCAATCTTTATGGTGGTTTGACACTGAAGTATAAATCCATGCACGCATTTTTATATCAATAATATCATAATAATAGTACTCTATAATTCCCTTGATAATACTGACCCAATAATAGATGTTCATCAATTCTTTTAGGCGTGATTTTTTGTATGTGCATGTATATACGTACATGTCGTCTGTAATTGTCTTGCAATTCAACTTTTTTTGTTTTTCGTAATGAGCCTTGAAACAAATAAGAATGGCGTCGTCAAAACACTTTGCGAACGTAAAGCAGACATCCCGAAAGATTAGAGCTAATTGTTTGTTATCCCGACTGAAGGGAAAAAAAAGGAAAACCATGTTGATTACAAAATACATCTTACAAAAACTTTTTAATGAGCTCGTCACAATAAAAATCCACATTTTTAGCACATTGTTCATTTTTACTACAATATTAACACAAATGGCATGCGCCCAATAATTGCAGTTTTTTTTTTTCGATGCATCCCAGCCACACCTGTTTTTTTTTTTTTTTACCAAAATTGGCCCTGCCAGATTTTTTGCATAAATTTTCGGTCACATTTTTTTTAGCAACACTTGGTCTTGACGACCGCCTCCCCGTCATACTTAGGTCTGGGAAAGTGGGAGTTTTGTCTTCACCAACATTAGCCAAAGAGGCTTCGACGGCCTGGGTATCTGTGCTGACAGTGTTGGTTTCATTAATGCTAGTAACATCAGCATCCATGGCGTCTGTGATTAAATAATTTCTACGTTATTAATTTAAACGATCACATACTATTTCTATCTTCCTTTTAAAATGGGTTGTTAATGAAACACGGAATTCATTAATGAATTAGGTAAACTTACCGGTTCTTGTTTGCTAGGGATCCTTCGATGCTCAATTTAATGATATATTGTGAGTGCTGTTGAGGTTATCGTCAGGATCTTCTTTAACTCATTAGTGAGAGTATTTCTTCCCTTGTGTTCTCCACTGGAGAAAAAAAACTACATAACAACTAGCTAGCCGTGGTTTACTGTCCGTTAATTCCCCGAGTTGCATGAACCAATCAAATAATTTAATTGGTTCATGCGACGAGGGGAATTACTGGACAATAAACCACGGCTATCTAGTTGCTATTTATATTCTAATATATTTTAATTATAACAGACGACACGTAGTGATGCTATAATGTATATGCGTTTTCAGAAAATGAGCGCATGAGAAGGCTTGGCTTATCTGACCAAGAGCTAAAGTAGATACTGACGATAATCTCAATCAATAAGTGCTATGGCGACAATGTCAAGGAAAAATATTCAAAAAACTTACTGTCAAACCCCTCGCTGGGAACTTTTTTACGAGCTCCACACGGCAAAGGGCATAAGTGTGAGTATGTTGGAGAATAGACCATGGGTGAGCTCTATAGCTCATATAGGGAGAAAATCTCAAGTCAAATTAGAAATATAGATATAGATAATATGCGTCACAATTTACTTTTATTTTATGCTCAGCATTTCAAATACCTTAAAAAAATTGTATATTTTTTTTTATTGCTTTTAAAGATATGATCACATTATTACTCTTGAAAAAAGAAATCGAAAATATGATTAAAGAGGGGATAAATGAGAAATGATTGGCTGGTAATTTGTTCGGTTTTTTTTTTTTTTTTTTTTTTTTTTTTTTTTTTTTTTTTTGGTATTATTATTTTTTTTTTTCAATGAAATGTTGATTCATCAGTACATCATGTACATTGCAAAAAATATTAATTATTATATATTTTATTTCTATTCCAACTCTCATTGGTTGAGCACTGTCATACGCCGAGTTATTGTCACATCATATTCACCCGTGAGGGACAATTTCGTTAGATAACACTACCGCGAAAACTCATGATTGCTTCCGGTTCACCATGAAATATCGAAAACGCGCGAAATGAATACGACGTAATAAAGGTCATTCCAATATATGATAAAACATTTGTTGACTTTTCACTCGGTTTGTATGGTGTAATATCATTTTCTTAATTTGAAAATATTGACCGAGCAACGGCAGAGGTCAATATTATCCTCGTAAAAAATCTACAATTGTAAATCATCACATGGATTCATTATTATTGCATATTTCGAATTGATTGAAAATTGTTGGCACATATACATTAGCCATTTGTCATCATTAACAGTCCTCTCCCTTCTTTCATGTATATAAATGAACATTATTATATTTAAAATACCTAAATAATCTAAAATAGTTTTTCTTCGCCTGTACAAGACTTGGCCTCACTTTTTGCTGTCACTTATCTTCTCTATGGTTACTGGCCCTGTATGGCAATTCCGTGCTCTGGATCTTTGTCGCTTTTGTTTTTACCAGGATTGGTATGTCTCTTCTCACTTTCTTTATTGATGTTTTTGTATATATATAAATATCAGAAATGATTCAGGATGTTGTTCATTCCGGAGTTCGCAACCGTTCCGATGGGAATTCTCACGATTTGGCCTTGCCCTCTCGACGTTGAGACTGAATAACTGTTAGGTACTTCTTTAATGTTTATCAACACTTAAATAAATGGTATGATCGCTGAGCGATACAAGTCCCCTACTGTCATAAGTTAATGTCTTGAATCTCTGCCTAGAACTCCTCAATGAAACATGAATTGAAAATTTAAGTCCGTGTAGCTTACTTCAGAAATAAGAAAACGGAGGTTTTATGTATTGTAGCTACTTTTTGTGACAAACTTGTTCGACTGAATTATAATAGCTCGTTCTGAAGGTTTCCCCAACCTGTAGAATGTCAAATATTTTACAGGAAATCAATGGTCAGCCAATTGTACAGTGTCTGCCAGGGGCAGAGCCCGACGCCCCAGTTTGATTAAAACCATCCCCCTTCAAATTACCAGATGTGTACGTTGAACTTACGGCTTAAAATTGAGATGAATTTCTTCCCTTGAAGCAAGTTGAGCCTGGCCCTGATGTTTAAATTGAGTTTGAGGTAATACTGCTACATATGTAAAACAATTTGACCGCACTGCTCACTTCGAGAATCGTAAAAGAGTAGTTTTGGCTCATTTGTCGTAATATTTTCTGAATTAAATTCGGGATCAAAACACGGAACCAGCCGATACGATACGGAACTGAAATAAACCATTTTACTGAACAAGATACTTGATATACCGATACAAGACACTCAGTGCGATATGAATGAAATAAAATAAAGATAATTTACCTTAGTTTCTGATTTTAATTTTGAAGTTGATGATATTAAATTCATTAATTTATTCAAAGTCTTTTCTTCTTTTAACTGCACATTCTGGACAAAACAAAAGTTCTTTCTACTGCGCCTCTTCGTCGGTCATTCCGATACAGACTGGGTAAAATTCTTGGTTGCATCCATCGCAAAATACAAATAATGTATGCGTGTCAGGCATTTTGCAGTTGTCAATATTGAATTATATGCTCTATAGTACCAATTTTACTGTACTAGACACGTGTTTCGGATATTTGAATCCTCGTCAGTAGTACTTCATGCCAAACAAATATTTATACGTTTCCAAGCCTTAGATGTAATTTCTGAAGTAATAGTATGCTCATGCCAGTTACATTCACTGTTCAAAGTAAGGCCTAAATACTTATGGGTATTAACTCTGCTTATAGGGATATCATTCATGCTTAATGGAGGGTGTTGGGGAGATGTTGTCTTTCGAGATATAAGTTATTCTGGGGTTTTTTTGTGAATTAAATTTAACTTACCAATCTTTAGCCTGGATATGAATTTTTTGTAGATCATGATTTAGAATTTCTGCTGAAGTGCTTGGGTCTTCTACTATGATATAAAGAGAGGTATCATCAACAAAAAGTTTTATACTAGATCCTATGTCGTCCTATATAAATAATAAATAGAAGTCCTAAGATTGATCCTTGTGGAACTCCAGGCTCGACAGAAGATACACCATAAGACTCCACTCGATTGCAACTCTCTGTTTTCGATTATCAAGGTAACTCTTAAATCGGGATAATAGAGAACCTGAGAGTCCGATCCGCCTCAAGTTGAATAAGAGACCTCTGTGCCACACTCTGTCAATAGCCTTGCTTATGTCGCAGAAAACTGCACGAATTTCTTTCCCATCATCAACTGCTTGAGTGAATGTATTATAAAGATCAATTAAGTGGTACATGCAGATGAATCACCGTGGGTAAAATCTGATTTGTAATGAAGTAATAATTTTGTGTTCCAAAAGAAAGTTATGCAAGTGTTTAAAAATACATTTTGCAAAAGTTTTTCCATGGCAACTCAGTAAAGAAATTGGCCTATAGTTTGAGACATTTGTTTTGTCCAATTTTCAGGGAAGTAAGACATATTTAAAGAATGGTTAAATAACTTCAGGTGAGGGGAAAGTATTTCAGCTCCTTCTTTGAGTAATTTGGGATTTAGCATGTCAGGCCCATAGGCCTTATTAGTATTCAGATTTTTAAAAACGTCTTGAATAGAGGTTGTGATAGACTTAAGACATGAAAGAGGTGGCACAAAGGGAGGGAGAGAGGCACCATGATCATCATGATTGCTCTGTTTACAAAAATAATCATTTAGTGCAATTGCCTTATCAATTGGAGAACTGTAATACTTTTCATCTTTTACAAGAAAGGATAAAGACCCTTTTGGTACTTATAATTTCCACCAGTTTTGGAGGCTTACATTATACCTATTCATGTTAGATGCTATATTATCAAAATAATTTTGTTTTAACGATTTTAGAAAAGATATTACATGATTCCTAGAATCTTTAAAATTTAACCAACTAATAGGTGAATTATTTGTTTGGCCACTTCATGTAATTTTTAGTCCCCTACCGGCTCGCCGGAGGGGACTTATAGTTTCCAACCCGTTTGTCTGTCTGTCCGTCACACTTTAGTTTTCAAGCCTTTTTTTCGCTGTCGTTGCATATATTGAACTCATTTTTGGCATGTGAGTTTATCGCAATGTGATACAGATCAAGTTTGAGTTTGGTTTCGATTCACCTATTTTTACAAGAGTTATGGCCATTTGACTTAGCAAATTTCATGAAATTCTCAGTTGTCCAGACTTTTCTTCCAAGGTATTGCAGATATTGAAATAATCTTTAATATGTGAATATATTTGAGTGTTATACAGCTCAAGTTTGCGTTTGGTTCCAATTGACCTATTTTTACAAGAGTTATGGCCCTGGACTTAGCAAATTTCATGAAATTCTCAGTTTTTCGGACTTTCATCTGCTGTTGTTTCAGATATTTAAATAATTTTTTTATATGTGATTAATTCTTAGTGTTATAAAGATCAAGTTCCAAGTCTGGTTTCGATTGACCTATTTTCACAAGAGTTATGGCCCTTGGACTTAGCAAATTTTCAGTTTTCCGGACTTTTCTTCCATGGTATTGCAGAAATTGAAATCATTTTTGGTATTGCAATATATCTCAGTGTGATATAAATCAAGTTCGTGTTTTAATTTGATTGACCCATTTCTACAGGAGTTATGGCCCCTGGACTTAGAAAATTTCATGAACTTCTCAGTTTCCAGTCTTTTCATGTTTCAACTTTTTTACGAGCTCCACACGGCAAAGGGCATAAGTGTGACACAAATGAGTTAAAGAAGATCCTGACGATAATCTCAACAGCACTCACAATAAAGCACCAAATTGAGCATCGACGGACCCGTAGCAAGCTAGAGGTGGGAGGTTAAGGCAGAGTTGTAGGACATGGATTAATGCCGGTAGGGGACTTATATCGCTTGCGATTCATAAATTTATTTTACTTTCTCTTATCGCCTCTTATTTCGTTATGAATTCAGGGTCATTGGCCATTTGGTTCAGACACATGTAGTAAATGATATGAATAATCAAATCTGAATGTAAATCTAATAATACTGATGTTTTATGCCTAATTAAAGCATACATTGTATGCGCCATGCACTGCATGACACGTGTACATGTGTCGTGCAGATTTTGTCACATACATAATTATGAATAAGAGTGCATGCCAGATCCAAATATAGATGAGGAGGCTGAACTGCTGCATTCGGGAACGGCATAGATAGACATACATGTAGGTAGGCTTATGCACATGTCATGCAGTGCATGATGCATATATGCTACAAATGGGCAAAACGTATTCTGTTCAGCATTCAAATGGAAGCTAGATTAACACTATTAAGCTTATACATGTATCACTTACATCTAGTGACATTAACGAAGGATAATCGAATCAGAATGTACAGTCAGTGCGTGCTGAACGGGAATGATTGTGCGGCCGGAGAAACAGCCCTATAGTGTTTACAGTTCTGTAATTTGTTAATATATATATTTATAAAAACTACATATATAGATTAAAGGCCTTATACCCATTGTGGCATATTGTATATAATGTATGCGCGTATAACCCTAATAGAGTACTTCCGGTTGCAATTTATGCACATTTTCATAATTGCCTGACAAATGCCGATGATTTCATAATCGGGAATCTTCGGGGTGACAGAGTAGATCATTGTATGAGATTTTAGCTAGAGAAGTATGTATAGCATTATTTTTTGATGAGATTGAACATTATTATTCCTGATATTTATTATTGAAAATACATTAGGGGTTGAATACCTTAAATGCATGTTACATGTTAACTTGATGAATACAACATTCACTTTTCACCTGTAATTCCGCCTTTCCGATTTAACAATTATACGTTCGATTTGTGCAGATATCTGACATAAAAATATTGTCATGTCATCATATTCCTTTGAAAACATTTATACGAGTAGCCCAGTTTCCTTGAATCCAAAATGCTGGTTTCCAAAGAATTTGATGACGCCACAATGTGTTGACGTTAGATACATGTACAATGGGAAATAACTCTATTCCGAAAAGACCGAATATTATAAAAAGGAGGGAATCTCCAACAACATCCGGTTGTAACACCCACAGCAAAACCCCAAAACACCCAATGCAAAAACACAAAGCAGACAGACAAGCACGGAAAGAGACGCATAAGGGACAAGGAACGTCAACACACAACACAGAAACATCAAACACAAAAGACTACACATAAACCAACGAGGCCAAATGGCAACCGGTGCCGACTTAGGACGGTCATCTGCCGAGGAAATAGCAGAAGGTGTGGTTATCCTGGATTACTTGCGCACAACCCCCCACTTTATGAAAATGAAACTACATGTATCTTACAATGCCTTAAAAAAACTTGAATTTATAAAAGATGTAGGGCTGCAACGATACGCTATGCTAACTTTACAATATATATCACGATATTTGCTTTCGTTGCGATTCGTATCACAATTATTTGGTTTAAACGCTGAAAGATAGAATCAACTTCAGATAGAGCTTTGGGGACTCTCAAATTGTATTTCAACAAGTATAGAAGATGAATCCCTATATACGAGCAATAGTATGAAGAAATAATTACCGTGTGATATCTTGTATGTCTTGATATGAAGTTCCTTGTACACTTATTTATGTTGAAACATCATTTGCAACATGTGATAATTGTCTAACTTGTTTTAAAAGTTTTTTATGACGCCTACAATTCAAGGATCAACATGCATGTAATAGGAATCTATTTGTCCGTCCAACTGTCTAGTAATCGGTTTTTCACACAACAAAGGCAATTACCCGATTGATATACATTATACATCTAGGTCATCCAAAATTAATTATTCAATGTTCTTTGGATTTTCTTGTGAAAAAAGGGTGCGAGCGAGCGAAAAAAATTTTTTTTTAATTATTAAAGACGGACAGAAGAACGGACATCGCCATACCACAATATGTCCCGTAGAAAGACGGTCGTATAAAAAGCCCATGTTGTTTATTTCTTTAATGAGCACCTTTGCCTTCAATTTCTTTTCTATAAGGTTTCCCCAAAGTACTTGGCTGAGTAGACGGAACATTTATTTGGATCACATCACCAACAGAGCATGAGGCAGGCTACGTCATTAGGAAAGGATTTCATCCTTTGAATGTACAGGTCAGTTCTCTAATTTCTGGTAATATATATAAATGCAACATGCTGATATCTACTTTCGGGACATCGATTCATCGCCATACAATATATATATATGAACAAGCGCGAAGAAATGATGCGATGATTCTTTCGCGCATCCTAAATAATACCACTTCGGTATTCATTAGAGTACATTGCATCTTCTCTATTCAATATATGAAAAGGTGAAGAAGCTAGGAAATGATGCGAAAAAGCGAAGAAATTATGCTTATTACTTCGCTTCTTCGCATCATTACGAATATTATGGCTTGACCAATTCATCAATAATGGCACCAAGCGTCTTCGCATCTTTACCTCTTTTTATATCCATTTACATACTCATCTGTGTTGCTTGGGCCCCTGCGTTTTGCGGTCTTGTTTGTGTGTGGTCATCTGACAGTGAGGAGACCTCTGGGTAATCGGAAAAGTGGGAGGGTTGTACGCATGTAATCCAGGATAACCACACCTTCTATTATATCCGTGACAGATGGCCGTCCTAAGTCGGCACCGGTTGCCCATTGGTCTCGTTGGTTTATGTGTAAGTCTTTGTGTTTGATGTTTCCGTGTTGTGCGTTGACGTTCGTTGTTCCTTTTGCATCTCTTTCTGTGCTTGTCTGCTCTGTGTTTTTGCATTTGGGGTTTTGCCTTGGGTGCTGCAACCTGGTGTTGTTCGAGATCCCCTCCTTCGTTTCGCTTAGAAGTTCGTTTCATTTCTTTGATCGCTTCTTCTCATCGATCATTTCACCGCTTCTTTGTGTAATTTTCTACTGCTTCTTTGTATCATTTTCTAACTTATTCGTATTTTTAATTCGTTTGAATGACTTCATTGAAAATACAGCAAGTCCGGTGGAAGTTTCGATTTTTGCAATATTTAGCATTTGTACAATTTTATCATAAAAGATTAATAATTTATTTTGCTGATGATATGCGACCCTAATTTTCGCATCACTTCCGCTAGTAAAATTTGGCCTGGTTCTACTCATGATAGTAGAATATGGAAGTCTTCGGCGCTCTACAGGCAGTTTGACAATGGAAATATTCAGTTGAGTAACGCATTAATACCAAATTGGCCTCTACGAGAACTTCGTCCCAAATGATGCGATGTAAAAAAAACACTCCTCTTGAACAATCACCGTAATAAAATTCACCAGGTTCTTGAGGTTCCAGACACAATCATAGACCTTAGTCTTGGGAGAGGAATAATTCTAAGTTGGATAACTTGTTTTCAATCCCTCTGATGTTGTATCATCAATAAAATATGTTTATCTAATCCATTAACATACGAAGTTTTATTTACATGGTACTCTAGTGAGCGATGTTGCCTCAATAGGCATCTTTTTTAAAACGGTTTCTTAAATTATTATAATTCTTTTACATGAGGTTAGCAGAGACCTATAATGAATATCAACATGGACCTTTGCCTTTCTTTTAGGCATTATCATATACACAATGTAATCTTACTAGGGGACTTGGCATGTGCTTGTACTTGATATCTGATGACCCCATACAGGACTCCAGCAGATGCCGCCTAGGAACGGTTCAATGACGCATTATGTAAAACCAGAGCACTATTGAACGAACCTATAGGATACTAAAGAAACGGTTTCAATCACTACACTATGGACTGAGAACGGATCCAAACCAGTCAGCCATTTATCTTCATGCAGCAGCCATTATCCACAATATTGGGATAGAAAAAGGAGACGTCATGATCGCCAGAGACATCAACGCCTTCTCTGCCTCTGGTATCACCCAAGATGTCCAGCTACAGGACCGTACATACGGACGTTTACGACGAGAAGACATGGCTAGAGGTTTTTTCAATTAAAAACTGTCTATGAGAAATAACAGCTGCAAGTTTTACTGACACGTTTATCACATGTTTATGAAATCGAATAAATCATGAAAACATGTTCATGAAATAAGAAATTCATTTTTCACTCTGAACGATTTACGCCATCACCCCATCTCAAACATCATCTTGGACTTCTTGATATCAAGGACCTCTATCTACAGCTTCAGGATCTCTCTTTCCTCTTTGATCTTCTCGATTTCTTCCTTTAGTCTTTCATTGTCTAATTTCAAATTCTCTTCCTCCAATTCCGCAAGTTACATTCGTGCTTTACCAGCTTTATTTCCTTTCCGTGGTTTACTCATTTGCAAATCTGAAATAAAACACTTGTTGTAGAGAACATTGAAATAAGATTGTTTCGCCTGTCGCATGTTTGACTCTATTTTAATTGACCTTGATAGTTACATGTGACAAATATGGATAATGACCATATCCCTGTCTACAGTACAAAATCGATAATTCAGAAAATCAGAAACCGAAGGCATACAAAATCAGGATAAAACAGGAACCAAAGCAAACAAAAACAAAAACCTCCACCATATGAAAAGAAGCGAACTCCCGATATGAGAGTGAGACCAGGTGCCCAGGAAGAGTAAGCATCTCCTGCTTGCATGCAACACCCGTCGCTTCAATTCGGTAGAACTGTCACATCCGGTTACTTCCATTTTGGAAGATATAGAGTACAATCTTTGGTTGGATGGTTCAAATAGTTTATGACAGAATATCATCCACCATTCTGGATAGTGGGACATCATAGTGTATGACGAGTTCCCCATATCGACCGTAGAACTTCCTCAGTGACGATGTTAGTCGGTCACAAACATATCCCTGACTGAGAAGCTTATCTGAAAGACGCCTAGCTCTCAGAACAAAATCCGTATATTTGGTACTTGCTCTGGCATAGCGTATCAACTGAGATATGAACACGCCATAAGCAGGCGATGAAGGGATGTTGCTACTCAGAAAAGGAAAGTTCGTAATGCTAAAATTGAAGTCGTCACGTTTGTCATAGAGTGAGGTGTTCATGTGACCATCAGTGTCGTAGGATAACATTATGTCCAAATAGGATGCTGAATTATTTGTCTCTGTAGTTTCTTTGACTTCAAGCTCCGAAGGATAGATACTGCTCAGGTAATCCGCGAATTTTGGATTATTGATGGACAACACATCGTCTATGTATCTGTAAGTGAAGTTGAAGTCAGAAGCTAAGTATCTTTTCCCTTCAGAGACCAAAGATTGAATGAATTCAGCTTCGTACGAGTAAAGGAAAATGTCGGCAAGGAGTGGGGCACAATTGGTCCCCATTGGAATTCCGACAATTTGCTGGAAGACCTTTCCTCCAAACACCACAAAAATGTTGTCGATCAGAAAGTTTAACATCTGAATAACGTCTGTTTCAGTGTACGTATTTTCAGAATCTGACTTTTCTTTTACAAAGTAGGTTTTGTCATAGTTAACAACAATAAATTTGTATTTGCGATTACCGTTCTTACTTGTAAACGCATTGCTTATAATTTGTGCGAGTCTTTCTTTCAATTTAGAATGTGGAATTGTAGTGTAAAGTGTCGAAAAATCAAAGGCTTTGATCGAATGGACTCTACTAAAATGAGTGGATTTCAGATGTTCTAAAAGTTCCTTCGAATTCTTTAAAATCCACATCTGGTTGATACCACTGCGAGAATATACTGTCGAACAATATTTTTGTAGCCCAGATTTGATTTCAGATAAAACTTTCGTGAGTAAGATCGATACAGATTTGGTAGAACATTTTGAGGAACCAGCGATGAAACGTTGTTTGTACGGATTCTTATGCATTTTAGGTATGCAGTATAAGTATGGTAAATCTAAATCTAAATTGGTAGTGTCGAAGCCAAAGGAAGCAAGAGCTGATTTGTGGTTATCTATTATTTCAGAGGCAGAAAGGTTTGTTGGGGTGTAAGTGGGATTTCCAGGTGTCGAATTTAAACCCAACTCTTTAACTAGACTGTCGAAATAGTACTTTTTGCAAGTAAATGTGTAATTATTTGAGGCTTTGCATACTTACAATGCAAGCGATACAAAATCCTTACAAGAAAAAATTATATTGATTATATAATATTATAACGTTTATAATGCTAAACAAATATTTTTCCGACTGCTGAGTGAAACTGAATAATGTTGGCCTCTTGATCTTGTTAAAAAATAATATATACACTAACCTGAAATTGTATTAGATTCGACACCCTGTTGTGAATTACAGGTTGCCTACATAGCCACACATACTTCTTCATTGTTGTTCTCTTCAAATTGGAACTCAACTGAAAAGTTCAACAGGAAATATCTCTTGTGCATGTTGTTGTAAATGTTTTGCGTGTTAACGAATTGCATTTTGATTGTTGATTTAAATTACTTATAATCGGAAATGGGTAATCGGAAAAGTGGGAGGGTTGTGCGCACGTAATCCAGGATAAACACACCGTCTGCTACTGACGTGGCGATGACCGTTCTAAGTCGGCACCGTTTGCCCATTGGTCACGTTGGTTTATGTGTTAGTCGTTTGTGTTTTGTTTTACTGTGATGCGATATTCATTGTACCACTGCGTCTCTTTCTATGCGTGTCTTTTTTGTGTTTTACAGTGGATGTTTGGGAGGTTGCTGTTGGTGCTGCAACTAGGTGTTGTTGGAGATCCCCTCCTTTCTTTTATAGATCTGGCGAATACCAGATACTTTGTGGCAACAATGAATTGTGTGCGCTATTGTGAGTGTTGATATTATCGGCAGGATCTTCTTTGACTCATTTGCTCTTACGGTACGTAATGTTTACCATCATCAGTTTCTGTTCATTCGCCTTGTCGATGTACGTAAGGCCTTTGCTCGTTTAAATCTAGATATGTTTCTTCGGGTATACTGGCCTTTTAAGGCATAGGTCCTCCTCCTGTTGGTGGCCTCTTCATTGCAACTCATCCTGTGCCTTAAGATTATCAAATCTCACACTCAGAAGTACATAAATGAGATATAGTTAGGTTTTCTTCCGTTTTGTTTAATCAGACACAATATCCTTACATTGTATATTAAGTTAAAACATAAACAAGTGGAGGCCACATCGCTCACCTTAGTTGCGGACGAAGGGTTCAATGTCGACAAATTGGTAGAGTACCTTGCATGAGTACTTGCTTTCTGTAATGTTAAATGAAATTCTATGCAGCAGTTTCTAAAAATAACCGTTTTCAGAGACCCTGCATGGGGGCAAGGGGCCCAAACAATATGTCAGGTGCACAACTAGATCATAGGCCCATTCTTATGCAAAAAGAATTAATTCCGTGTCAAGTATAGTTTCTGTGAATTGGTGTTCACAAGATTACATAGTTTTATGGGAGAAAATGACACTCCCATTTTCAAAGACCCTGGTGATCACGGGGCCCAAACAAAATATCAGGTGCACAACTTGACCAAGGACTCATTATAATGCAAATAGAATTAATTTCTTACCACTCATACATTCAGAAGTATGGTTAAACGGTTGGACGGACGGATGCCGGGCACAGGGCGATCGCATATAAGATCTACTGGTCTTTGACCAGTAGAGATAAAAACAATGTCTGACACTAAATACGTGACCTTGACATTGAAAGTGACCTTAAACCTAAATTTGGTACTGAGTTATGGATTCATGAAATTATGTGCAGCAGTTGCAGAAGAGAATGGGTCAGCCAATCAGAACCCTTGGTTGCCATATTTGTTGACCGATCGTCACCGATAAAAACACAATAATGGTAGAAGACTTTGCATACTTGCTTCCTGTAAAGTTTCGTGAAATTTTGTGCAGTGGTTTTAGATGAGATGCAAAAAATGTTAAACGTTTACGACGGACGGGCGCCAGACGGACGACGTGCTATGGGTCCGCTCACCTGTTTTTAGAGTACACCCAGAATGTCCAGGGTGGAAAAGCTGAAATTAAGGGGAGTGGTTTTGAAAGGTAGGTTGAGAAGACCATTATGAAGGTATTCTATAATTATTATAGTAAGATGGATATTCAATTGTAGAATATTGTGTAAGAGCATTAAAATTTTGGGGTCACAAGACTTATTTAGTCTTACATGTAATATAGATATTTAAAAAGGCGTACCAGCTGATTAACCCTGTCTGAACAAGACTTCATAAGGTAAAATAAGAAGTTTATGGGTTTCTACACATTTTTTGAGTTACATGTGTTGGAATTTTTTTTAAATTTGTCTAGAATGGAGTATAAGATAATAGCTTTAAGGAAATATAAGCATTATTTTTAAAAATTATTCCAGGAGACCAGATACAATACAGAGAAAAATGGCAAAAGCCATGACTTTTAGGCCAATGTTCTAAACCTTTTTAAGCAAACATGTGTGATATTTATTATGCATAGCAATCTTAACATGGCCTGTATCCTAAAAAAGCTGTAAATATAACGAACAGATTGATATATGGTATAATCATGTGAAGTTTATAGAAATAAAATGAGATGACATCAAATTATGTATGATTGCGCAATATTTCTGCGCCGCGTGACCGGGCAAGAAAAACTGGTGAGCGGACCCTAATAGAGTCGAAGACAGTGTCGCGACAAAAAATGTTGTTTAAAAAATTCTTAGAAACTATACATCTCAAAAATCTTTTTATGAAAAAAAAAAAAAAAAAATAGAACGTAGTGTAAATACTTAGAAAAATACTTAGATTTATCATATGAATTATGGTGCAAAAGAACTATTTTCCATGATCAAGTAATAACAAATATAAAGTTTTCCTTATTTTTGGAGAGACATACAGAAAGAAGAAGCATTAGATAATCAAATTATATAAACGTAAGAGGATTTAAATAATCTGTTCAGAAAATTATATCTACATTCAATATTCGTTTCCATGGTAACGGGATGCATAAAAATGCCTTGTTTAAAGGGGCTTCTATACAAAATATTGGTTACCATGACAACGGAACGTCATAGAAAAAATGGAACATGTCTGATTTCTTAGGTTTTTACAGAGAATCCATATTGACAACGAACGCATTGTCACACCCGGAAACACCACTATTCACAAAATATAAATATAAATTTCATTTCACCTAGTACAGAATCCGAGTCGAAATCAGAAACACCCAAAACACGGAGCAGCTTTTGAACCTTTCTAGTAATTTGTTATACATCCCCTTTCCTCTGAACGAATCCATTATATCTTATTTCTTTATCTTATTCTTTCCTCTTTTCTTGCTTTCAACGTTTTACTTTTCCCCTCTGGTAGCTGTCTCGTGTTTGCCGTCGCAGTGTTTTTCGTTTCCCAATGATAATTCACATGTAATTATTCTCTAGACTCTATGCTGACCACTTTTCCTACAATGACTTTCCTCTCCCTATTGACCTCTCTATCAACATTATTTGCCTTTGTACAGTAATGCGGAAGGGTTCAAACTCTATACTTTCTTGAAGAAAATTTCAAACCATTTTATTATGCACCAAACACGTGCTTCGAATCTTAAATTATCATCAGTGATGCTTCCAGTCAAAATACTTTTTATAAGCCGCCATAATTCATTTCACTAGCGCCCACTGGTTTTATTTTCAGAATTTAAATTTGTGTATTTACTTTACAGAGAGTACGTGGTTCCCAATTTCCTGTAGGGTTGATTCAGTAGCATATCTAAATAGAATCTATGTTCAAAATAGCATTGGAGGGATGTTAACCTCCTTTAATTTCGATTATATTTTCGAATGAAATGTCAAGTTTGCGAAATAGCCAAAGAATTTGTATGATTAAGTGCCAAAACAAAGCTTCTTTCAGACGATAGAGCTGGAAAGAAGTAATTAATACACTTCAAAACATCCATTTTCACGGGGAAAATCTCTGTTGGCCTCCACTTCGGTGTTATTAACATTGTTGACCTCCTTTCTTCAATTTCATTTTGTCAGCTTCCGCACGGTTTCAACAGCGTCCCTTGTACCAGAAATATTCATTTCTTGAAATCGTTTACAGAAACAATAAACATTACAGAAGATTCCGTCTCATAGTCTAGAAGGCAAGGCAAAATCATTAGATTTTCCACAGGAACGGTTGAGAACCTCGGAACGAACAAAATTCCTAAGTGAGACCAGGTGCCCGGGGGAGAGTCAGCGTCTACTGATTGCATGCAACACCCGTCGCAACAGCTCCATGGAAACCTGTCAAATTCGGTGATTGTCTCGATGTACATTTTTATGTACAAATCAGGTAAGTATGCCTTGTGTTTGGTGATAATGACAGCGATTCAATCACAATGTAGAATGTCACTGATCATTCTGGAAAGGGGGATCTCATATGCTTTTATTACATCCCCGTAGCGACCGAAGAACTTCCTCAGTGATGATTTCAGCACGATTAATTTAATAAGTTATTTTATCGTTGGCGTTGAGAGACCCATAACTCCGCAAAACAAGGGGGTCACACAGCTCAACTTAGTTGCAAACAAAAGAATGATATTTGGCAATTTGATGGAGTCCCTTGAGTTCTTTCTTCCTTTAAGGTTTCATGAAATTATGAACATCATTGTAGATGTCGAAATGCATCAGCCAATCAGAGAACTCGGTGGCCATAATGGAAAGCCAATCGGCACGAATTACACAATCTTTGTAGAGGATCATGAGTACTTGCTTATTGTGAGGTTTCTCGAAATTCTTTGCCAGAGTGGCAGAGAAGTCGAAAATGTGTGAGGCAATCTGAACCTTCAATGGCCATATTTGATATCCGATCGGCACGAAAAATGGAAACTTGGAAGAGGACCTTGAGTACTTCATTCCTGTAAGGTTTCGTGAAATTAAGTGCAGATGTTGAAGAGGAGAAGGCAAATATGCGTCAGCCAATCAGAGCCCTTGGTGGTCATATTTGCCTACCAATCGGTACGGAAAACACAAACTTTGTGAGGCCCTTAAGTACTTGCCTCCTGTTAGGTTTCGTGGAATTCTGTGCCGCGGTTGCAGAGAAGTCGAAAATGTGTCAGTCAATCAGTCCTCGGCGGTCATATTTGTCCAACGATCGGCACGGAAAACACTAACTAGGTAGAGGACCTCGAGTGCTTACTTCTTGTAAAGTTTCGTGCAATTCTGTGCAGCGGTTGCAGAGAAGAAGTCGAAAAAGCATAAGCCAATGTAAGTCCTCGGCGGCCTTATTTGTTGACGAATCGGCACAAACTTGGTAGAAGACCTTAAGTAATTTTTGCGTCCTGTAAGATTTTGTGAAATTCATTGCAGTGATTGCAGAGAAGTCAAACATGCATCAGCCAATCAGAGCCCTCGGCAGCCATATTTGTTGTCCGATCGGCATGCAAAACACAAACCTCTTAGAGGACTTAGAGTACTTGTTTCCTCTAATATTTCGTGTAATTCTGTGCAGCGGTTTCACAAACAAAACTTATCAGTCAAGGATTTAGATATTATAAACTTGTAAAATCATTTTGGAAATTGTACAATAACTCTTCTGAACTTCTTTCAAAATTTGGGACAACTCCGGCATCCGAGTATGTATCATTTGGAATTTCATTGCCCTCACTTTACGATGACCTTATAAACAAAATCAGATGGATCAAAGGCAGATTAAACTTCAACCAAAATGTAAGAAAAAAGTCGATCGCCTGCTTTACCGAGGATTTGATCCTAAAGTCATCACAAAAACACTGGGCATGGTACTTGACCAATCTACAGTTTTGTACCAGTGTCTTTCCCAACGTTGCGCACTGGTCAACCATGACGACAGGACTCCCATGATGAGCCTTGACTATGACTGATGCTCAGGAAAGTTGTGGTGGTGTGCCTCTACCGATACCCACGTGCACCAAAAATGCATTACTTCCCAACAACAAGTAAAAAGGGCAAGAGTGAATGTGTTACCAGCAAAGAAAGTGTTTCGTTGTGAAAAACGTGGAGTTGATTTTGACAAAGACAGAAGCGGGGTGAAGTGGGTGGGGTGTTCTCACGACAATTGTCACACGTGGGTGCACATAAAATGTCTAAACATTAAGGTAGGAAGTGAAAAGGCACTACTATTGTGATACTCACACATGCTATATTTAAATTATGAATATTAACCTTGTCTGTTGTGTCCGCATTTTTACATACTCTCTCCAATGAAGCATCGATGGGGTTCCCAGGTGGCATCATTCTTTTGATTTTTCTGTTATTTTGCTTCTAGAATGAAGTCTCCACCTTCACCTTTTAAATTTGAACCAGAAAGTTAACCGTGAATATCTCATTCTCTTTTATCAGATCACACACTGCATTTGGTGCAAGTACTCTTACAATTGAGCCACGAACCTCAATTTCCTGATAAAATATCTGGTTCAATGCAAATAATAAAGGTGAAAACTTTACTCTAGCGGCTTATATGGCATCGGAGTTGCGCCGTCCAGCTCTAAAGAGTATTAGAGCAAATACATAGGTAATCATTACATGAAACAAGAATGTGTAATTTTGATTTTTGACATTATTTACGAATGCCAAGAAACCATCGTATGTTCGATTGACATTGTTCTCTCTACACTTCTGAACATATGGAGCAACTATCTATTTGGATAAAGCTTCCTTCGTTATAAAATCATCTGCCACGATTCATGATGGTCAGATCATCGTTTTCATATTCAAAGGGGGGTAAGACAAGGTGACCCAATGTCCAGTCATATATTTCTGCTTGTTGTTGAACTTTTAGCTGCTGTAATAAAATTCCATCCTGACATAAAAGGAATTAATATTGATAATTCAGAATTCACAATCATTCAGTATGCAGACGATACTACTTTGTTCCTTGATGATGACATTAAATCGCTTAACACCGCACTCCAAATCCTTGACTATTTCTCAAAATGTTCTGGATTAAAACTGAATTATCATAAAACCGAAGTTGTATGGATTGGGGGAAAAGGGGGTTGTACGGACATATTAGATACGCATAATAAATTAAATTGGAACCTTCAAGGAACTTTTAAACTTTTAGGTATCAAGTATGATTTAAAACTTACAAACTTTTTAGATAAGAATATTAATGAAAAATATGATAAATTGAAAAAATTACTTAATGATTGGTCTTTCAGAGATTTAACCATAATTGGAAAAATAAGTGTTATTAAGACACTGGCACTGCCACTTTTGGTCCAAATTCTTACTGTTTTACCGAATAATTCAAATAAGGAGATAAATGATATTCAAAATACACTATATAGATTCGTTTGGAATGGAAAACCGGACAAAATAAAAAGAAATCTAATAATACAATCTTATGAAAATGGAGGATTAAGAATGCCACATTTACATTCATTTGAAGGCGCCTTGAAAATAACATGGATAAAAAACTACTTAATCATAGATATTCTGCACCATGGAAAAGTCTTATCATTTCAAAATTTGAACAGTACGGCGGTGATAAGTTTTGGTATCTTAAATCTGAAGGTCTCTCAAAGCTTAAGTATAACTTTAATCCTTTCTGGCAAGATGTGATTTCCACATGGAGTGATTTCCAAGAAAATGTCCATACAACCCCTGAACATATTGTGTCTCAACCCATATGGTTAAACAATACCATTAAAATTGATAATAAATGGTTTTCAAGAAAAATTGGATCAACGGTATACTACTTAGTCATCAAAATTTATCTCAAAAGTATGATCTGTCGATTAACATTCTAGATTATTATAGACTAATGTCAGCTATTCCTGCTGAATGGAAAAATAAATTAAAAAATAATAAAAACTTAGAAAGCATAGAGTTAATTTATTAAAAAATAACACTTCACTCAAATTTCTATAAAAAGATTAAAATCTGAAACCATAACAGGACACTTGAAATGGAACTCAGCTATTGATGTTACACTAAATGATGAATTTTGGCAGACTGTAAATAAACAAGTGTTCAGTCTTACGGATGACAATATCCTGAGAGCATTTCAATATAAGATAAATAATAATATTTTATATACTAACGACAGACTTTACAAATTTAAATTAATGGATACTGAATTATGTACTTTTTGTGGTGAAACTAAAGAAACATTGATTCATCTCTTATGGGATTGTAATCATGTAAAAACTGTATGGGTAAGATTCAAAGAAAACATTTTCAACAAGACTAATATAAATATTTCTTTAATTCCAGAACTCTTTGTATTTAATGTATACAACGGCAATAATAACAAAAATGTTATTAATTTCTGTATTTTGTTATTGAAAAGATTCATTTATATTTGTAAATGCAAAGGTAAAATACCGCTTTATGAACAGGCTGTTCTTTTTTTTTTTTTTTTGAAATATTACAAATCAATAGAAATTCAATCGAACCTTTATTACAGTACTGAAAGAACAGCTTGTGTGAGAGAAAAATGGGAAAAAAATATCACAAATCTTTGATTTCTGAACAGAATTTATGTCATAGATATATACGTTATATGCTTGTTATGTTTTTGTGTGGAGAATTCAAATAAAAATATGAAAAACAAAAAAAAAAGATCATCGTTGACATGATGTCAACGCCCTAAACGTTCGGAACCCCATTGCTTTTGCAACGTCTTCTAAAATGACTGTCCATAGGAAGTTTGAAAATTGATCTGGTCATATTTATTTCGTAATAGCCGAGACCGGGAATCAGATATATATCTCTAATGTTGTCATTTTGCTTTTCAATTAAACGTAAACCCAAGATTCATGGTAAACCACCACACCCGATCATCGACCACTTTCTTTCGTTACCACTTGTTGCCAAGGAGTGAAGGGAAGCAAGAACTTCCTGCACTGTTGGGTAGGAGCAAGGATTTACAAAAAGGGGTGCTTCTCCTACAATGGTTGGAATACCACCATGAGAACTGACTACGTCACAGTAGTCAGCGATAGACATCGTCTGCTGGCTACATTCAAGGAACTAATTGTTCACTTTTTCAATAATTGATTTGATGAAGTTTGATCTGTACATGCAAAATATATTTTGTTAATGATTTATGAAGTCCAGCAGTTTTTGGTGGATGAGTAGTGGATCTCTATTACCGTGTAGCAATACGGATGGAGAGAGATTTTGAAAGTTCTGATGACTCGATTTCCTAGGCGGACTGATATGGATGCTTTTAGTTATAGCAGATGGAAATGCTTTGGAATCATATCGGATATTCCAGTTTCTGGATAGAATTTTATTATCGAAGAAAGTAAAAAATCATTGTTTCCTGCAAGTTTTTCGAGGCTTACGTTGTCCTGAAGCCTCTTCAAAATTGTGCTGTAGCATCCACTTGGTGATATTGATGATAGAAAATGACATATAGTTTTAAGATAAGATAAGAGTCGGCATGTCACAAAACAGGTACATAACATAAACTCTACTGAGCTTTTAGACCGACATAGAACATATTTACAAGATAACAAGCAGGTAACAAGGTATATAAAACTGGATGACGGTATCAATATGTAATTACGGCACATGTTAAGATTTCATTTCTATATGAGAGTAAAGTTAAATATCTTTACTAACAATCTATTAAATAAGGAAATTAATGAAGGATGTTATGGTAATTAAGATGAAACTATCACAGCAATAATATCACAAAAATTTAATCACATTTAGGAGAATATGGATAAAAAGGTGAAAGACTAATTATCACAGTAAATGTCTAGCACATTTAGGATTAAAAGAAGAAAAACAAAAGCAACACACATGGTATCTTTTAAGACAATACATCACAGATTATATAAACTAAACTCCAGACATAGAAACAAAGCAAATAAAACATGTAGCACATACATTGAAGCACTGGCATCGTAAACTTAGCAAAGCAATCTAATAGCAGTACAAATGCACACTGCATACACAAACATAAAGCACAATGCAATATAAGCACATAAAGCAACACTAGAAAAACACAAGAACCTAGATAGCAGCGACAACACTGATGGAGATTTATCTTCATAAGATTTATCTGCATAAGAGTTTTATCTGCATAAGAGTTTTATCTGCATAAGAGTTTTACTTCCTGATAGTACATAACACATTAAGGAGGTCATGAAGCAAACAAACACTACACTGCTCCATATATACAATTTATACTGTATGCCACCACATAGAGCAACGTGCCATTGTCCGCCGCATCATCTAGGCACACTCAAGCGAGAGATAACATGAAAGACACCAGAATTACATTTCTTGAGTGTAAATGATTTTTTACGTCAAAATTGGAAGTTTGATATGACTTTATAACTTCCAAAAGAGGACATCGCAACCTATTCTATTGCTTCGTGTTGGCTTACACCTAAAGCACTGGAAATTGTCTTCATTTGGTCTATGTCAAATTCATCATTCCTTATGTTTGTGATAAACGTGTCAAATGACTCTCTTGGCATCACCTTCCATATATTTAACACAACCAGTGCATACATATTTTGTCTTTTTAGTAATACTTTCTTCATTCAAAAGATATTCTTTTATTTTGGACGAAACGGAAAGCAACGTAACGTCTTCATCAGTGCAGTATTCTTTATGTCTTTTTCATCCGCAAGCTTTTTTTAGCCATGTCTGTTAAATTATATAAGAAAATAATAGTAAATCGTAACGACATCAACGCTAACGTTGCAAAATATACACCCGTCATGACTAGTGTATTCATAAATTGAAATTAAATAAAGAAATATTCCTCGGTCTAAAATGCCACCTATGACAATCGCTGACATTGGGTAGATAACGAGTAATCTTAAAATTTCCCGCTTACATTTACTTTCTGTTTTCCGTCCTGAAATCAAGGTTAAAATCGTGCATGAAATCCAACATGGTGGCGTATATGATTATTCGGATGAAACCTGCATCAACAGATAAATATATATGAACTGTTTCTTAAAGCACTTTGAAAACGTGAGCGGCGCCGCAGTATTAATTTCCACAGCGCCACCTACAATAAATATCGTATAAAATAAGTTTCTGATATCCATCTACACCTTTGTACGGGACGTATTATGGTATGGCGAAGTCTGTCTGTCCATCCGCTTATGGCACGCAATAACTTGAATATGCGTCAACGGATTTTTATGATATATGTACATTGTGATCAGACTGTGGAGAGGAAGCCGCCTTTCGATTTTCAGGTTCTTCCAATTTGTCGTTACGGAGTTCAGGGACTCCGTGGGAATTATCTTAAAATACTGTGAAAATATACTTAAATAGTGAAAAATTCTTTAATCTATTTTTGGGTGAAATGTTTTGAAAATGTGTATACTTTAAGAAGGAAGGATGTTCTTTGACTTATGTAACGGGTTTTTAATTTTTTTGTCGCATGATCGAGAAATTGTGTGTAATGGGGAGGGGGGTTATATGCACATATATGCATGTTAAGCCCACTTCACACTTTCACGGATCGAGCCACGACTCCGCTACAACTCCAAAAAAGGTACATATACGTGGCGAGTCGGGACGCAAAATGTTCGATGAACCATGGACCTACGACTCCAGTACGGATTGCTACGGGTTTATACGAATTGAGTACGGATAGCTAAGGATTGCTACGGATACCGTCGCGACATTGCTACGGATTGCTACGACACGCGTACTGATAGATACTGATTGCTACGACACGTGTTGTTAAGGATTACCACGACTCGAGTACGGATAGCCACGATTCGCACAAGGATAGCTACGACTTCAGTACTGATTGGCAGGACTGGCTTGAATATCCTATGTATTTTTAAACCATAATTATTCACTAAAACACCGAATATTTTCAAATTTAGATGGTCTGACTTGTTTTATAACAGTATTGATGTTTTGTACATGCCTTTATACCATTATCTGAAATTGAATAGTTGAAGTATTAACTCATATATTGACTGAAAAACGCACTGAAAACTAATAGGTTTGAAGTTAATATAAGACAGAATCCTTGGCTATCCGCAGCAATCCGTAGGAGAGTCGTATCAATCCGTAGCAGAGTCATATTGCAATTTTATCACAAAAATGGTCCCGGATTGCTACGGGTTACTACGACTCCCTTACGGATAGCTACGACTCCACTACGGGTTGCTAAGACTCCGCTACGACAAATCTATCCGTAGCAGAGTCGTGGAAAATTTTGAACATGTTCAAAAATTTTCTGTTTCAACCCGGATAGCTATCCGTGGCCCGATCCGTGAAAGTGTGAAGGGGGCTTTTAAGGGCAAAATATAGGTACATGGAACGCAATAATTTTAATATGCGTCAACAGATTTTCCTGATATTTATACATTGTGATCAGACTTTGAAGAGGAAGCCATCTTTAGATCTTTAGGTTCATCCGATTTGTCCTTATGGAATTATGGGACTTAGATATTTTGGTGTTTGGTGTGAAAAAAATCCCAACGGGCGTATCTTTTTGCGTGAGCGTTATAAAACTACCTGAAGTAGAGTATTATACCTCTAATGCCTTAAATACGCTTCTGAATACACCCTACATAAAATTTGGAGCCGCCCAGTGTTGGCTAGGAAAATTCACTTTGGCTTTATTCAAATTGTCTGACAATAGTTACTACTGACGAGAATTCAATAACCAAAACACGTGTCTAGTACAATAAAATTGGTCCTATAGAACAAATATTTCAATATTGACAATTCAGTTGATATGCATGTCTTTCATTTGTTTGAATATAATAATCGCGTAATTTAGCTGGTATCGAAACACAGCTGGTTTTTGGTCTTTGCTGTCACGATCACAATTCGAATCATTGCATCTAGAATGTCCTGACCGAGAGAGGATCTTAAAGGTGTGCATAGAGTGTTCATAAGGAAAACAACCTTTCCACGCTTGCTGTCGAGCTAGGTATTAATGCTGCCATTTTCGAGAATAAACATTACAGAAGTACCCATCAGTTATTCAGTCTCATAGTCGAGAAGGCCAGGCAAAATCATTACATTTTCCACAGGAACGATTGCGAACCTAGGAATGCACAAAATTACGAAGTGAGACCAGGTGACCAGGGGAGAGTCAGCGTCTCCTGATTGCATGCAATACCCGTCGCAACAGCTCCATGGAAACCTGTCAAATTCGGAGATTGTCTCGATGTACATTTTGATGTACATATCAGGTAAAAATGTCTTGTTTGGTGATGATGACAGCCATTCAGTCACAATGTAGAATCTCATATGCTTTTAATACATCCCCGTAGCAACCGAAATCTTCCTCAATGATGATTTCAGCCGTTGTGTAACATAACCCTGAGCAAGTAGCTTACTTGCAAGCCGTCTGGCTCTAATGAAGAAATCATCATATTTGGAAGATGCCCGTATCAGTTGAGAAACAGAAACACCATAAGCAGAAGACGGAATGTTGCTACTCATGAAAGGGAAGCTAGTTATGTTGAAGCTGAAATTGTCACGCTTGTCATACAGTGAGTTGTTCAAAAGGCCGTTTGTGTCGAAAGATAAGAGTATATCTAAGTACGAAGCGAATCTGTCACTCTCTGTTGTTTCCTCGATCTCTAGTTCATGAGGATATATTTCATGTAGATGATCCACGAAGTTAGGATTATTGATGGACAACACGTCATCTATGTATCTGAAGATAAAATTGAACTGAGATGCGAGGTGCTTTCGCCCAGTCGAGATCAAGGTCTGGATGAAGTCAGCTTCTTTGAATATAAAAAATAACGATATGAGAGTGAGACCAGGTGCCCAGGAAGAGTAAGCATCTCCTGCTTGCATGCAACACCTGTCGCTTCAATTCGGTAGAACTGTCACATCCGGCTACTTCCATTTTGGAAGATAAAGAGTACAATCTTTGGTTGGATGGTTCATATGGTCTATGACAAAATATCATCCACCATTCTGGAAAGTGGGACATCATAGTGTATGACGAGTTCCCCATATCGACCGTAGAACTTCCTCAGTGACGATGTTAGACGGTCACAAACATATCCCTGACTGAGAAGCTTATCTGAAAGACGCCTAGCTCTCAAGACAAAATCCGTATATTTGGTACTTGTTCTGGCATAGCGTATCAACTGAGATATGAACACGCCATAAGCAGGCGATGAAGGGATGTTGCTACTCAGAAAAGGGAAGTTTGTAATGCTGAAATTGAAGTCGTCACGTTTGTCATAGAGTGAGGTGTTCATGTGACCATCAGTGTCGTAGGACAACATTATGTCCAAATAGGATGCTGAATTATTTGCCTCTGTAGTTTCTTTGACTTCAAGCTCCGAAGGATAGATACTGCTCAGGTAATCCGCGAATTTTGGATTATTGATGGACAACACATCGTCTATGTATCTGTAAGTGAAGTTGAAGTTA
This sequence comes from Pinctada fucata, assembly GCA_028142955.1. Classification (NCBI taxonomy): domain Eukaryota; kingdom Metazoa; phylum Mollusca; class Bivalvia; order Pterioida; family Pteriidae; genus Pinctada; species Pinctada fucata. Next base: position 47,221,585 of record AP027104.1, on the reverse strand, counting down.
GAAGCTAAGTATCTTTTCCCTTCAGAGACCAAAGATTGAATGAATTCAGCTTCGTACTAGTAAAGGAAAATGTCTGCAAGGATTCGGGCACAATTGGTCCCCATTGGAATTCCGACAATTTGCTGGAAGACCTTTCCTCCAAACACCACAAAAATGTTGTATATCAAAAAGTTTAACATCTGAATAATGTCTGTTTCAGTGTACTTATTTTCAGAATCGGACTTTTCTTTTACAAAGTAGGTTTTGTCATAGTTTACAACAATAAATTTGTATTTGCGATTACCGTTCTTACTTGTAAACGCATTGATTATAATTTTTGCGAGTTTTTCTTTCAATTTAGAATGTGGAATTGTAGTGTAAAGTGTCGAAAAATCAAAGGCTTTGATCGAATGGAGTCTACTAAAATATACAATTGCATAATGCAATATTATCAAACTATGAATGACAAATATGGACAATGACCATATCCCTGTATACAGTACAAAATCGATAATTCAGAAAATCAGAAACCGAAGGCATACAAAATCATGATAAAACAGGAACCAAAGCAAACAAACAAAAACCTCCACCATATGAAAAGAAGCGAACTCCCGATATGGGAGTGAGACCAGGTGCCAAGGAAGAGTAAACATCTCCTGCTTGCATGCAACACCCGCCGCTTCAATTCGGTAGAACTGTCACATCCGGTTTCTTCCATTTCGGAAGACAAAGAGTAAAATCTTTGGTTGGATGGTTCAAATGGTCTTTGACAGAATATCATCCACCATTCTGGAGAGTGAAACATCATAGTGTATGACAAGTTCCCCATATCGACCGTAGAACTTCCTCAGTGACGATGTTAGTCGGTCACAAACATATCCCTGACTGAGAAGCTTATCTGAAAGACCCCTAGCTCTCAGAACAAAATTCTTATATTTGGTACTTGCTCTGGCATAGCGTATCAAATGAGATATGAACACGCCATAAGCTGGCGATGAAGGGATGTTGCTACTCAGAAAAGGAAAGTTTGTAATGCTGAAATTGAAGTCGTCACGTTTGTCATAGAGTGAGGTGTTCATGTGACCATCAGTGTCGTAGGACAACATTATGTCCAAATAGGATGCTGAATCATTTGTCTCTGTAGTTTCTTTGACTTCAAGCTCTGAAGGATAGATACTGCTCAGGTAATCCGTGAATTTTTGATTATTGATGGACAACACATCGTCCGTCTATGTATCTGTAAGTGAAGTTGAAGTCAGAAGCTAAGTATCTTTTCCCATCAGAGACCAAAGATTGAATGAATTCAGCTTCGTACGAGTAAAGGAAAATGTCGGCAAGGAGTGGGGCACTATTGGTCCCCATTGGAATTCCGACAATTTGCTGGAAGACCTTTCCTCCAAACACCACAAAAATGTTGTCGATCAAAAAGTTTAACATCTGAATAATAACTGTTTCAGTGTACTTATTTTCTGAATCGGACTTTTTTTTTACAAAGTAGGCCTTTGTCGTAGGTCACAACAATACATTTGTATTTGTGATTACCGTTCTTACTTGTAAACGCAATACTTATCATTTTTGCGTGTCTTTCTTTCAATTTAGAATGTGGGATTGTAGTGTAAAGTGTCGAAAAATCAAAGGCTTTGATCGAATGGAGTCTACTAAAATGAGTGGATTTCAGATGTTCTAAAAGTTCCTTCGAATTCTTTAAAATCCACATCTGGTTGATACCCCTGCGAGAATATACTGTCGAACAATATTTTTGAAGCCCAGAGTTGATTTCAGATAAAACTTTGGTGAGTAAGATCGATACAGATTTGGTAGAACATTTTGAGGAACCAGCTATGAAACGTTGTTTGTACGGATTCTTATACATTTTAGGTATGCAGTATAAGTATGGTAAATCTAAATTGTTAGTGTGGAAGCCAAAGGAAGTAAGATCTGATTTGTGGTTGTCTATTATTTCAGAGGCAGAAAGGTTTGTTGGGGTGTAAGTGAGATTTCCAGGTGTCGAATTTAAACCCAACTCTTTAACTAGACTGTCGAAATAGTACTTTTTGCAAGTAAATGTGTAATTATTTGAGGCTTTGTCCGGTGGTGTAATGACATAATGTTCTTGGAGGTAGGTAAACTCTGTGATAACATCAGGGCCTTTTAATATAGACTCGAATCTGGTATTCACAGTTGATTTTAATCGGTTAATTCTAGATAAAAGTAACCCTCTGATGGATTTTATCCATTCGGAAAGGGTGTCGAGCTGTACATCCTCTTTCTTTGCCCAACGTCTTGCATATTCCTCACAAGAGTCCATGATAATTTTGAAATTTTGGTTCCATGTAAAGGACATACTTTCTCTGTATTTGGGACACTTTTTTAACAATTCTCTCAACTTGTCGTTCTTGACTATACTAAGGTCACTAGTAATAACGTGTCCACAAGGAGAGTAGTTGAAATCCGATGAAGAACATTCGCAAGGAAGTGGATGTAGTGAGGGATTACTTAAATCAATACACTGCACAAATCGTTTGTAATTGTAAATTTTAGATGCAACTGTTGGCGTGTAGCTATAGGAAATACAAGGAGTTTTTTTTTTTAAATATTGTCGGATTTTTTTCTGTGACAGTTTTGTGATTCAAAATTTGACCAAGATTCAATTTATCAATACCTTTGTTTGCAAATCTTACTTTAATGAAAGGACGGTTTGTTTTCTCCTCTGATTTATCTGATCTAACTGCTTGAAATAAACGAAAAGTAGAAATGTCCAAGATGACTCCTTGTAGTCTGTATTCTGGGGAACGTGTATCTGATAAACAAACCAGTAATCATTGAAATCATGTACACATAAGTAACCCACTGAATTATTTGAATAATAGACAGTGTACCTTGTCATTATTTTTAATCCTCAAATACATACCGCAAACGCCTTGTCATTGCTGTTCTGTCGCTTATCTCCATCCAAAGGTCAGGTAACTTGCTAACATTCATGTCTGGATCTTGCTCTCCAGTTCCAACCAATTGGAACCTCTCAATCAGATGATTAAGGACATTAATCAGGTCCTACGGCAAATAATTGTTCATTCTACAAATGTACTGTAAAAACCCTCTAGTTGTAATTTGTGTATTCAAATTAATAATAAGGAATATCAATACAATATTCAGACATTTTACATGTATGTTTTAAATACTTCTTTAGATTTATAAATACATGTACATACAATTACCTCAAAGCTGTCATTGACCCTGGAGAACAACACGTCTCCTTGTAAGTATTCAGAGAACAAGACGATGGGCTGTTGCACATCACAAAGTACAGCAGTGACTGCGACAATTCTCTTGTCTGTTATCATATTACTAACACCAAGCAGTTCTTGGTCTTTCTTCTCCTTATACAGTGCATCTATGACATCCAGTATTGAAGAGAACCTGCAAAATAAATCAGCTCAAACTCAACTGATGTCTGTACATAACAGCATCCCCTGTTTGGCTAGCCGCACCCACCGTCATTGTTTACACACGAAACTGCAAACACGCATTGTTTGAGGTTATGTCTGTCAACACTCAAGTTCCTTGCCGCTAATGTAGTCTCAAGAACCTGGCCATGTAAAATGTAATTTATGTATACAGTGTACTTGGAATTGATACATTGACAGCCTGACACTTACTAGGATTGAACTCCATGTCATAGAGGGTCTGCCAGTGATCCAGCCTTTTTATGTCTTTGATTAGTACCTGCTTTATCTGTCACATAGACGACAGTGTCGTCTGCAAACAACCTGATCTGAGACTGTATATGGCAGGCCATTGATATACTCCGGGAAGAGTATTGGTCCAAGCACGAAGCCGTGGGGGACCTCCGGTGTGACAGGGATAAATGATGAACATTCTCCATCAACTAAGGTCTTATGAGTACGGTTACTGAGGAATTCCCTGATCCATGCTAGATTTTGGCTCTGCACCCCAAAATGATGAAGCTTATAACACAATTTTTCATGGGAAACCTTGTCAAAGGCCTTACTGAAATCTAGCAGGACCAGGTCGGTTTGCTTACCGTGCTGAATGTTTCTGGCCAGCTCTCCTACCAGCATCAGAAGTTGGGTCTCGCATCTACGTTTTTCACGGACACGATGCTTGCGTTCATAGAGAATGTTCTTTTAAGCATGACTTACCAAATTGTATGTTATACAGCAAGTGTTTTGAATATTTTCCCTGACATGGTCGCCATAGCACTTTCTATGTAGAAATGGCCTCAGACAGTGGTGCAGTTCATGTTTTCAATATGTTTTCATTTTCGTGCATGATCATCGACGGCGGGTGCGGCTAGCCAACAGGGGATACTTACTCCTCCCGGGCACCTGGTCCCACCTCTGGCTTGCTAGGGGTCCGTCGATGCTCAATTAGGTGCTCTATTGTGAGTGCTGTTGATATTATCGTCGAGATCTTCTTTGACTCATTATAATTTGTTCGAATGTCTTACATAGGATGCAAGTGAGAGAGATCTGTCGATAGTTGGCTGGTTTAGACCTGTCACCCTTTTTTGAATAAGGGACTGACATTGGCTGTGCACCATTCCCTTGGTAATGAACCTAAATCATATGAAAGCTGAAAGAGGAACTGAGGTATTGGAATGACCTCAATTTAAAGCTTCTTCGGGACAATGGGCGGAATATGGTCCGAACGAGGTGCTGTTTCAGGTTTAAGATTTTTTATCAGTTTACATATGCCGTTGACACAAAACTCTTACTCGGGCATGATAGCTGGTGTTTCACTATGAAGGCTATTTTTATTACTTACTAGGCGCTAGTGAAATGAATTTTGGCGGCTTATGAAAAGCACTTTGGATGGAAGCATCACTGATGAGAATTTAATATTCGAAACACGTGTCTGGTGCATGAAAATTGGTTTGAAATTTCCTTCAACAAGGTATAGAGTTGGAGCCCTTCCGCATTATTACCTTTAACTCGCATAGTTGTTCAAGGGAAAGGGGTGATCTAGGGCTACAAACCGATTTGAATTGGTTATTTATATTGACGATGTGCTGTCCATCAATAATCCAAAATTCTCGGATTACCTTAGGAGAATCTATCAGTCGGAAATCGGCTTGAAATCAAAGAAACTACAGAGACAAATTTGCTGTCCTATGTCCCTGATGGTCACATGAACACCTCACTCTATGTCAAACTTCAGTTTCAGCATCACACACTTTCCTTATCTGAGTAGCAACATCCCTTCTGCTTATGGCGTGTTCGTATCCCAATTCATACGTTATGCCAGAGCGAGAAGCAAATAAACAGATTTTGTTCTGACAGCTAGCCGTCTTTTAGATAAACTTCTCAGTCAGGAATACGTTTGTGATCGACTTACATCGTCACTGAGAAAGTTCTACAGTCGATACGGGGAACTCGTCATACACTATGATGTCCCACTGTCCAGAATGGTGAATGATATTCTGTCTTAGACCATTTGAATCATACAACTACAGACTATACTTGTAGCTTGACGGCGGGTGCGGCTAGCCAACAGGGGATGCTTTCTCCCCCGGGTACCTGGTCCCACCTATGACTTGCTAGGGGTCCGTCGATGCTCAATTTTGTGCTCTATTGTGAGTGATGTTGAGATTGTCTGGAGGTACAACCCCTATCGGGGATACGTGCAAGTTTGAATATAACGCTTCTTGGGAGGGACTTAAGAAATGAATCTTATATTTGACAATGCGCGTAGCGCGTTGATGCAAAAGTTTTCTGTCCAATTTTTCGGGTGATACCTGCATCAACAGAAAAATATAAGATTCATTTCTTATCCTTTAATTTTGAAAAACAGACTGTTTTCTTGGATCTAAAACAATCAATCACCGCACTATATTTCGTTAGTCGGAAGGTTCCGCAGTGATACGTCTGCCAATACAAGTTATGGAAGCCGCAATGATTCAAACAGCGAACGATCGTCTCTCTATATCTTTGGAATAAGGACTAGTTTGATCAAATTCTACATGCACTGTTAATTCTTGAGTAAGTAGAAAAGAAATGGTATCACTGAAATGATAGGCAAACATCTACAAATTGTATTTTAAGCAAGGAGTACATTCGTGTTTGAGGGATTCCCCAGTTCTAAAAATAGTGCTATAAATAGACTTCCGTGAAAAAATTTTGTTGATCGATGTTTCAACAAAATTTCTCAGCCAATCAGAATCTTCGTTTCTTGAAAATGACAATGGAAATTAAATGATCCCACATTCTTCCTAAGCTAATTTCTTTATTTTTTTTTTCTAAGAGGATGTCAGCATGTGTAGTAGCAGATATCAAGCTGCGGGAGAAACAACCCCGTCTGGGGCCATCATATTCAAGTCGGAAACCGTTCAAAAGATGAGATGTGTCGTTTTCGTTAAAATTCATGTATGCTTGTAAAATTTGCAGCCAATTGCTCTATCTTAATTAGTGTATGACCTTTGAGTGGAAGGGTAAGAGAGAGCTCTTCTGGGATTTTGTTGTTTTGATTGATATGCGACGGTTCCACCAAGCAATGACTGATACGAATTAGTTTAAGGTCTCCCTTCTGGTCGATTTGCGGTCGGATTTGGCGACATTAACCTTGAGTTGATGCTAGTCGGGGGGGGGGGACCTTGCGTGTTCGCTGTCATGCAGTATTTTACCGGATGAAGCTGATTACAAGTAATACATGCATGGGAATAAGATCATTGTGCCTTGGTGGATTGGAGAGCGGTGTGTGTGCATGAAAACCAGCCATAACTAAGAGTCGACCATTGCCCATGATAGCGTTGGGTCAATACTCAGTTTTAGGCGGAATTGCTCATCGTATTTTTTTTCCACCATGACGAGCGTTGCGCACCCTAGCGTACATCGTGGAGATATTTAATCAATTCCTGGGTTTTAGTAGCATGTGCGGACAAGTAAATACTCATATACGTATATTAGAAAAGGAAATGGACTCTACTTTTCTAGCTTTAGGTGGTTTAGATAACAATTCTTCATTTTATGACATTGTTTGAAGACGTTTACATTGTAAGTGTGACACTTTGTTGATCATCTTCGTCAGACTTTAATTAGTCATAGACCAAGGTTGATGTAATTACCAGGTACTATGTTTTGACGTAGGGATGCATCTACGTTATACCCTAGCAAAATTTTGAGTCGTGGGTGCTGACATAGGCTGATTTTGCTAGGTAAATAAACCAACACTTTTACCTGTATTAATCACGGGCTGACCGACAGAAGTCAGATCTTGCATAGGCTGCAATGGTTATTTAGGCACCGACTGAGACTGCATTGTCTTGGACTGAATTGGCTGTGCAGGAGTGACATGCTGAGCAAAAGGTTGTGGTACCATAGACTGTGACGGCGTTGGTACCGGTTAGGGAATTGTATCTGGTAATGGCTGTGATGTCAACGCAGACTCTGGATTGGGTCGTGGTGGCTCCTCGTCCGCCCTGCTATAGATAGCGACAAGTGCCGTTAAGACGGTAAACCGAATCCATTCTTTTACTTATATATTACAATTTGTTTATATATTCGTTCATTCGCTCATTCATCCATCACCCCTTCTACGCATGTGGAAATACGCAAAAGGGCGACAAATAAATAAACCAACAAACATATAAATTCTATATCTACAAAGCTATTTATCAACTGAATATAACAAAAAATATTTAGATTTGAGACAAGTGCCATGGAGTAATATTCTGCAAAAAAGTGATCTAGAATCTGTGTTCAACTAAGGTGCTGTGGTAATATTCTGCAAAAATGCTATCTTAAAACTGCGTTCCCACTAAAGGTCCACTACAAAAAAATGCAGTTGTACGCAACAGGTTCCAGCCGGTTACGAAAAGTGTGATCTAGAAACCATGTTACTGATGTTGCCCCGAGGGCACATGTTGCCTAGTCCGATCGACTTCGGATGATCGTTTTTTCAAACGCATTCGAAAATTTCCGTTCACAAATTTGTCTAAAATTTCTGAAAAGTGAGTTAAGCAGCATCATAACCCAACCACCCTGCTACAGTGGTAATTTAGCAGATTGGAGATATCCCACTCCCCACTGGAATGACTCCCACTCGAAATCCAACCGTTTACCTGAGTGAAATCCCACTCCCCACCAGGATTCCCCACTCACCTGGATTTGCACCTGTACAAGCGTACATGTATATCATTGTTTATTGTGAATACACGATTGATCTCACCTGATATAACGGCCCGGTTGATTCTAGAGACATTGAAGGAAAATGAATGGGAAAATATTTCTAAGCAACAGATTCAAACTTGCAATAGCATTATAGCAATATTTTATGGATCAAAAACTCTTTCTGATTAAATTGAGAATTTGCTTGTATGTGAGCTTATTGAGTCATTCATACATATACAGAATTTTAAAGAAAGTCCTGATATATTTCACGTTCCATTGCTTAAACAATCGTTTTCCGAGTATTTCAAATGTGCATAAATAAAAAGGGCGGCATTAACGACATGTAGATATGTACTAAAAATTCACGAAATGAAAAAAAAGTTTTCATATGAATATATTTCTGTGCGAATTTCATTCAAAATCTGTTGTTTGTGATCGTTTTAATTTTTTTTTTCGACAGTTTGCTCCGGTTTTTTTTTCCGAATGTGTTTTTCTTTTATGACCGATGGAAATTTTCAAATATATGACTTTTGTATAAATTATGGACGTACGTTTGTCTTATTTTCTTAAACGGGAACTTGTCAGCGACCAGTAGACATCAGGAAACAATATATTTCATAATTCACTGGCCGGGATTTTTCACAATTCATCTCGAATGTATAGAGGTCTCTATATATTGAAACAATGACTTATTATTTCTGCCGTGCGAGGGGAATGTCCGCTTCCAACAGAAGGGCCAACACTTTTCTAATAACGGAAAAATAGACGACCTTGTCATTCTTTTAAACTCTATAAAATCAGAGTGTAAAGCCCCCTTCACACTTTCACGGATCGAGCCACGACTCCGCTACGACTCCAAAAAAAGGTCTATCCGTGGCGAGTCGGGACGCAAATTGTTCGATGAACCATGAACCTACGACTCCAGTACGGATTGCTACGGGTTGATACGAATCGAGTACGGATAGCTACGGGTTTATACGAATCGAGTACGGATAGCTACGGATTGCTACGGATATCGTCCCGACATTGCTACGACACGCGTATGGAAAGATACGGATTGCTACGACACGAGTACGGATAGGTACGGATTGCTAAGGATTACCACGACTCGGATACGGATAGCCACAATTCGCAGAAGGATAGCTACGACTTCAATACGGATTGTTAAGACTAGCTTGAATTTCCTATGCAATTTTAATCTATAATTATTTACTAAAACACCAAATATTTTCAAATTGAGATGGTCTCACTTGTTTTATAACAGTATTGAGGTTTTATACATGCCTTTATATCATGACCTGAAATTGAATAGATGAAGTATTAACTCATATATTGACCGTAAAACCTAATAAATATGAAGTTTATATAAGACACAATCCTTGGCTATCCGTAGGAGAGTCGTAGCAATCCGTAGCAAAGTCGTAGCAATCCGTAGCAGAGTCGTAGCTATCCGTAGCAGAGTCGTAGCAATCCGTAGCAGAGTCATATTGCTATTTCTGTCACAAAAATGGTCCCGGATTGCTACGGATGCGCTACGGGTTACTACGACTCCCCTACGGATAGCTTCGACTCCACTACGGGTTGCTAAGACTCCTCTACGACTCCGCTACGACAAATCTATCCGAACATGTTCAAAAATTTTCTGTCTCATCCCGGATAGCTACGGATTGCCAAGGATAGCTACGACTTGTCACGACTAGTGCCGGATCAAGCTACGGATAGCTACGGATGAAAATTTTTCTCGATCCGTGGCCCGATCCGTGAAAGTGTGAAGGGGGCTTTACTCGTTCAAAGACAATTCATTTCACTGTACGTACACTGTCGTCACGCGAAAGTCGTTAAAAGACTAGAACTTGGGCAAAATTGTTAACTGTCGTCAAGTACTGCTCGACGTTGATGACGGTTGTTTTAACGGCGAATTGACAATGGTTCATTACTACTGCATTGTAGTTGGTTGCAACAATGACACCAGAAAGAAAAACAGGACTGATAGATATCCAGATATGCTGGATTTCAATGGAAATGTAGTACATTTCTTTGTTTTGCCATCGGCTGTTCGACAACCTAATGAAAGAAAAGCATTGGTCAACGCCGTTAGACGTGCCGATTTTAATCCTGGCCTTAGGGAATACTGGCATTGTGTGTGTTCAAGACACTTTAAGGACCATCGACAAACAAAGGAAAACCCTATTCCCACCCTGTTTTCACATAACAAGTACAAACAACATGTGCCAAGAAGGACAAACAACAGCAAACGGAATTTACACAAACATAAAAGGTTTGTCTATTACTTGGGAAAAATACAAAAATGAATTTCATGAGTGTACATGAAGTATTGATCGTAGGGACATTATCAGTTTGAGATCGATCCCCCTACATGGATTTCAACTTCAGAAAATATCCCGACAAAGTACATGAAACTTGGATTTTCAGATATCCCAAGTGAGCTACAGGACAGTAATACAATTATTCATTAAAAAGAGACAGTTCAAATTACAGATATTAGATATAAAAGTTCTTTTTAAAATATCAGTCATATGCTGCAGATCACAGTTCCTCCACACTTACATAAGAATTATTATCACTTTTTATTTTTTACAGCAAAGAACATCTTAGCAATGAAAACCCAAAACTTGGAGTTCAGTATGTGAAATATTGCAGTGTGCCTGTGAATGACCTATACAGGGCTATACAATATGAAATATATATTGATAACACAGCCACATCAAAGAACCCCCTTAAGGAAGGTTAATCTATATTAAAGATAAATGTTACAAATGTTTAAATATAGAAAACATGTATGTAAAACAAAGTATTATCGCTGAAATGTATGTGTAGTATTGTTGCGTTGTTAATATGATAGCCTATCATTATAAGACTCTTTCATGGTCTTCTATGAAAGATACATCGGTTCCACCCGAGGGGTCTCAAAATCATGTAAAACCCGAGGCTTGCCGAGGGTTTTGCAAACTTTTAAGACCCCGAGGGTGGAAACGATGTATCTTTCATAGAAGAACATGAAAGAGTATTTTTCTCTCATATCTAAGGGTCAAAACAAAACTGAAAGAAAAGGGACGAAATTTGAAAAAAATGTCAAGTTGATCTAACTGCAAAAATTTTGCGATATTCGAATTCAGCGCCCCCGAAAATGGTTTATTCTATAAGAATAAACTACGAATATTAGGCTTTTCAAAGTAAAACGCAAGAGTACATTGAAAAACGACCTTAAAATCGAAGTTTTATGGCGACGTCACCGCTAGCTTGTTTGTTTTGCGGGCTGAAATCATGACGTCACAATAGCGTAAACAATCGAAACACTAGCGTCACGTGATATGTGATACAGCTGTCACATGATATGTGATACAGAAGTAGCTCACGTAGCTGTATTTCATGGGCCTACTCTGTAACACATACGCGGGTATGAAAGAAAATAATATTATTCTAGATATACAATCATGGCCTATCGTGGGTGCACTATTTTGTGGGAATCAATATACAAATCTCTTTTGATTCAAATTTCTTCTCATGCATTATAGAAGGAACTGAACTTGTATTGTAGTTAGTTTGGCCTAGAATTTGTTTCACAAGGCTTGCATCTTCGTTCTGACCTGAAAAATGTAAACAACTGTGGACACAAGATGCAATTATCCTCCCTATACGCTAATGGAACCAAACGTCAGATAAGCTTTGAGATGTAGTAGTATTGCATATTTTATCACACAGTTGTTTGTCAAAATACCCCTTAAGATTCAGTACAAAATCATCAAGTGAGCTGTCAGGATTTTGTTCATAATACTGTTGAGAGAAATCCTCAAATTCATAATCAGATTCTGAGCTATCAGATAACGTGCAAGTGGCACATGCAGCAACATTGTCATGTTTTAAGAGTTTGTAGACCTGTTTCTCTGTTTTCTTATTAAATTCTGCCAAATTTTTTAGGAAAATTCAATAATAGGATCTGGCTTTCCTGTTCCTTCTTAAGTAAACTTTAGAGAAAAAACCAAAGGAGTCCATCTTGTAAAATAAACCAAAAATATATGGTTCGAAATAAATACGAATACATGTATATGTACGAAAAACGGGTAAAACTTTTGTAAGAAAAATTACAGTGAGGAATTTTTTACCCCTATGTCCTCCTGTAGATTTGCGCTGAAGTCAATTGAAATTAATGAAAATTATGCGCTCAGATAAAAGTGTTACAAAAAGATATCTGAATTGAGAAAATATATATATATATGTAAATCTAAAATGAAAACAATTTTATTCTTCATTCACAAGAAATGAAAAGAATTTATTTCGGATTCATTATATGTAAGTGAGAACGAGGATGATGACACTAAGGACCGAGGTTCAGATAATGTTCCTGGTCCGTCAGTTCCGAAGGCAACATAGCGAGATAGCAGGTGGTCTACGGCAAAGCTGACCAGGGAAGCCAACGAGATGTACACTGATTTCGCCAATAACAGACTGCCAATTTTTTCTTTTAAATCGGGATGTGCAAGGGAACAAGCATTGGATTTTTAGGAGGGGGAGGAAGATTTTGCAAAAAAAAAAAAAAGGATGAAGATTTTAGGGGAAAAATTTCCGCCCAAAGGGCCGACGAATTAAAATTACCGGTATTGTTCAATAATCTTATCTGTACTTTTAAGTACAGGTCCACGTAAGGATCAGGCAGTTGAAAAACCTTATAAATTTTTTGCAGAATTTTTTTCTCTTGAAATGTGCTCAGATCAGCCTCCATATGTCATTGAATGTTCTGAAGGAAATTTCCTCATACTTGGATGGTGAAGAAAATTATAGGCGTAGCAAACTTTAATTTTAATTTAACAGAAGGGATCATGCCTAATGGGCGTTCTATGATTTTGAAAAAAAACGTTAATAGTAAAAATAAGGATTTTCAGCAAGTTCCGGCGGGATTGTTCATGACTCCTATTATTCCCCATAGGTGCTCGTGGACATGATATAATCAGTCAATTACGGTAAGTATCCCGAAATGGACCCCTGTTTTCTATATATTCCTAGGTACAAAATTTATAACTCTTCTCCCGCCTCGAAATTTCCTGCAAAGCAAATTTCTTTAAAACGACTTTTTTACAAGAGCTTTTCTGGTTCAAATCATCCTAAAATTCATGACTGAAGTCTTACCAAAAGCAAGCTACTCAATGGAAACCCTCGGTTAACGCAATTGTATCAACTTAACCGGGATGTACATGCACATAATAAATTACGTCATACACTATAATGAGGGGTATTTCCTATTTCAATTATCTATTTGACGAATCTAGTGTGTATAGTGACCACAATCGTATAATGAAGCTTCGTTTCAAATATTAGGAAGCATTCATGAGACTGGCTTAGACACAAATTCTAGTTTGACGAAGGTTGTAAGAAATCAAAGAAAAAAAGGGGGATTACACGGCGGTACTGTAATGTACTTCTCAATTAATGTACAAAATAGACACGATAGACAACATTTGGGGGTTGCTCTCAATTAAATTGTAATTGGAATAAACTAACCAAAATACCACAATTGCTGATAAAGTCATAGAGAATAACTCTCCGATTATTTTCTTTTCAGAGTCACGTGATAATTTGGGGGTCTAGCGAATTTATTTGCCCCCCGTACATTTCAATTTTAAAATGCTTCCATACCTAAAAAATCTTTTTTTTTAATACATGTGGAAAATTATTGATACACTCTTTGCATAGGCAAAGCAGATTTTCTTCATAATAACTGCAGTCGTAAAGGGGAGGGGGTGAAGGGTATGTAAATAGAAATTAGTCTTCTGCAGTAACCCCCTCCCCCTTTCCATACAAATTGGATTTTGTTTAATCAAACATTTACTCCTTTGTTATTTACTTCCGAAAAAAAATTCCGTGCGCAAATATTAAAATGCTCTCACATTCCATTCACGCTGATCACTTTAACACGTTGAAATTTCGCGGATGATTACTCGGGTTGTTTACTTCCGTCAAAGTTTGAAATCAGGGCGGGGGATAAGATGTTTACCTCCTTATAGTGTTTGAGGATGCATATCCCAATTATTGCATATCTAGGTCATTGTCTGATCAAAAAGTTCCTATTATTTTCTTAATTTTTTTCAACAATTGGTGGAAAATTTACATAACGGTTATCTTAAATTGTCTCCCCATCAATGATTATTAGATAGACGAAATAAAAATAAAGTTGTGAATTTTTAATCTTTACGGCAATTTTTTCTATGTAATTCAAATAAAACTTTGTTTAGATTGAGGATCACTGACGAGGGTTAAGTACCCGAAACGTGCATGTCTTGTCAATGCTGCAAATTTATCTGTTCAAATATGATGCTTTTCACTTATAAGACGTTTAACATTCTTATCATTTAAAGGAAAGGAGGGGATCTCCAACAACACTAGGCTGCAGCACCCACAGCAAAATCCCAAAACACCCATGCAAAAACACAGAACAGATACCCACAGAAAGAGACGCAAAAGGGACAAGGAACACCAACTCACAACATAGAAACATGAAACACAAAAGACTACACATAAACCAACGAGACCAATGGGCAACCGGTGCCGACTTAGGACGGCCATCTGCCACGTAAATAGCAGACGGTGTGGTTATCCTGGATTACGTGCGCACAACCCTCCCACTATTCCGATTTCCCAGAGGTCTCGAAGAACGCACAATTATGGTGTAAAACAACCTCCTCACTGTTAGGTGACCACACACAAACAATACCGTAAAACACAGGGGTCCAAGCAACACAGATGAATATGTAAATGGATATAAAAAGAGGACGTGCGTAATACAGTCCGTGCTCTGCCGGCTGTAGCGAGCTCATATATGTTATCACCCGAGGAGTCCGACTGACATTCAGAGAGGACAGGTGGTCGGGGCCCTGTCTTCTCTAAAGAGGTTTGGACAGGGCCCGTCATGGAGTCCCGTCGTCACAGTCAGTCAGAGTGCAAGTCTTAAGAATGCGCTCGTACAAGACTGTATATTGGTCAAGTACCAAGCTTAGTGTCCGTCTGGTGACAAGAGGCGCACAATTTGTACCCATAGGAATCCCTACAACCTGCTTGTAGAGATTCTCACCAAATCTTACATAAATGTTGTCCAAGAGGAAGGACAAGGCACTACACAGGTCGCTACATGTCCATGATTTGTATGATTTGTATTCTGTAGCGGAAAAGAAACCCTTTGATTCAGATGTACAAATATAAATTTTCCCCTCTCGATTATAGCACCATTTAATGAGTTTGGACAATTGATCATTGATCTTGTCGTGAGGAAGCGTGGTGTACATATTTGAAAAATCGTATGAAGCAATCGTATTGGCTTGAAAATTTCTAGATTTTATCTTGTCAATCACATCCCCGGAATTTTTTATAGACCAAAATAAATTTACATCATTCCTGTTAAGAACAGTTTCACAATATTTTGCAACGTGTTCCTTTACCGCCGTGAGGGCTGACGTCAGTTGTCTAGACAAACTTGTAGTTGAGCAGTTAAAGTTGTGTCAATATGTTTTCGCTGGTGCAATTTTAGAATTTTTCTCTTTTTTTGGTAAGAAAGTACTTGAAAAAAACTGGGATTAGAATCCTTTAGGGCATTTGGTGTTAAACGCCAGGGACCATCTTGGGATATATAAATAACTGACAAATTATCTGAACAAATTAAACTAGAAATGAATAAACCACGTCCATGAGCATCTGTAACCCCCCCCCCCCCCTTCACTATAACGGCGTTTGCCCATGAGCTGATAAAAATACTGGCATGTTTTTTTTCTCATTTTTATACGACCCCTCATTTTTCTCCTTACACCGTCTATCATAGGTACGAAGTTCGTTGGAGGACAATCGTACCTTATTGGTAAAGCTCTAATATAACTAAAACTATTCCGGGTGGCAAATTCTTCCAGTCTCTCTTTTAAACAAAAAAGTTGTTCCTAATGAGTTAAAGAAGATCCTGACGATAATCTCAACAGCACTCACAATAGAGCACTATGTTGAGCATCGACGGACCCCTAGCAAGCTAGAGGTGGGATCAGGTGCCCGGGAGGAGTAAGCATCCCCTGTTGGCTAGCCGCACCCGCCGTCGATGTTAATGCACGATAAAGAACACAGTATATAAAATACATGCACGGTCTGACGTTATGTCTATATAGAAAGTGCTATGGCGACCATGTCAGGGAAATATATTCAAAACACTTACTGTCAAACCCCTCGCGGGGAACTTTCTTACGAGCTAACACATATTGAAGAGAATTTGATCAATATTACACGTCTTCAAATTTATAGCATCATTGAAAAACAGATACATTTGCAGTATGAATTAAACATGCACATTTCGGGTAAATAATCATCGTCAGCGATCCTCATTCTCGAATATGAAATATGGCCAAAGACTGAACATTTTGCCAGAACCTTACCGAAAGACGTAGCAGATCAGGCTGGTTAGGGATATGATGATACAGGATCAACTTTTTTTTCAGAAATTTCGAGAATATTTTGTGAATAGTAATTTATTTTCCAATACGTTTATAGAAAAGATCAACCGAAGTAGATATGACTTGGCTACATTAGCCCTGGGGGACTCCTGGTCCAACAGCAGTGAAACTCACCAAGTGGTACAAGAATTGCACCTTTTCAAATTCATAGCATCATTTAAGAACACAAATTTGCAGCATGTACAAGACATGCATGTTTCGGGTACTTAACGCTTGTCAGCGATCCTCAATCAAAAATTGCAAAATATGAAATACGGCCGAAGACTGAAAGTTATGTCGAAAAGATACCGAAAGACGTACAGTCATATTTTAGCAGATCGGAGATATCCCACTCCCCACCGAAAGGGTGGAATTCGAGTGGGGAATATTAGCATCTTCACTCAGTCAGTGGCAATCCACTCACCACGGTGTCACCCTGCTCATCTGTACAGGTGTTAAACAATCTCTTTGATCCTAACCGCGCACAGGTAACATCGCCAGTCTACTTTTGTTATTCACCATCTTTGTTTATTGAATATTCCTGGCAGTGAATCGGATATAAAAGTTAAATGCTTTTTCTAAGTTAGTATCAAAAGTTTTCAGAATGATCTAGGCCAAGAAAAAAAAGAATTGGTTCTCAGGCCCCACCGCATACGCATTCGATTTGTTTTTCGACCATAAAAAAACCGAAATTTAAGAAAGTAATCGTAAATCCGGAATTCGGCAAGGTACCAAATCGAAACACAGGTAAAAAATCCCGTTTTCCAGCTAATTACCGTCTGGCATCGCCTTTTCACCTGCCAATCATTGTAAGGAAATGCAAAAGGAAGATGGCCATAGAAAGAATGCTATCATGCGCGAATATACACGCAGACGGGGTAAGGACCGAACCCCCCCCCCCCTTTACGCCCTCTCCCTACAACAATCACCATCTTTATCTGTGGTCCGATTCATATTAAAAGGGAGTAACGACCAAATGAAAAGCAGAGATAAAGCGAGAAAGTTTTCTAAAGATTTACTGATATATCGGGAGGGGGGGGGGTCGATTTAAATTCATCATTAATTTTGGAACCATACCTTAAAAAAGTATACTACCAGCAATGTGTGTTTTCGAAGAAAAAAAATAAAGCTTCACAATAAATACGCAAAATAAGATTTTTAACATACATGAATTTATTCCTTAAAAATGATCTTTATTCCCCTTTCTCTCTATTCTGTCTGTAGATAATACCCGGCTATGTCTTTACGCTCGGGAATTAACACCTGGTAATGGGGTACCTTTTAGGTACTTTGCATGTTTAATTGACAGGTGTGTATACTTGTCAAATCACCTTTGTTAATTGGATAATAACCGTACATGTATGAAAGCGTAGGCATAGAAAACTCCATAATCAAACACATCAAAATCCAGCCAATTTTTTGACCGATAAAAAAAATCAATATATTTCTATAAACTCGTAAAGAATTATATAAAATTTATTAAAACAAGATTTTATACATTGCAATCATTACTGAAGATGTACATTTTTTTTGTACTAACCAATAAAACCGGGACGGAACGGTTTGTTACGATCTTGCGTATTGTTTAATTCTATTTAAATTTTCCATTTTCTGTCTGTAATTACCAAAAGGTGTTATATTTTTCTTACATCTAATGAAATACATAATGAATTCAGAAAAGAAAGATGTATAAAGCACCCTTTCTGCATCATGCTGTTCATTTTTTTCGGTTGACTTTTTCTGAAAGTTTTCAATGGACTTTGCGGACTACCTCTGTTTGATTCCGAAGTTGCTTCTCCTACACCTTGTCGAGATCTATACCGCTGTGCTTGGATACTTGATCTGCCATGCGTCACCAGATATTCTCCTATTTTAAGTGTGACCCTCCCCGTATATTTTGAATTTTTTCTTCAAGAAACTAAGTAGACGAATTGGAATTTTCTAACAAGAAAATAAGAGTAGCGTTACATGTATTATTAAAAAAGATATTATAACTAAATGTAATGTAATTGAATAAGTAAATAGATAGATAATGACAGAAACGTTCTACCTCTTTAACATAGTTGTACTTTCTAGATTAAAAACACGTTTAAACAAGGTGTAATTGCATAGGAAGTTTTGGTCATTTCAGTGACTTTACCAAACATGAATAAATCACAGCATCATGTAGTAATAATTAACTAATGACCGGACATCTTTAAATCAGCTTTATATATTTCAAAAGTCATCGTGACAAAGAGTTAGGTCACGACCTTTAAACGAGATTGTACTTTCAGGTCGAAGTCACATTCACTACAAACGTAAGCATATCTATACACAAACAGATCTTACTTTTAACCTATTACCTAGGGTCTGACGTTATGTTTGCGGACGGTAAATGCTAATTTTACGGTGGCAAACTGATTTTCTTCTGGTGACGCGTTAGCGAAGACAGAAAAAACGGATGTTTGCACCGTACAATCAGCATTTAACGACTTCTAACATAATGCCAGTATCTAGTAATTCACATTCTAATGAAATCTATATCTTTGAAAATACAAGGAGAAATCTGACGTTAGCAACGTCAAAGCCTAGTATGTTCTCGTTTTACTGCTGTAACTAAGGTGCAAACAACCAATGAAATTCGACGTTTTAGCGATATTGCATTAAAATAAGGAGTTCATAAATGAATATCCGATGCATTTTCTTTCTTTTCAGATGCCGAAAGAATATAAATGTTGCCTGTGTTTCAAGCACTGCAAGCAAAATGTGAGACGTCATATACCCCCTGGCACGGCATTCTGTAGATATATCGAGAGACGAACGGGTCTACGAACAACCCCATCTGATGTTATATTCGCCAATTGTACTGCCAGGATATACAGAAGTTTACCCAGGCATGACGAACCGACCCCTCAAGTATCAGTCACATCTCTTCCCGACACAGATTCTGATCCAGACTACTGTCCACCTCCTAAACGTCCTTCATTTTCAAGTCCGAAGTCAATACCACTTACAATTCCAACTACTTCAAAATCACACAAATATTGTATTATTTGTCACAAAGAAGGAAATCATAGAAGCAGATTGATCAATGTTCCAATGCAGGCATGCACACAAGCATTCATACAGACGGGAATTTTCATCTACACCAAATCAAGATGCTGTGCTCATCACTTAGAACAGTCCTTCTTCAACAGCCAATCACTCGCCCTTCTCGGAACTATCAAAAGTAATGACTGGTTTTAACGTACTGACATCGTAAATCTTCTTACGGATATCCGTGCCATGATGACTCATTCATACAGCCGTTTGAATTTTGATATTCCAGTTGCTCTGAGCGATGATGACTATTTCACTCTGACAGGCTTAACCCGGGATCAGTTTGAAGATCACACAAACAATATCACATCACTACATAACTCACCAATAAGAACAGTGCGGACATCCCTGGCAGTATTTCGTGTGAAACTGAGAACAGGACTCTCTAACATAATGATCGGCGTGCTATTTGGTTTGACAGGATCACAGGTACAACGGATAGTTCACAGCGTCAAAGAAGCTTTGATGAAAGAGTTTGTACCCCATAATCTTGGATTCGACCATATTTCGCACCAAGACTTCTCTTCAAACCATCTGACAGACACTGCCAAATCTATATTTGACGTACAGGAAGACGAAGCTGTGGTCGTCATTGATGGCACTTACATATATATCCAGAAAAGCTCAGATTACAAATTCCATAGAAGATCTTACAGTCTCCACAAAAATAGACCTCTGCTCAAGCCAATGATGATCGTTGCAACTGATTGCTAAACACTAGACTCTTTAGGACCATATTTAGCAGATGGCAGAAACAATGATGCAGCAGTCACAAAACATTTTATGAAGACTAACGACAGTGCAAAATGTTGATTTAAAGAGAACGATCTTTGTATTGTTGATCGAGGATTCAGAGACTTTGTAACGTTTTAAGAAGATCTAGGATTCCAGGTCAAGATGCCAAGTTACCTAGCTTGAGGATCAAAACAACACAGTATAGAGGAAGCCAATCTATCTAGGCTTGTGACAAAGGTACGCTGGGTTGTTGAAAGCGTAAATGGTAGGATCAAACAGTGGAAATTTTTGACAGAGTCGTTCCTAATACTTTGGTTCCTTCCATGGGCGATTTTGTTAGAATTGTATGTAGTCTGTGCAACAAGTTTAGGAAACCACTGGCCAGCAAGGAAAATGATGGAAATACTAACCGCATTGTCCAGAACATGATTGATCTTTCCCAACGGTCGAATTCATTAAAGTCATTTCTTGAAGAAAACAATCTTCTGCAAAAAAGGTCGATGTACAAATTGTTAGAGGCCACCGATCTTCCTGACTTCCCCGTCCTTTCTATAGATGACCTGAGAAGTATTACAATGGGAGTTTATCAGGTCAAGCAATCTCCGTCATACACAAAGGAGCATAAAGACGAGGACGGATCGTATCAGATGTTTAATGCCGAGGGTGAAGACCTCCTTAAAGTTACAATCCAGTCTCGGCACTCCAACAGTGTCCAACAATTACTCTCTGGCTCAGGTATGACAACGACTTAGCTGAACCTGTTCAGGAATGGTACTGTACATGTAAAGTCGGAGTTGTGGGATGCTGTGCTCATGTATCTAGTGAATTGTTGTACCTTGGTTATGACAGGAATCAACAGTATCAGACCAAAGGGTCTGAAGTAAATGTACAATCAATTTTAGATGCAGCAAACATTCCACAAACAGACTCAGAATCCGGCAGCGAAGATGAATCAGTTTTGGAGGAAGAATAAATTATGTGTCCTTCTTTTCGCGATGCATTTCTATTTATTGTTATGCTATTCTTTAATCATATTCCGTTAACATGTCATTTCTAGAACATGACACTAGCCTTTTCATCTTTGCTACGTGCATCAAAAGTAGAACGTTAAATTGCAAAGTATTTTTTTAATTACTAGAATCTTCATTGTAAAGTATGGTGAGATTTATCCCTCGTAGTTATCATACACTATATATTTGCTGAATTGGTGGTAATTACTACATAGCCAGGTATGAAAAAGGCATTCTGTTTCAAAAGCTGATACCCAAGAGCATTATACATGAATTATTTTAAAATCATTATATCAAAATTCGCTAATTTTGTTGTCATGGTAACCAGCCTTTTTGACACTATCAGACCCTATCAGTGAACTAATTTAAAATTTTTGGTCCTAATCGTTTGGATGCATAACAAATCTTTCATTAATGTCATATATAGACCGAATTATAAAGCTTAAACAAAGCTCAATTTTGCCGATTTTTCAACTTTAATGGCCGTTGCCATGGTAACCAGATGACCTGGAAACAATTATTATGTCAAATATATCTTTTTTCATTGGTCCCTACTTATGCGTGAAATTTCATGAAAATCGGAGATCATACGTGGTGAAATTGTTTAAATGGGCACAGAGAATTGGTATTAAACCGGTGATTTTTGCCGTTTAATGACCTTGGCAAATGACCTTTGAATAAGGTTCCATGCAATTGCTGACATAACCATTCATTCTTCTTTTAACTAAGTTATTATCAAAGCATCTTTTAAGACTAAATTGATCGTGTTTAAGAAGGGGGCCGTATTTGGCCCAAACCATACATAGTCCATTCTTCTCCAGTATAAGTGGCGTTCTGTATCGCCGGGGGGAACAATGTTAAAAAAAAACTTTTCCGTTTTCTATTGATTTCTATGGAAAAAAGTTTTGACCCAAATTTTAGCAATATTATGCATAATAGATCTAGAATAACTTCAGATTTTGAAGGATACCGTACATGTATTAATTTAACGATTTTTCTTAAAATTTCCATTTTCAAAATTCTCTTTTTAGGGAAAATTTTACGTCTTTTCTTATCAGGTCCTTGCAACAGTTTGTTTCAAAGCGGGGAAATGAAGAAATATTCCATATATACAACATTTAAAAAGTTTAGAAAAAATTATTCAGGGGAAAGTCGTCATTTGAACGATTAAATTTTTGCCTGAATCTAAAAATATAAACCCCTTGCCGTTAAACATGTTAAAGAAAAAGTCTGAATTTTCGGAACTCTTGCGCGTTTTGGGGTTTACCGTGTGGTATACATTAATTGATCTACTATTGATGCGATGCTTATTTCATCACAAACGTCTTCCTGTCTGTGAAAAAAGTATGACTTGAGCAAGTATAGGCTATCAAGTCAATTATAGCTAGAACATTCCAATAAAATATGATATTTTTTATTATATATCTAGGCATAGATTTGACGAGTATACGTGATTTAAGATGCATTTATCTAAATGTAAAATTTTGTCAAAATATTGCACAAATTCAAATAATCCTTTAAATATATCACTGAAACATAACCTTAAAAATAATACACTTGTCTGTCAACTCGACTGACGTCTGTCCGTTCAGTTTTAAAGTGTTATAAAATACGTACAAGAATAATCGATGTCTAGCATTTACGATTTGCACCCCACCACCTTTTTCTCCTTTCGATTTCAATTATTTCTGCTTATTAGTCCCCTACCGGCAACGCCGAAGGGGACTCTTAGTATCCTCTCGGTCTGTCTGTCTGTCTGTCTGCCTGTCCGTCTGTCTGTCCCATTTTCAGTTTTCCGGACTTCTTTTCGCTGTTGTTGCATATATTGAACTCATTTTTAGTATGTGGATATATCTCAATGGGATACAGATCAAGTTTGAGTTTGCTTTCGATTGACCTAATTTTACAAGAGTTAGTGCCCTTGGACGTAGCAAATTTTATGAAAGTTTCAGTTTTCTGGACTTTTTCCCGCTGTTGATGCATATATTGAACTCATTTTTGGTATGTGGATATATCTCAATGGGATACAGATCAAGTTTGAGTTTGCTTTAGATTCACCTATTTTTACAAGAGTTATGGCCCTTGGACTTAGCAAATTTTATGAAAATTTCAGTTTTACGGACTTTACTTTGGTTCTATTGCAAATAATGCACTGATTTTTGGTAAATAAATCTCATTGTGAATCAGACCAAGTTTGAGTTTGATTTCCGTTGACCTATTTTTACAAGAGTTATGGCCCTTGGACTTAGCAAATTTCATGAAATTTTCAGTTTTCCGGACTTTTTCATGCCTGTTATTGCAGATAATGAGCTGATTTTCTGTATGTGAATACATTATAGTGTGATGCATATTTGAGTTTAACTTGGACTTAGCAAATTTCGTGAATTCAGTTTCCCAGACTTTTCCTGGCTGTTGTTGCAGAAGATGAACTGATGAACAGAGATGCAAACGAGTTAAAGAAGATACTGACGATAATCTCAACAGCACTCACAATAGAGCACCGTATTGAGCATCGACGGACCTCTAGAAAGCTAGAGGTGGGATCAGGTGCCCGGGAGGAGTAAGCATCCCCTGTTGGCTAGCCGCACCCGCCGTCGATGTGAACGCATGAAAATGAAAACAATATATAAAATACATGCACTGTCTGAGGTTGCGTCTATGTAGAAAGTGCTAAGGCGAAAATGTCAGGGAAATATATTCAAAACACTTACTGTCAAACCCCTCGCGGGGAACTTTTTTACGAGCTCCACACGGCAAAGGGCATAAGTGTGACACAAACGAGTTAAAGAAGATCCTGACGATAATCTCAACAGCACTCACAATAGAGCACCGTATTGAGCATCGACGGACCTCTAGAAAGCTAGAGGTGGGATCAAGTCATAAATTTCTGCCGCCGGTAGGGGACTTATATCGCACAGCGATCATTGCATTTTTATGGTAATTATGAAACCATATTTTTTTCTGTGCATGAAAGTGATATTAAGTTGATTTTAAAACCGGCACTTCAATTTATTTATGTCTATTTTACGAACGGTTTGAAAGGGGGCGGAGGGGGGTACTGAGTTGTTTGGAAGAGTACGATAAATTATATCTTTGTTTTATGTATACAAATCAAAATATTTTCAATGAAGTAGTTTGTAAATGCATAAATATGGTACTATGCGATCAATATTTAGCAGTTATTGATTCATATTACGCCGAACGAAATGAGAAGGGAATGCCAGTGGTATGTGTGAGGGGGTTACATGTAATCCATAAATTGATTTTTGTATAAATGTTAAATTACAGTTAGATTGAAATGAAAGTGATGCTAAAAATTGTTATACAACTGTTTTATAACTCAATAATACGGAAGTGTTCCAAATCTACACCTTCATGAAGAAAACTTCAAACCATTTTCTCCTGCACCAGACACGTGTTTCGAGTATTAAATTCTCATCAGTGATGCTTCCAGCGGAGCCACAAAAACTAATTTCAGTAGCGCCCTAAAGTTACTTGTCAGTATATGTACTAGGAATAGCGTAGTCAATCAACACACCCAAGTATAAGTTATCGATTTTTATAATTCAAAATCAAAATGGAGAGATAGTACTTTTGATAAGCATAAAATGGTAAATATTTCAGTTGTCAGGATATTAGATAATGTTTTCACGTAAAACTGGCTAATTAAAGTCAAAACATTGAATTTAATACGTCTCTGTACGATAAACGCAAAAGCGCGGGAAATAACGCGAGTGCGGAATTCGGACTTTTTCTGTCAAGCGGAAGCAGCTCTATAAATAGATTAAGATAAACTTTCCTCTGTGTAAATTTTTCTAAACTTTTTGTGGGATGCTTTATTTTCTGTGATAAACAAATATCAATTGAATTTGTTACTGTTGCGATTAGTTCCCAAAATCACCGTTTTCGCCAGATTGACTGGACTATTAAAACGCCCATCTGAAATTTATTTATATTATGATTGCATGAACCCTTGGCCATATATCACATACAAAATTTACGACTATGCTAGATGTATTCAATGATATGCACTTTATTTTACGTTTTGTGTTGTTTTTCATATATGTGAAGAAAAAAGGCTACACTTTACTCTGATAATTCATGGTGCTAATACTGATTCTAATTCATTCCATTCTGTTTATTTCACGCATTCTGATTGGTTCACAGGATTTCTACAAGCATGTATAACGGCGATATACATACCGCAATTCGACTCACTTGACATACTTTAAAATGTATTCCTACGTTAATTTGATCGTTACAAGCTTTAGCACACTTTTGCGTATGACGTCACGCTACCCTTTGTTCTACGCTCCTGTGACGTCATACTGTGACGTAAAACTACAAGGTATGAGCTTGTAAATGGCGTTCGTCACATGTTTACAACAGAGCAAGTAAGTTTATCATTGATAACACTTAGATTTTTCGCCATTGTAATAAAAACGAAGCAGTTGTATTTCATATTTTGCAGCGCAATAATTTCTGTTGGTCGTTGCTAGTCCTCCGTAGCAACGTCGCCTCTAAAGCGATACGTCAGACCCTCTGAGGGATATTAAAAGTTAAAATATGTCACATGAATTAGAATAGGGATAAATGTACTGTGTTTTGTGGTTCCGCCAGGTATATGTTGGAAACATACGTTATACCGTCGGGGACAAGCCCCGACGGTATAACTGCGTTTCCAACAGTATATCCAACAGGCGTTTTGCGACAAATGCTTCAGAACATGACGTAACGAAGATTAAAGATGGCATATATCTGCCATACGGAATCGTTCCATGCTCTGGGCAATCTAATTTTATTCAAGAGGATGCAGACAATGTTGACATAAATGCAGAAACGGAAGATGGGAAAGATGTGGTGGATGTTTTTGTTTGTTTGCTTTGGTTCCTGTTTTTGTATGCCTTTCAGTTTGTGATCTTCTGAATTATCGATTTTTTGCTGTATATGGGGAAATGGTCATTATCCTATTTGTGATACATTCCATTCAATGGCGAGAGCTGTCTTTTAGGTAAGGTCATCTTCCGACGTTCATCAAACGATTTGGGAGCGAACTTCTTTCTTAAAATAAAGCACACCTTCCTTCTTTAGCAAGTCAGCCAATCGCGGAATACCAGACCATTCTATTTTTGACAGAATATCATAAAGAATGGTATTTCGCCAATTCCGACTTTCATGTAGTTGCGTAACCAACTATTGTTGATTCCAAACCTACTGATATGGCTACAGTCTATGCGACAATGAAGAGGTGTCGAGAAATGTGTCAAATTGCTGGTCAACATTATTCAATAGAAACATTTGATCAGCAACCGTACGCCATAGCACAACAAATAAAATGATCAAACATGAGTGAATTCGGAAAGCACACTCTACGTCTTGGCGGATTCCATGCATTATCCTGTTCCATATCTTGCATTGGCAAATTGTGGAGTGACGATGGTTTGTCAGACTTGCTTATTGATTATGGTACTTATGGACCATGAACAGATGCTTTTAGGTAAACAGTTCAATAGATATGTCAGGTCTCTCACGCTAGCATATGAGGCACTGAAGTCTCTGGTTGTCGGCATATTTTGACTGGTGTGTTACTGAATGACACCTTTCAAACTTACCAGAAGAAGTTTGGGAACCTCCTCTTTTATGTCATTTGCATTTCAGAGATAGTGGCCATTTTGTGGAAGTGAGCATTAGCTTCTCATCTTTGTTCGAAATCCACATTGTTCCACTCATGGAAGAATATAGAAAGACGGGCATTGCTGCTTCTGCAACGTTCCAATACTGGGACATGTTTTACAGGCAGTTGAGATATTGCTACAAAACATAAGGGCTGAGAGATATGGTGACTGGAACCTTCATCTCATGAAAGCACTGATACCATATTTCTTTGTTGCCAATAGAAATACCTATGTAACATGGACCCCTGTGTATGTTTTGGACATGTTACGTTTGACACGGGAGTTTTTGCGATTCGTCAAAAGACAGAATCTTTCAATGGCATATTGGCAGATATGGCTACAGAGAAACCCATAGTTGGTCAAATCAGTGCTGAAGTGAGACTTAGAGCTGGTATAGGTCGAGATACACGATGAAAGCAAACCTACAGCCAACGCAAGGGAAGTCATACAGAGGAGAACATGATTCATCCGTTTGACATGAGTCCCCAAAGAGTTTACTTAATATATCAACAGGTCTGTATGCATATCAAGATGTAGAAAACTCACTTCTGCATTCTTTGGAAACAGGGACTACCAGGGCTAAAAAAATTTGAAGAAAGCAATTTAAGGGAAAATATGTCTGGGGATTTTAATTGAGCTATACCACGATCTGGTATTTAAACGTTTCCCGAAATGCACAAGACCAAACTGAAGTGTAATTCTGGCGTCACAGTGAAAAGCGTTGTAAATCCCGAGCTTATTTTCAGAGGGGCGTTGACATTACCAAAATGTCGAGACGATGTAACAGTTGAGAAGCTCATGTCATTCCCAATCCCAACCTCTCTTTTCCATGATGATGGCAAAATGCGTAAAAGTGTCAAATCAGATCTGGCAAGAGAACTTGAACATGAAGCAAACTCACCATTCTTTCTTCCCTTCTTCGACCCAGAATCCACGGTTGTGATCAGTGATGCTATGGAAGTCATAGAGTCTATAGATGTAAAAGTATCATCTTCTTTCGGTAACCTTGGAAGAAACTATTTGAAGCTTCTGTCACTGCAGTTTGGTATGACAGCTACCGTAATTGATATGTTTGACAAATATGATTTTGAAGATACAACCAAAAGCGCTGAAAGACAACGTAGAGCCTTTCTTTCCGTTGGACATAAAGAGTACAAAGTAAACGAATGTTTCTTAATACCTGATTGGAAGAAATTTCTCAGTAACGGAAAAAATAAACAATCCCTGATCGTTTTGCTGGAGGAGTTTATTCTTGATTAGTTTGTTTCTCAGCAAATTGTCCAAAGTGATAACACTTTCTACCTTGTCTGTGCTTTTCCAAATCCAGAGTGTGTGAATAAATGGTTGTTTCGAAGTCATTGAATGTCATTCTTTATCCAGTACACACGAAGACGCTGATACCCGAATTATATTGCAAGCATTGCACACGAACAGTGAATTTGGATCCAGAAATGTTAAAGGTCCAATAGTAAACAGGTCCTCTGATACCAATGTTCTGGTCTTGTGTATTCATTACTTCGGTCGTTTGAAACGTACACGAGTTTGAATCGGTTGTTAAGGGTAGAGACATTGAACCGTACGTTCCAGTACATGAATTATCTAGAGCATTTTCTGTTTTATTCTACCTGCAGTGCGCGCCCTTATTGGCTGTGACACAACATCTGCATTTTACGGTGACGGGAAGAAATCTGTGTATAAATGTAAACGTGTTCAAATTGAATAGCATCATTTAAGAACAGATAAATAGGCAACATGGACCAGACATGCACGTTTCGGGTACTTAACCCTCATCAGTGATTCTGAAATTAGCAAAAGAATCGAGTCAAAATCTTGAAAGCTTGCAGAATTTTGCTGAGCTTGAGACTGACAGAGCCGTCGAGTTGGCGAGAAAATTGGTGTCCCTTTTGTATGACCCAAAAGAAAAGTTTCAGATCTGCCATTTTAATCTAAATAAGTTATGCGTTAAGCTTGCAACAACTAAGGATTCTGCCCTCGTTCGTTTACCACTTTGTGAATGGTCTTTCAAACAACATGTTTTGAGAGCTTGTTTTCAAGCAAAGACGTGGATGAAATTTCATGTTGCAAAACCGTCGCTTTGAAGTCCGTTGGACTATGGGTGGAAAAATGGACATGCTGGTCTCGACCCAGTATTATTCGCAGGGATGATGTCATCAGATTTTTTGGATGGTCTTATTTGTAGTTGCAAAGGAAATCCAGTTTGCACAAATGCTTGTATTTGTAATGAACAATATCTTGCTTGTACTGAATTATCTCCTTGCCAAGGTGGACAGCTGTGTCAGAATACAAATCAACAGTATGATGATAATGAGATTACTGTATATGACAACAAAAATTCCATGAAATTTGTTAAAATACAAATTATGTATGATTATTATGAACAAGAAGATGAAATAAAAGATACTTTAATGAAAAGTCAAATATTTTAGAGAGAAAAAT
The DNA here is from genome assembly GCA_028142955.1 of Pinctada fucata. NCBI lineage: Eukaryota > Metazoa > Mollusca > Bivalvia > Pterioida > Pteriidae > Pinctada > Pinctada fucata. The sequence continues at coordinate 47,192,042 of AP027104.1, read as the reverse complement.
TGTTTATAACCCCTCCCCCCCAAATAAGAAAAAAACCCACCCTATCATATGGTTCCGACCATGAGAAGTTTGGTACGCTTTAAAAGGACTACTTATCACTACGTTCTTATGTAAAATCCACAAGGAGCAGGGTTACTATGTGTCGAAATACTGTCAAGCTATGTTGAATTGATTTTATTTTAGTATTTCAAAAATATCTTTATATATTAGAATTATGTTTTTGTCCATTTTATCACCTTTTTGGAATACTTATTAGATTTTAGTATTCAACAAAACGGAATGTGCATTTTTCAGCACTTTTTTTCATAAACTCGAGTCAGTCAACCATGACGGTGAAAAATTAAAACACCATTTTTATATTCATACCGATTTTCTAATATTTTCCATTTTCGTCCTGATTTCACTTTTTTTAAATCTAGATTTTCACGTTTTCTTCCAAAAAACAAAAAATCTGACCATACGAATTCTTTTCGACAGGCCAAACCTGAAGGCCAGAGATATATTCTATCGAATGATACCAAATGAACCCTGTGTTAGGGGGGTTAATTATAACTTCAAAGTTAACGACTTGGTTGCTCTACTTATATACATTTATTATATGCGCATTACTTTCGATTGATCATTTTTATTTCCCAGATAATCCGACCATGTAGAATTATTATTCGCGTATATTGCAGACTGAGCTTTATCGATGAGAAATGAAGAATAACAAATACATTTGTATATATTTTCAAAAAAAGAAAGAAAATATCAATTAAAAATAGAAACCTGGATGCTTGAATATCCATATATCAGAGAGAAATGTGTCGGTGAGAAAATACGTGTTGGTCAACTTCTTGGGATTGACCTTGAGCTTGAAACAAACCAGGGGGAATTATTTGGGTAAATTAAAAGAAAAAAATCATGGACTAAAAAAGTATTAGATTTTTCACACAAACGGCGTTTTATTTATGAAAAGTGCTTATTCGTAGGAGGAAGGAAATTGAAAACGTTTTTCGCGTATAAAGCGTATAAAGAACGGACACTTAAGGCCAAAAAAAATTTAAGATTTCGTTTGACGGGCACCGCCGCATTGCCTAAAAACCCGCCGCATTTCCGATTTTTATCGCGTGTTTTACCATAATTTTAAAGTAGTCAATTGAACATCGTCGTGCTAATACAAATTGTTTGTTTTCATATTCTTTACATCACTAAATATATAAATTGTAAAGCTGTAACTCAATACTTGTTTACATAAAATAGTATTATTTACCCGAGCTGCCGTATTCAATTGTTGTTTGTACGGTAATCGCGACCACGCGTATATTCCATATCACGGACGAGGTAACGTAACGTAAAATGATACTTGACTCTGTTGTGATAATCTGCAAGAGCATTATTCTTTATTAAATTATCTAATTTATTAGAAATTTGAAAACGTTTTTGTTTAGAACTCACAGTTTACGTCAGATTGATCAGCCGGGAACGTCGGTGACGGGATCGAGGAGAGGGGCAGAAATACTAAACGATCCTAATTTCGATTCGGATAAACTAGTCAACTAAACCCTAAGCACATCGCAGATACTTCAAAATTTCCGAGGGATAGAAATTCAAATTTGCAAACAACTCGCTCAAGTCCGACAGTGAAAAGGGATGACGAATCGATCAGGATACCCTTGTGTAATCGTTGTTAAAATTCAAACTTAATTGTCAGACATACTGTGATCGGGAAGGCAAACTTGCTCAATGGGACGACGGTCCCTTCCACTTGGACTTTAATGGGCCATTCTCAAAAACAATGGGCCATCTTTCCTCACGAAAGGGCCATTCCAAAAATGATCAATTTTCGAAAAGCTATGCATATGCATGCATTATGCATCAGACGTTAGCACATTTTTTTTTTGTCGCGAGATTCCCAATTTGACCATTTCCAATGAATAATTTACAGTGCATTTTTTGCATGGATCACAGAACAGCCAAGACCAAACTTTCAGCCACCTTTCCTGAATTTTGTGTCCACGGATGGGCAGCTTCATTTTCAGCTTTGTTGATATTAGGGAAGACATTTTGTACAAATTTTATTGCATCAATTTGTACCCATTGACAGACCACTTTTAAAAAATGACATGATAATTTTACGGACGAACGCATACACAAGTACCTTAACGTAGATAAGATACGTAAGTGGACGTTGGAGATTTAAATCTCAGGCGCAGATGTCGGAGAAAAATCAATATTGTATCAAAATAGCAAAGGACCTTTCAATTGTCAGTGAACAGAAGAATTTTGTGCCTTAGAGTTCTGACTGGCCATGTACAGAAAGCTGTGATCTCTGTATTACTGCTCCTGGTGTAGATCTACGTTACAACGTAGATACGAGAACAGAACTTTTATTAGATTTAAAAAACAGAACAAAATTGACGCCGTAGAATAATGGCACCAGGGCACAGCGAGTTGCCGATTTTATGGGCCATTTTCTATCAGAATGGGCCATCCCAATCCCTGGACATGTTTCTTTGTATTTTCCCTACTCTTTTGCCGACGACAAGGGTCAAATTTTCAGTCTAAGCACTGAGCAACAATTACGAGTTTCACTCACTTAGTTGCACCTGAAAGTAGTTCACAAAATTTTAACGTCATTTGAAGTTTTAACCTTACACAGGGCAACGGTTAGAGATTGGTGATCCTTTTTAGCATAAATAAGATGTACACCATACATGTATTTAGTCTACATCTTCATACTGGTCTGCCATATGACATCGTCTGTCATATGATACATATAATAAGTGTGGCCAAATCACAGAATATCTAGCAAACTTCAGGTTTAGAAATGCAATAAGTATATTACAGGAAGACGTTGGGTTATCTTGTTATGGGTTATCTTGTTAATCAATGTACTAAACATTACCACTTCATACTAAACTTAAGTTTTAATGTATTTTCAGCATCAAAACACTTGAATTAGAAATTTTGGTTAAAGATAAATTACAAAAAATGTACATTCATCATATTTCACGTTTGAAAAAAACGTTCATCATATTTCACGTTTGAAAAAAAAAAAAAAAAAAAAAAAAAAAAAAAAAAACCTGCCTCCCTCACTTTTTTTTCTAAAAAAGTGCCCGTCAAACTAAACATTAATTTTGTATGGCCTAAAGAAGGTACATTTTTTTTGCGCAACCTCGGAATTGTATAAGTTATCTCAAAGATTGATGTTAAAATCTGAATGGCTGTATCTCTAGATTTCGAGAATATTGACATTAAATAAAAAAGTAAATTCAAAAAAGGCAAAAATCGACGGCGAGACTGCTGTGTTCATACGACAAAAACTTTTGTCTCGTACTGGCAGAAATAGAAATAATGGGATAACATTATAGGAAAGAATCTTCCTGATTCGTACCGTTATTTGAATTTTTGCAAATATTGTGCCCAATAAGAACAAAATTGAACTTTGAACGTAGAAGACGTCACAGAAATGGCGTCGTCTCCGCATCGACGCGATAGCGACTTGTATAGCTACACTGACGCGCGGCGCTCCTACTGAAGTGGTACAAATATTAAACGTCTTCAAATTCAATAGCATAATTTAAAAGCAGATCCATTTGCAGCATAGACTAGACATGCACGTTTCGGGTACTTAACCCTCGTCATTGATCACTATATTACATCGTTTAGACTGAGGATCACTGACGAGGGTTTAGTACCCGAAACGTGCATGTCTGGTCCATGCTGTAAATTTATCAGGTTTTAAATGATGCTATTGAATTTAAAGACGTTTAACATCAATCTAAACAATGTTACATGACCTAAGAGTGTGAAGATTATATGTTCAAAATCAACCGAAAGACGAAACAGGATAGATGGGATATGATACTACAGGACCCGCACTTTAGAAATGTTGAAAACAAAAAAATTGAATGCCCTGAAAAACGATCAACCGAAGTTGATCGAACTTGGCTACATGTGCCTTCGGGGACTCCTTGTCCACCATCAGTGACGCTCACCAAGTAGTACAAATGTTAACGTCTAAATATTCAATAGCATCATTTTTAGCTATCTCGGAAAATTGCCATTTCATCGAAATTAAAGGAGGTTAGAATCTTATTATCCCTCTAATGCTATTTTGAACATAGATTTTGTCTGGATATGTTACTGAATCGACCCAACAGGAAATTTAGAGCCGCGCACTTTCTGTAAAGTATATTAAATATATATATAAAATACTCGACCAGGGAGTGCTCCATGTTTTCGTGTGAATGAGTTTCATGATCATTTATCGGCGTAAGCGAATATTTCTCAATTAATTGTTCTTAAAAGTCATTTCTGTCTTCCATTACATCTTCATGACCTTCTAAATCTAAGTACACATCATAAATTTGATGTCAGTGTTAGTTATAATTACTATCAAAGAAGAGAGGATATCTCCAACAAGTCCCGTTGCGAAACAACAGCAGAACACCAAAACACCCGATGCAAAAACACAAAAGACGAGTACAGCACGAGACGGAAAAGAGACACACGACATGTAAACATCAAACACAAAAGACTACACATAAACCGACGAAACCAATGGGCAACCGGTGCCGACTTTGGACGGCCATTTGTCACGCAGATATAAATGTCAGTTGTGTAGCCCAGTGTTGGTGAAATAAGTATTGAATGGTTTTGAAATTATTACAAGGGAATGAATTTTAAATCTATTGAATGTTTAATTACTATTTTCAGTAACATAACCATAATTGCCAGAAAAAAAGAAGGAATGTACTCTGAGAAAAGTCTTCATGTGCATGTGTGTATCAGATCCAATGAAAGAAAGTGCATCAGAATAGTGGAATCACTTTGTCCGTCTGTCAGTCAGTCCGTCCGTCTGTCTGTCACACTTTGGTTGTCACATCCAATAACTTTTCTTTGGTTAGTGATAGGGCTTTGATATTTCACATGTGTATTCCTTGAGATAAGACCTTTTTCCACATACCATAATTTTTGACCTAGTGACATTAACCTAGATATTTGACCTACTTTTCAAAAAAATTAAGATTGGCTATATCTTTTGATTGGTTAGTGATAGGGCTTTGATATTTCACATGTGTATTCCTTGTGATAATACCTTACTACACATGCCATAAGTTTTGACCTTGACCTAGATATTTGACCTACTTTAAAAAAAAATAGTATTTACTATATGTTTTGATTTGTAAGTGATAGGGCTTTGATATTTCACATGTGTATTCCTTGTGATAAAACCCTACTATACATGCTATAATTTTTGACCTAGTGACCTTGACCTAGATATTGGTCCTACTTTAAAAAAAATTAAGAATGACTATATCTTTTGATTGGTAAGTGATAGGCCTTTGATATTTCACATGTGTATTTTTTGTGACGTAACCCTACTACACATACCATAAATTTTGACCTAGTGACCTTGACCTAGATATTTGACATACTTTTCCAAAAAATTAAGATAGTGGATATCTTTGGATTGGTACATGTAAGTGATAGGGATTTTATATTTCACATGTGTATTCCTTGTCATGAGACCTTTTTACACACACCTTTTTTTTACCTAGTGACCTTGACCTAGGTATTTGACCTACATTTCAATATAATTAAGATTGACTATATCATTTGCTTGATAAGTGATATAGCTTTAATATTTCAAACATGTATTTCTTGTGAGTTCATTTGACAAGACTTTCCCACTGATACATGTACAAATATTAAACCAAGTGATTTTTTGATCAAATTTTAAAAAATAGGCTGCTTCGCAGGCGACACAAGCATACCTTGGATTGCAATTTTTAAAAACTTAAAACATGGCCGTAACTTTTGAATGGTGAGTGATATTTAGACATGTGTATTCTTTATGACAATTTCCATGGATACCAAAATTGTTGTCTTTGTGACCTTGAACTTGAAGATTGACCTATTTGGCTATTATTTTCTAAACTAATGCTAAGTGATAGGGCTTTCTTATTTCTTATGTGTATTCCTTGTGATAAGGTCTTCCCGTTAATACCAAAATTTTGACCTTGTCCTTGGAGATTGATAATTTTTTTAATATCTTCAACATTGCCTTTGGTCATAACATGGATTGCACATGATAGGGCTATCATATTTTACAAGTGTATCCCTTGTGGTAAGGCCTTCCCATTAATACCAGAATTTTTACCTTTAGTCCTTGACCTTGGAGTATGAAATACATTTTACATTACATCTGGCAACAAGGGCATTCATGTTTCACAAGAACATGGGTTTATTTTTCCTTAGTCCTAAGCCTTGGCCTAAAGCAGGGCTCTCAGTCTCACACGTGACACCCATTTTTGGGACTGGATCAGGGCATTTCAACTTGGGAAAATTGGCAACATTTTCTCCGAAATTGGGTAAAATATGATTTGGATGCCTTTTCATTTTAAATTTTAGCATTTTAAAGTATTTCTTCTCAAGAATTTTCTATGAGGTACATGTACCGGTATGTATCAAATTGGTAAATAAATTTGGAAAAAATGATACTATTTTGCATAATTTTGGAATGGCCGGTCGAGAGCCCTGTAATTATACTTGTATGTTAGTGCTACTACTGAACCTTTAGATGTCCTGTATAAAATTGATATACATGTACTTCATTATGATATTCATTTTCTGGTAAATAAATGCAAAATTCATTCATTTTAGAGCTTATTAAAATGAAGATATTAATTTATTACATCTTTCACTTTCAGACTGACAGCATCTTCTGTATACATGATGGCTGGACAATAAATTCCTCGTTCCTGGGTAACAGATTGAACATCTACCTCGTCCTTCTACCACAGACACTGGAGAAATCACTGTTTGCTGTCCAGGGCATTTGAATTTTGAACATGTTTTATGTTTGCTTTCATGTTCTTACATGTACATGTATGTACTAGGTTAACTTTCCTATACATGCATTGAGAACTTTTTATTTGAGAATATACCCGTTGAATGGGGAAAAAAATTTATTCTTTTTTATTATTTTCATAGCAACAAATTAGTCACTTTAAAAAGAAGGGAGGAGATCTCCAACAAGACCCCGTTGCAGCATCAACAGTAGAACACCAAAACACCCGATGCAAAAACACAAAAGACGAGTACAGCACGAGACGGAAAAGAGACACACGACATGTAAACATCAAACACAAAAGACTACACATAAACCGACAAGACCAATTGGTAACCGGTGCCGACTTTGGACGGCCATTTGTCACGCAAGTAGCAAATTGTGTGGTTATCCTGGATTACGTGCGCACAACCCTCTCACTTCTCCAATTACCCAGAGGTCTCGAAGAACGTACAATTGTGGTGTAAAACAACCTCCTCACTGTAAGATGACATCACACAAACAAGACCGCGAAACGCAGAGGCCCCATAGTCACAGATGAATATGTAAATGGATATAAAAAGAGGGCATGCGTAATACAGTCCGTGCTCTGCCGGCTGTAGCGAGCTCATGTATGTAATCACCCGAGGAGTCCGACTGACATTCAGAGAGGACAGGTGGTCGGGGCCCTGTCTTCTCTAAAGAGGTTTGGACAGGGCCCGTCATGGAGTCCCGTCGTCACAGTCAGTCAGAGTGCAAGTCTCAAGGATGCGCTTGTACAAGACTGTAGATTGGTCAAGTACCAAGCCTAGTGTCCGTCTGGTGACATTAGGATCATACCCACGGTATAAAATGCGTTTGATGATTCTGACGCATTTTCGATGGTTATGCTGCCTACCTTTGATCCTTTTTATTTTGTTTATCATATCACCATAAAAGGCAGGTTGTGTAATACCCATAGTAATGTACTCTGTTGCATGTATAGATCCGAATTTTAAAAGAAGTTGACTGTAATTTTTGTAAAATTTCCAGAAAGTCTTAACTAGTTTATGAAAGCGGAAACCTTGACCTGAAAGTTTTTTGGTAATTTGTAAATCTCTACTGTGAAAATCCAAAATATCAGTACATGCTCTAGCGTACCGGATGAGCTGTGATATGTAAATGCCGTATGACGGTAATCTTGGAACATCACCGTCAAGCCAAGGAAAATTTACTATGTTGAATCCAAAATCATCCCTTTTTAAATTCTAGGTACATATAGACTAGACATGTAAATTCATATAAATGTAAATTTCAAAAACAATAAGCATGTGATAAATTATAGAGAAAGGAAAATATCCAATCGCAAGTACAAATATATTCTGATGTAAATTGATACAGTTATAATGATTTTCAGAGTTTTGAATAAAATTTACAATTATTCTTAATAATTCTTATAAGTGATACTTATATTCTTCTTGTAACTTGGGCACAAATATTCTGCTCTTTTTCTGAGTAGACGCTGTGATTAAGAAATCTAGTGAGAACATTATATCAAATGCATTTTCTCATAAGCATAGCAATACTGTTTAAAGTGTCTAACCCGATACTGGTAATCATGAATCAAAAACATTGATCTTTTAATTTTATTACTTTTCTTCACAGTATGTACATATACATTTGTGTAAGAATATTTAGTATAGCATTGATCTACATGTATACATTTGACCTACTTTCCTAACATTAAGGACAACACTGGTCTGGCAAATGATCTGGCAATTTATAGGTAGATGTATACATTGTGTCAAGATATTACTTAATATAGATTTATATTCAATTTGTGACCTTGAACTACACGTTCGTTCTTCTTTTCTTGGAATTAAAGAATCTGAACTTGGAGAGTGATGTATATATTTGAAAAATTGGAAACATGAAGCATCAAAGAATCCTGACCGAACTGAATCATTGACAGTTGAGATAGCCTAGGGTGTAGCCAGAGTGCAATTAATGTGTACGCACAAAACAGACAGGGCCGGGATTTTGGATGATCCGAAAAGTCCTTGCGTAATTACTGTCATGAACCGATTACTGACGAGCGAAAATTTGGAGTAAATATTATCTCTTTTTAGAAGCAAGTTTTTAATTGATCCATTTCTTTGTACATAATGATAAGTGAATACGGGCGGGTGGGAGGATGGTAGGAAGTTGATGGGTTCGTACTATACTATTAAAGTGCATTATACACTTTGAGAAAGCTGCATTTTTCTGCGAAATTCATACCGTTGTGAACTGGCGAGCGAGGATTTTTTTTAGATATTGACAAAAAATGATTATCAAAATAAAAGTTTGATGTAGAAATTCATGCTATTTTTTCTACATTAAGTCTCGCCATGCGATACTTAAACATATTTTCTGAAAAGAATGTGTACGCCCAGGCGTATTTGGCACAATGGCAGCTACGCTACTGATAGCACATCTAATTCTTAAGGTGCTGGAGAAAGATATTTTCCTTTCAACCCTATGTTTTCCGCCAGTCATGCGGAAGAATATTTTTGCAAAACATCCCGAGCTGGATTTACAAAAGCTTCCCTCCCTATAAACCAAATGGTTGCTCATGTTAGAGATAGAGAAATTCATGCGCATAACCAGGCGTACTTAAGAACGCAGAATCGTTTTGCAAGAAAAAAAAATGAAAGAAAAGTCTTAACGTAGAAAACTGCCCAGTAAATGTGCAAAATTTCCAAAATTCATTAGATTCTGAGGCTTTGCCCCTTGAATCTCCACAAGGGCTTCCTTCTGGACCAACTTGAGGCTGCTTCCACATCAGGCACTTGAAAAGTACTCTGGCGAAGCGCTTGAATACATAAAATGTATACACTTCGCACGAGTGAGAGAGAAAAAGGATTTCCTGCGTAGTTTCCGTTATTGTGAATGCATTTATCTGTTAAAACAGTCAGAATCAAATGAAATTACATTTATTTATATTTAGTATCATGATTCTATGAGATGAACAAAAAATGTTAGTTTGCTGTGGTTGGGGGATGCATGCTGATCAGGCTTTAATATATTGCAATTTATCAAAGATTTTTGATAAATTCATAATTACATTCCTTTGGGTTGAGACGATTCTGTTGATTGGTAGGGAAAAATCAGGATAGAAAGAGTAAAATTTGTTAGAGAATTTTCGAGGTGTGGGCCGCCGTGTGACACTCCCCCTCGCTATTGAATCGGGTGAGGGCTTATATATTATCAGTGATTTCCTGCTATTATCGAGAAATGTTTATTGATAAATATAAAATTAAAATCCTATGGGTATAAATGTATGGATAATGGATAGAATCGCCCAGTGTTCAATCGAAGTGGGTTAAACGAACTGCAACGATAAACTTTGAAAGGAAATATCAATATCAATATAAAATATAATAAAAGTGAAATTCGCGAGTCTTCAATGCAGTAACGAATTATCCATGGCTTGAATATTTGAATAGCAAAGTTCAAAAGAATTTAAATGACAAAAACATTGGAAGCCGTGCCTAAGCTGTAAAATTAAAATAAAATCACGCGATTGGTTGATCATGGTAGCGCGCTCACTCTGACCTGAATATTTGACATATTTCTACATACTGTTTATGCAAATAACAATTTCCGAAGTTAACCGTGATCGTGTGTACCCTCGTAAAATAAAAGCGTCCATCAAACAAAACTTTGAGAGATAATTAATGCAAGTTATTTATAGATGTTCAAATGGTAGTATTTTTTAAAAACTTTTTTAACGGTAAAACCAAGTCATAGACAGATAAATCCCTGCGAAGCCACTTTTAGGTTTAAACAGTGTAAAGAAATATCGTATTCGTAAAAATATCCACTGTTCGATTGACCATGTACTCAACATGTTTTATTGGAGAGGTGTCGGTGTTATTTGTGTATTACATCACTTATTCGAGTGCTCTTGAAAATAATTGAGTGTTGAATAAAAATTTTAAAATGTTTCTTATTTATCTTACACAGTTCCTGATATTCATTGCATATTTTGTTTCAAAATGTCCTGTTGTTGAGAAGATAAATGTTGGCACGGGTTTGATAGCCCATTTGTTTTAAAATTTTAAATGGTATATGCCTTTATTACAATAAGGGAATTCAAGTTGATAACTGTTTCAACTTCCTTAAAAGGAATGACACCATATTCTCTTATTAACTTCCTTATGAGAATGGGGAAAACCCTTGTCTGGTATGTTTAGTTTATAAGCAGCACGACTTCAATATGAATTTTACTTCTTTGTTCATTACGTAAGTGGATGTTTTGTAATCAATGAGAATCGGTTTCTGATCATTTTATGCAATGTCTTTCTTTTGTATGGAAATGATTGGTTTTGCATTTATAATATTACATGTAATTGTTCAAGGGATTGCCGGATTTTCAAATTATTCGGCTAACGAATATCAAGAATTTGTAATGCCGAACTCGTCACCAAATAAAACTTTGTACTGTCCGGTGGATCCATGTATTAACAGAATTGAATCTGCAGAAAGTTGCTGTCTTTGTCGTGGATTAACAGAGTGGGATTACCATAATCTTTCTTTAGGCGAGCTTTCCATTAGATTATTCAGCAACGATACTTTCCATGGAGAGGTTGTAAACTATGGATACATGAAGAAACTGTACCGTCTTAAATACGAAGGCCACTTTTTGATGTCTTTTCCGGAAAAAATGTGCGAATTTTCGGAACTTGTGATAATGATTTTGACAAATAATTGGATAACGGAAGTTGGGAACATATCTTGTTTGAGAATTCTTGATACTTTAAATGTTTCTGGAAATCGAATCAGGGAACTTAAGGCAGATACGTTCAAATTCAATAAGAATCTGAGAATTCTGGATGTTTCTCATAACATGTTAGCGACTTTAGAGCCTGGATTTATGTCTCAACTTGCACTGCCAACTATAATTTTACATCATAATTACTTGCGCTTTTTTGATGCCTCAAATCTTATTTTCATTGAAAGACCATTTTGCGAAATTGACGTCAGTAACAATTTAGTACTTGTGCACACAATAACAAATGAAAAGAACTTTACAATAGAGGGGAATAAAACATATGGGCCAGGATTTGTCAACTTTCAACATAATATCCTCAGAACAGTTTCTGATTTTATTCAGAAAATCGGTTTAAAACGTCTTGGGGATGCCTGGAAACTTTGGCACTTTGGTTTCGATATAAGAAATAACCCTATCGTATGCGACTGCAAAATGGTTCCTTTTATGGAAATGTTTAATAAGGTGCTGAAAATGATTGACAGGGATTACTTTAATATTATATGTTTTGACCCACCCAACATGACTGGAGTTTCACTCTATAATCTAACAAAGACAGGAAAATGGGAAAATTTCACCTGTCCCCTCAAAGAGATAGACAACTGTCCTGATGGGTGTAGTTGCTACTATAAATTAAATAGTCGGAAATATAATTATAAAAGGACTGTAAAAACTGTCATAGTAAATTGCACGTCAGTTGGCTTAGACGATTTGCCTAGAAGGATACCACAAGGAGATAGGTACCTCCTTTATTTCTCCAATAACTCAATTTCAGACATAATCCCGAAACATTATTTTGAGAAAACTGAAAAATTGTTGATTTCATACAACAGACTAATAAAAATCGATTCAAAAGCCGTGAGGTATATGATTAACATACGTAAGATCATTCTTACCGGAAACAGAGGACTTTCTGAGATTCCAAAGAGGTTAAGGCTGATTAATCCATGTAAAATAAAATTGCCGATTCTATATTTAAAGTGTACGTGCAAAAATATTTGGATGAAAGACTGGATAAATGGAAATAAAATGGATTTAAAGAAAAGAAACTGCAATAAGGACAGGGTATTCTGTAAAACTAAAGACAAAACCATTCCTATGTCAAGGTTTGATGCAAAAGTATTATTTTGCGATTTTTATCTTGATACTTATGCTCGAAATATTCTGATAATGACTGTTTCTCTAATGTTTGTTTTAATCGTGGCTACAGTATCTATCAGCTGCTTGTACTATGAGATAATAATTCTCTTAAGAAAAGGACAAATCATGTGTAAGCAAAGGTCTTTGCCTCGGCATTATCATGAATTTGATGTTTTTGTATCCTCCGATGAACAAAGAGCTGACATTAGAAAATGGATCATGACTACTCTGATTCCAATGCTGCAGAGAGAAGGTATAAGAGTTTACGTCCCAATGATATCCTTACCATTAGGAGCAATAAGATCAGAGGAAACCGAGAGAATCATTCGGAAATGCCATACCTTTCTTGTGATACTCTCTGATGGATATTTTGAAGATGGATCAATCTGGACCAGTTTCGAATGGAAAGCAGTATGGAAAAGGTTTTACTCAACTCAAAATCTCGACATAGTTCTGGTAAACTTTGACCTCTTAGATAAAGCTGATATTTCAGACAGACCAACTAAGGCACTGTTAAATCTCGGATATGCAATAGAGTTTCACAATCAAAGCGGAGACATACACGATAAAATAAAAAGACGAATTCGAAGATCAGAATTTAAGGAAACTTCGCGCGGTAGATTTAGATACAAACAAAACTTAGATGAAGACTGGGAGTTAGTGAAAATGAACGAATTTACTCCATTACTCCTAGATGAAAACTGACGATTGAATTGTCAAAAGTAGAATATCTATAATTATATGTACATACGAGATGTAAATAAGTTGTTAAGGTGTCACCTCATTATTTATGTCTTTAATGATATTTGTTCTCTTGTTCTCTGACCATATAGTCAGCAGACTTTCTTATACAAAAAGATTTATCACAGAATTGGGATAAATGAGTGAAGAATTATTTCGATATGCCTTTTAATTAGGATTAATTTATCAATATTGTTATTATTTATCCATACATGTATCTTTCTTGAAATGTTTAAGTGTTGTGTAAATTTTAAGATGTTTCACATTCATTTTACAGTACTTCACAAAATTAGTACAGTATTTTCAATTACATGACTTAGCACCATCCCTCCTTTCATATTTTGAACATAGACTTTATTTAAATATGCTACTGCATCGACCGTACAGAAAATTTGTAGCCGCGCACTCTCTGCAAATTGCATGAATTTAATTAAAAGAGGGCGCTACTTAAATGAATTTTGGCTGTTTCTGAAACTCACTTTGGATGGAAGTATCACTGATGAGGATTTTTCTTATCTGAAACACGTGTCTGGTGCATAATTAATTGGTTTGAAGTTTTCTTCAAAGGTATAGAGTTGGATCACTTCCGTGTTATTTCCCCAAATATCTTAAATGATAAATATTTTGAGTCATAGTTTTCGTTTTGGTAAGAAAAATGTTTTTGTAGAATCAAACACACAATAAATGAATTATTTAAGAATTTGAGAAAAAAATAATTAGGGTTTCGATTTTTAAAAGTATAAATCTTAGTGTATTTATGTTATATACTGTAAACGTGGTTATTTTCGCGAGGGGAAAAATTCGCGATTATAACATTAAGACGTTTCGCGTGGGGGAAATATTCGCGGTAAAAATGTCTTTCCCATTGTAAGAATGCAGCGAGGAAAATTTTCACGATTTCACTTGATTCGCGTAACACGCGAAAATTACCCCCACGCGAATATTTCCACGTTTACAGTAATGTATACTAACACTGAATTGCTTTGTTTATATTATTGCAAAAGTTTCGAAATTGATGTTGTGTAAATATTTTTTTTCCATAAAAATGAGATGTAAGATGATTTTTGTCTATTTAGTAAAATATCTTTATGATTTATGACATCATGATAAAAGAATGTTTTCTAGTACACTTTTTAAAATACTCTTTCGAGTTGTAACTGAAATTTTACAATTAAGAACGTCGCTTTTTATGCATATATTATAAGCGTTTCCTCCATTTACGATCGTCTAGGTTCTATTACATCAACCAGTTAAACCGAACATGATCCTCCGATACCTAATATTGTAGCATTTCTCGCACTTTCTAAGAAAGAAGCATGTCTACATGCCAAATTGGTGTTTTCTGAGGGATGGGATGATATTCTATGGAAATCACACTGAATAGAAACTAATCTTTACATTCATATGAATTGTAAAATAAAAGATTTGAAGATGTAAGAATGCTTTTCCAATGAGATAAGATTGAAGTTCAAATTACCGTGCGTATCTTAAAAGCGCCATGAATTTATTAAAATATTAATTATATACAATTATGTACTAATTACGAGGCTGCTGCCTCGGTAAATATTTTCAAATTAAGAAAAAAAAAAACACACCATATTCACTGAGTGAAAAGTCAACAATTGTTTTATGATATAGTTGATTTAATCAATATTGATAAAGATACCTTTTTGAAAATGGCTGGCATCGACTTTTCTTTAAAAAATATTTCACGACTTAATGTAAGCATAATTTGTAGCCGAATTATCCTGTGCGTAATGACCGTCATTCAATAAGTCAAAGGAAGATATTTCCAGAGTCAAAGTCCGTCGTCATTTTTAGATTTGTTCAATTCAAGAATTTTTAACTCAGTTCAGTTCCCTCGCTGCTGTTTACAACATGGCGTTAATGACATAACGAATATATATTTCGCGCTGTCACATTCAATTGCTACATTTTTATTGAATCTACCCATTTGATCCTTATAATATCGGACGGTTATGCATCATTTATCTACCTGTGGGGCGCCCCTATTTTTACCTGTGGTCAGTTTGTAAACGTGTATATCTTCTCACCTGAGCAGTATATTTACTAGCCCGTGCCACTTTGGGTTTGAGCTCTTAACAGAGAACACGTGTATAAGAATATTCATTTATCCGGTTTGAAAACCCAGTATTTTGTCAATTCTGTATATAAATTAATCGTCTGTGTCTTCTGCGGCAGTCAGTTCGTCATGTGCTGGGTAAATCGACTTTATTTTATCTTTATTTTCCCTAAAATTGCCAGGACTTAGTTTCTAACATATCTGTTATGTATATTTGCATATTCTTATTGATTTAATGTTCAAAATGTATAAGTAATGTATCAACTGTATATATCGTAGTATGTAGACACAAAGTACAGTGTCGTACAAAAGTATGTTTGATCAAATTGTGAAAATATGTATACTTTCACGTTATGTTGTAAAGTTCGTAAGTAAGGTATTCATTCATAAGTGAATAAACGTATGTATGTACGTAACGCTTCATGATAGCGTGATATTGAGTGTAAAGTATCAATTGGTGTACAAGGGTACTAGTATTAGTGATTTTGTATTATTTCTCTTGGATTGTGCATGCCAATTAATTCATTCCAGATCCCTTTATGGAATCTGTCTTACATTCCACCATCTGTGATGACGTAGATGTCAGCGGCATACCCCCAGATATAACGGCCTAATGATGTTTGTTCCGTGTATGATGCATCATCGTCCGACGTCTCTGTGACTGTAACTGTGTTTTAGTGGACATGTGCTGTGAACAGTATTGGCAGTTGCATATGTATTTATGTCGTTTGAATGTAAAGTAAAGTGTAAAAAGTTAAAGTACTTTCTTTTTGTAATTAAACCAAGGCGCCCTCGTCCGTCCTGTGATACGCGCGTTTTCGATATTTCATGGTAAATTGAAAGAACGATTTTTTTTCGCGGTAGTGAAAATAAGCTTCAATATTTCGCACGTCTAACACGATATTTCTGTTCGGTTATTTTATGTGTGTGATACAAAAATAATCGAAAAGAAACTTCGAATGAGACGGACGAAATATTGAAGCTTGTGTAAAACCTGTTTCTACAAGCGTAAAGCGTAAGTTATACGATAAACCAGAATATTCATCGGATATATGCCGAAACAATTCATTCTTTAAAATATCACATAGGGCCGTAGGGCCGAGGCCAGTCCGATATTTTTACGAATGAATTGTTTGAGGCATATGTATATGTAGAATTTAATATTCGAAACACGTTAATATTAAATATGTAGAATTTAATATTCGAAACTCATGTCTGGTGTATGGAAATTGGTTTAGAATTTTCTTCAAGAAGGTATAGAGTTGGAACCCTTCGACATTATGTATACCATACTTAAACATAGATGTGACGTATTGTTCTTGCAATCAAAAAGTTACCTGAGACAGTCCGATATTAATTCTACTCGTCCGATATTTACCTGTAGCCGTCTGATATGTTGAAAAGTTGGACAATCACGTGACTATCAATTAACAATTTAAGTACCATGTATACAGAGCAAAACTTAAGAAAGTGTTAAAATGAAAGAAAAAAATGAATACTTCCAATGCCTTTAAAAACTGCAATACCCAAAAAAATTTGAGAATTCTATCATCAGTACGTTTTCTTTTTCTCGGTTTCGTTTGAAATGACAAATATGGATAATGACCATATCCCAGCACAAAATCGATAATTCAGAAAATCAGAAACCGAAGGCATACAAAATCAGGACAAAACAGGAACCAAAGCAAATAAACAAAAACCTCCACCACATGAAAAGAAGCGAACTCCCGATATGGGATCTTTTTTTCGATCTTTTTTTTCAAACTCCCCGGTAGAGCTCCCTCCTGAAAGGAATGTTTCGATGACCGATCGCTGTTATAGTAGAAATTTGTCTTTTTTAACACTTTCATTCTTGACGCGGTCATGTAAACTTAATCTAATAAGGAAAGCATAGTAAACAAACCAATCAATCAATTAATAGATAAATACATGCATTCAGGAAAACAGATAAATTCATGGATAGATCGATAATTCATGAATAAAACAAATAAAGTCAATAATGAATAAATAAATCCAATACTAAATAAATAAATTAAATAATAAATAAACAAATTCAAAAATACACAAATAAATGAATAGAAAATAAATAATAAGGAACTAGATAAAAGAAACGTTCAATAAAGGTAAGAAGTACCAATCTGGTACCAATTTTACAAAATATTAAATTCTTACATGTATATGGCTGTAATTTTAAGAAACTGGAGTAATATCAAATAAATAATCAAAATGTTCATCTTATCAATATTTCAAAATTATATAACAATTTCAAGTGCACGACTATTGACTCCGGTATTGTAAAATAATCTGAACATTTTAGGAATGTGAAAAAGCGGAGACACAGGTTTATCAGACATGCTCTATCATCTCTATAATTGAATCAGTGTTTCAATGATAATACACTCTATAACAGTTTCAATGGTTTACAGGTGAAAAACCTTCTATCTTATCGCCCAATACTGTATTTCTCGAACGGAAAATTGACTTTTCAAATTAACCCCCTCCCTAAATCTACAATTATGCGCATTTTCAACAGAGTTTGATCATAGCTTGCAATATGGGCAGAATACTCTTTTCACGCAAATCGGGAAATACAAAGTTCGTGGACACATGCCTTAAAAATCACATTTGAAGTCGTATACGAATGCCATTTTCGGGAAATTAAAGGGATACATTCGGAAAGAGAAAACAAAATATATCAGGTTAGAATAATTCACAAAAATATAATAATTGTCACCTTTATATATGATGGGTTGAGGGTACAGAAATGTCAAATATGGATAATGACCATATCCCTGTATACAGCACATTATCGATAATTCAGAAAATCAGAAACCGAAGGCATACAAAATCAGGATAAAACAGGAACCAAAGCAAGCAAACAAAAACCTCCACTATATGAAAAGAAGCGAACTCCCGATATGGGAGTGAGACCAGGTGCTCAGGAAGAGTAAGCATCTCCTGCTTGCATGCAACACCCGCCGCTTCAATTCGGTAGAACTGTCACATCCGGTTACTTCCATTTCGGAAGGCATAGAGTGCAATCTTTGGTTGGATAGTTCAAATGGTCTATGACAGAGTATCATCCACCATTCGGGAAAGTGGGACATCATAGTGTATGACAAGTTCCCCATATCGACCGTAGAACTTCCTCAGTGACGATGTTAGTCGGTCACATACATATCCCTGACTGAGAAGCTTATCTGAAAGACGACTAGCTTCAGAAAGTCGAATTGCTGAAATTATCCTATCTATTCGTTACATTTCTAAATAAAAGAAGAAAGAATACTCGACTATCAATCATGACCAATGCGAAGTTATAACAAAATCAAACCAGATTTACAAATTTTATGAGGATTTATGCATGCTAATTTTGATTGAACAAGTCAGAAATTGATGACATCAATTGAAAGACCTTTACGGAACACCAGAAAGTCATTCAGTTATGATATTCGGTTGAAAAAAAATTATGATAAAGAGGTAGAAATGCACATATAAAAATAGAACATGTCATCCTCATCAAAATCCATTAAAAATATATTTAAATTTTGTACAGATGGGAGGTGTTTTATTTCTTTTAAAATGTTAAATTTTTGCTGGACATGTGAAGACGTCGTTACTTTTTGTTAGCTGCTACCTAAATCAGATGTAAATAGTATAACTTTATATTTCTCTTTTTGTTTTCAATATGTACAATGTATGACTTCTTTGTCTTATGTCAAATGTACAAAAGAATAAAACAGAAATTATGAATACACTGAAAATATCAGGCTGTTCACGAATTATTGAAAGGAAGACAAACATTCAAGTGTCACACTGGAGAAGGACTCAATATTTAAAATTGGGTCCATCAATGTTAAACGTCTTCAATGGCATCATTTAAGGACATATCAATTTGGCATGGACCAGACATGCACGTTTCGGGTACTAAAAACTCGTCAGTGATCCTCAGTCTAAACAATGAAATACGGCCAAAGAGTATGAAAAATACTATATAAAACAAATGTATCGAAAAACGTAGTAGGATTGGTGGGATATAATGCTACAGGACCCATGTTTTAGAAATTTCAAGATTTTTTGATAACAGACATTTTCGAATGCGTTCAAGAGACAGACGATCAACCGAAGTTGATCCAACTTGGCTACATGTGCCCTCGGGGACTACTGGTCCACCAGTTATGTCAGATAGAAAGTCGCCCCCGTTTAGTTTAGCAAATAAGGTTTTCTTATAAAGAATATATTTCACGTACCACGAGTTAAACGCTAGTCATCTTATGTAAAGTATAAAGATTTGTAATTTGAGCCGTAAATTAAAAGACGGACGAAGAACAAGAGAAGGAAGTGAAACCTAAAAAGGATTACGCAGTCTAGACCACGCCTTTTCATTCTGTCGAAAGGAGGGAAGTAATTTATACTATTGTACAGAAACTAGATTCAGTTAAAGATAAAAAAATATTCTCAAAATTGAAAAAAGAAGAATGATTAAGTCACAATATATAAAGTAAGTATATCAGTCCTCCTCATCATGACTGAAATATATAATAAGATTTATTTTACTTAACAATAAATCAATTTATATAAGCAGGAATCCGAATTTCTTTTTCATCTCTTTCCGGAATCCGGAACGACATGCCCGACTTACGTTTATAGGCTCTTCCTCTTTTGAAAAACTTCTCATGGCGAAGGGGCGAATAATTCAACAAAATTCCCACCCACTCATCCCTTAGAATATGAGGGATGGTTTAGACTAACTTGAATACTGCTTTTGAAGTTATTTTGCAGGTAGTTCCTGATGAATTACACTCTTTGACAATGGTTCTAGGTCCAAGGTTACTGATGATTTCGAGGAGAACGCCTCATTACAGAAATCCGCCATTGAAACCAGTTGCCGATACATTGACATTAAATCCGATATCCGAATTATAGAAACAACGACAGTAACTTCAAGAGACATATTTCCATTTACATCCGTAACTTGCATTTGACTTATCTTTGATCCTTGATTGAATTGTTATTCAATTTTAGTATGGGGTATATAATTTTCGTTAAAAGGGGGTAAATGCAAATTTGGTCATTGCCGATTACCGGAATGGCTTAATCTGCATATATTTGTCATTGAATTTTGATATTTTGGATTATATGTACAGTAGGCAATGATGTGTTGTTGGCTTATGACATTTGGGCATCAAAGCACATATTTCATTTAAATTGTAAAATTTGTTTGCAATTTGCAGATATTTTACACATTGCCTCATTGCCAAGACTAGGTTATGCCAATTTGGGGGAAAGGGGGTGCCAAAAAATTATAATTAAAAAATGAATTGTTTATAAGATGAACTGAATATTGAATGATAAAGATTAGAAAACAGTGAACTCTTTCTTATTGATTTGAAACTGGAGCAAAGATAGTGGAAAATTCAAGCTGAAACCGTTTGTCCCTCAGTCTGTCTTCGAGGTCAAATGAAAATCTTCAAGGTAAAATAAAATGTTTTGTTTAAGGTATTCGATGTACAATAAGAATTACCGTGTAACACCAGTATTTTTGTTGGTCGATTTAAAACATGGATGAAGTATTCCTTGCATTAAGACATTTTTATTTATTGCCATTCAACTAGTCATAAAAGATTTGTGACCCTAACTCCGTCCAACATCGGCTAACTTCGGCCGACATCGCAAATACGCATTTCTCATAGTAAAAACAAACCGGAAGTAGCTTATTATACATCTAATACCTTAATTCAGGTCTGGTTTTCAAACAGATGTATTGTTGATCAAGAATACCAAATCATGTTTTCTGTCTGTCTGTCTGCGAATACTGGTCAGATATATTGTTTTACAGTTGAGTGATACAGGTCTTAGATGATAAGGAAATATACACCCAGACAAAGGTTAAGTAACACCCCAATATTTCGGACTTCTTATACTTTAAACGATGGCACCGAGAAGTTTTCGTAAAATATATCAGATACCAATTCTTTTGTAGATGACTTTACACCTTTTGTTAACATATAACACTAGAATGATATCGGAATTGAAACAATTACCTTGAATAGAGCCTCAAATGAAAAGAATGTACTTTTGAGGGAAAGTAATGTAGAATAAAGTTTGAAGTGAAGTATTGAAAAATTAAGGTAACAGGTACTTGAAAAAGAGATAAACCACATTAGGCTCAAGATTCACAAATCTAATAGATTTTCTTTCAAAAAATTAGTATTATATTTTTTTAGTGGACTTCCGGTTGATGTTTATTCCAACTACCCTCTTTCAATCGCTCTTGTTAATAAATTGCCGATAATTCCCGTTAAAGACATTTGTTGCTCAAAATTTCTTTATATTCAATGTTCACCGATGTTAATGATGACTTTCAGCCAAATTATGCCGCAAGTTGGTCGAACGGAATGCACATCCGGTTTTTAATTTTGTCATTAAATGAGAAATTTTACGATTCGACGGATTAATCTCTTAACCGGAAGTGACATTTTGGCAGATGGTTGTCCCACATAATGACTGATATTGGTCGAACTAGGTTTGATTATAAAATTCAAGACAATAGTGGTCACGAAGGTGTTATTCTTTAAAAAATTAAACAAAATGTTTTTCATAAAAAAACAGATGTCTCCCCCTCCCTCTAAGTTACTTTGACCCTAGGCCAAAATGCAAAATGATGTGAAACCTTTGAGTCATGGGCAACATCATACTAAAACATAAAGGTGATTCATTACATTGTTTGAGGTAAAGGCCAAACATGATTGGCATATACAATTTCATTATAAGCATATTTAAAGAAATTGACTTTGGTCACATGACCTTGGATATAGGTGATCTGAAACCTACACTCACTGACGAGGGTAAAGTACCCGAAACATGCATGTCTGGTCCATGCCGCAAACTTATCTGCTTTTAAATGATGCTATTGAATTTGAAGACGTTTAACATTGTATGGATCATGAGCAACAAAAAACTGAATTAGTGATTGGACACACGGTTCAAAATATAAAGCCTTAACATTATTAGCATAGACAATTTCAGACTGGACATGCTTAGCATATACAATTTCATTACCAAAGTAACAAGCTACCTTAACCATGTGACGTTGGGACAATGTGATAAGAAACATTTAGTCCTCAGAAACAACATACTAGAATATGAAATCAATTGTAAGAAGGGTTCAGGAGATATAGCCCAGACAATATTAGTATGTACAATTTCATTAAAAAGAACTAAATGATCTTGACCTTGGGCACATGACCTTGGGTCCAGATGATAAGAAACCCTCCAATCCTGAGCAACAGCATACTATAGTATAAGAGTGATCCAGTATACGATTCCACAGATATAGCACAGACTCAATAGCATTTACAATTTCATTAAAAAATGTAATACTTGACCTTAGTCATATGACCTTTGATCAAGGAGGTGTAAAACCTTTGGGTCATCAGCACCATCATACTAAAATATGACGTGATCCGATCACGGTTCAAAAGATTAAGCCTGGACATAATACATGTAACAAATACAATTTCATTTAAAATATACTAATTTACCTTGACTTTGGTCACATGACCTTGAGTCAACGTGATGTGAAACCTTTACGTGATAAGCAACAACATACTAAAATATGAAAGTGATCCGGCAAACGGTTCAAGAGAAATAGCCCGGACAAGAATGTATGTACAATATCATTAAAAATGCACTATGTGACCTTGACCTTGGTCACATGACCTTGGGTCAAGGTGATGTGAAACCTACGGGTCATAAGCAAAACATACTTAGATATGAAAGTGATCCAGGAAATGGTTCAAGAGGTATAGCTCGTACAGGAATGTATGCATAATTTCATTAAAAATGCACTAAGTGACCTTGACCTTGGTCACATGACCTTGGGTCAAGGTGATGTGAAACCTTCGGGTCATAAGCAACAACATACTAAAAAATGAAAGTCATCCGGCAAACGGTTCAAGGGATATAGCACGGACTGGAATGTATGTACAGTTTCATTAAAAATGCACTAAGTGACCTTGACCTTGGTCACATGACCTTGGGTCAAGGTGATGTGAAACCTACGGGTCATACGCAACAACATACTAAAATATGAAAGTGATCCGGCAAAGGGTTCAAAAGATTAAGCCCGGACAGGAATGTATGCATAATTTAATTAAAAATGCACTAAGTGACCTTGACCTTGGTCACATGACCTTGGGTCAAGGTGATGTAAAACCTTCGGGTCATAAGCAACAACATACTAAAATATGAAAGTGATCCGGCAAACGGTTCAAGAGATATAGCCCGGACAGGAATGTATGCATAATTTCATTAAAAATGCACTAAGTGACCTTGACCTTGGTACCATGACCTTGGGTCAAGGTGATGTGAAACCTTCGGGTCATAAGCAACAACATACTAAAATATGAAAGTGATCGGGCAAACGGTTCAGGAGATATAGCCCGGACAGGAATGTATCCATAATTTCATTAAAAATGCACTAAGTGACCTTGACCTTGGGTCAAGGTGATGTGAAACCTTCGGGTCATAAGCAACAACATACTAAAAAATGAAAGTGATCCGGCAAACGGTTCAAGAGATATAGCCCGGACAGGAATGTATGCATAATTTCATTAAAAATGCACTAAGTGACCTTGACCTTGGTCACATGACCTTGGGTCAAGGTGATGTAAAACCTTCGGGTCATAAGCAACAACATACTAAAATATGAAAGTGATCCGGCAAACGGTTCAAGAGATATAGCCCGGACAGGAATGTATGCATAATTTCATTAAAATGCACTAAGTGACCTTGACCTTGGTACCATGACCTTGGGTCAAGGTGATGTGAAACCTTCGGGTCATAAGCAACAACATACTAAAATATGAAAGTGATCGGGCAAACGTTTCAGGAGATATAGCCCGGACACGATGTGTGACAGACAGACAGACGGACAGACAGACAACGAAGGCAAAACCAATATGTCTCCTCCCCGTTGGGGGGGGGGGGGGAGACATAATACAGAAAAAGACCCCAAAAAGATATCGTTGTAAAACTTTATTTCTTTAATAAAAACGATAGTGATAAAAATGCAACATCAAAATATCTAATTCATGGTCTAAATGTGTGTCTGATAATAAATTTAGTTCTACCGGTACATAGGCGCTTAACTTCACTTCCGGTTTCATAAACGCGCTTTTTGACACGATATATTTTCAAAAAAAATTTACTCCCAATTCTGAAGAGATAATTCACATTATCTTAATAATTTTAATACATATACAGTTTTGAATTTCGTCAGATTAACAATTTGATTCATTTCTACCATACTGAACAGCGAATTTTACGAGATAAATCAACTCCATGAACTTGATATCTAACTTGAATTGTTTAAAATCATACCCGTCCCCATTTCGATCCCGATTTAAAATAAGTTGCATAATACAATTACCTTAAATAAAGTAATAGTATCGTCGTCAAAGGCCAGATCTATATCATGATACATAATTTTCAAATATTTTTTATCAAATGTGCATTTTGCTTTAAAAACAATTTCACTGTTGCTTAACTTTTGTCTGGGTGTATATATGTTCTATTTTGATATATTTTAGTGCATCATATGCGCACTTGCACAAACAATGCCTCATAAGTGATAACAATCAATTATAAACAAGTATAAGCATTGTAAAAATAGACAACTTATAGGAATACAGGACTCTGTTACGTGACCTGTTCAAACTGCAAAACAGAAAAATAGGAAGGAGATCATGGTAAACGGAGGATGTCTGAAAAGCCGCATTTGCATTCTACATTATTGTATGTTTGTCATTTGATGCTGAGCAAATAAAAAAAAAGATTGATATTTTAAATTTAGATACCTTGTATAAACTAATGAGACCATGTGTCAAACGTCT
Source organism: Pinctada fucata (assembly GCA_028142955.1). Lineage (NCBI taxonomy): Eukaryota > Metazoa > Mollusca > Bivalvia > Pterioida > Pteriidae > Pinctada > Pinctada fucata. The sequence goes on along the minus strand of AP027104.1, from coordinate 47,166,576 downwards.
TCAAATTCAATATCATAATTTAAGAACAGACACATTTGCAGCATGTCTTTCAGATAAGCTTCTCAGTCAGGGATATGTTTGTGACCGACTAACATCGTCACTGAGGAAGTTCTACGGTCGATATGGGGAACTCGTCATACACTATGATGTCCCACTATCCAGAATGGTGGATGATATTCTGTAATAGACCATTTGAACCATCCAACCAAAGATTGTACTCTATATCTTCTAAAATGGAAGTAACCGGATGTGACAGTTCTACCGAATTGAAGCGACGGGTGTTGCATGCAAGCAGGAGATGCTTACTCTTCCTGGGCACCTGGTCTCACTCTCGTATCGGGAGTTCGCTTCTTTTCTTATGGTGGAGGTTTTTGTTTTTGTTTGCTTTGGTTCCTGTTTTATCCTGATTTTGTATGCCTTCAGTTTCTGATTTTCTGAATTATCGATTTTGTACTGTAGACAGGGATATGGTCATTATCCATATTTGTCATGAACCAGACATGCAAGTTTCAGGTATCGATGGAACAAAAATAAGTGCTTTTGACACTTTCTTTGTTTCTACACTGATACATGTATTAGATAATTGATAGATGGTTTAAGTGTCATATATATGTAGAATTATTCTTAGAATAATAACAATGATAAAAATAACGGTGGAAGAAGGAAAACAAAGGGACTATGAATGGCCTTTCCTCCTAACGAGGGGATGAGTCTATTGTCCCAATGTAAACAGTTTCAATCAAAGTCGTTCTTCTTTGCAATTTCATTTTCATAGCCGAGTGGAATATCAGTTGTTGATGTCGTCCACTTTGTTTCATTGTCCTTTTTTCTGCAAACAAGTAATGAATGACCATGTGAACAAAATCTAAACATAGCTTCATGTATCCTATTCATAAAACAACCATCAGAAAATCGATATAAACATGTGTAAGCCGAGTTCTTAAGGTATAAAAATGCATTGCAGTAAAATTACGAAAGATACATCGCTCATGTTTGTTTTGATATATGATTACCGTCAGTCATGACTGACGGTATACTGTAATCATTCGTAACCTACTTGCACGGATAGAATACCTCTTGGCAATATGATTGGTTGACAATTGTATAAAATGCAAATATTCGTCTAGGTTATTCAGAATCTGTATAAAAGATTCTCTCATTAGGTCGGCTTAAGAGTCTTGATGACTTGACAAATGATAGTCATATCGCATTAGTGTATTTTCCTCCGAAATAACACACGAAAAGTCTTTGTACCGATACGTCCTGTAACAATCGCAGATTTTCGGAAAATTCAGTCACTTGAATCGGAAAAAACGGAAAAACCCGGAAATGTGCGATTGATAAATACATGTAAACGTCTTCAAATTGAATAGCATCATTTAAGAACAGATAAATTGGCAACGTGGACCAGACATGCACGTTTCGGGTACTTAACCCTCATCAGTGATCCTAAATCTAAACAATGTTATATGCCAAAAAAGTATGAAAGTTACTATGTCGAAAAAGTGTACCGAAAGACGTAGTAGGATGGGTGGGATATGATGCTACAGGACCCACTTTTTTGAAATTTCAAGAAATTTTGATAACAGAAATTTAGAATGCGTTGAAGAAACGATCAACCGAAATTGATCGAACTTGGCTACATGTGCCCTCGGGGACTCTTGGTCCACCAGCAGTGACACTCACCAAGTGATATAAATGTAAACGTCTTCAAATTGAATAGCATCATTTAAGAACAGATAAATTGGCAACGTGGACCAGACATGCACGTTTCGGGTACTTAACCCTCATTAGTGATCCTAAATCTAAACAATGTTATATGCCAAAAAAGTATGAAAGTTACTATGTCGAAAAAGTGTACCGAAAGACGTAGTAGGATGGGTGGGATATGATGCTACAGGACCCACTTTTTTGAAATTTCAAGAAATTTTGATAACAGAAATTTAGAATGCGTTGAAGAAACGATCAACCGAAATTGATCGAACTTGGCTACATGTGCCCTCGGGGACTCTTGGTCCACCAGCAGTGACACTCACCAAGTGATATAAATGTAAACGTCTTCAAATTGAATAGCATCATTTAAGAACAGATAAATTGGCAACGTGGACCAGACATGCACGTTTCGGGTACTTAACCCTCATCAGTGATCCTAAATCTAAACAATGTTATATGCCAAAAAAGTATGAAAGTTACTATGTCGAAAAAGTGTACCGAAAGACGTAGTAGGATGGGTGGGATATGATGCTACAGGACCCACTTTTTTGAAATTTCAAGAAATTTTGATAACAGAAATTTAGAATGCGTTGAAGAAACGATCAACCGAAATTGATCGAACTTGGCTACATGTGCCCTCGGGGACTCTTGGTCCACCAGCAGTGACACTCACCAAGTGATATAAATGTAAACGTCTTCAAATTGAATAGCATCATTTAAGAACAGATAAATTGGCAACGTGGACCAGACATGCACGTTTCGGGTACTTAACCCTCATCAGTGATCCTAAATCTAAACAATGTTATATGCCAAAAAAGTATGAAAGTTACTATGTCGAAAAAGTGTACCGAAAGACGTAGTAGGATGGGTGGGATATGATGCTACAGGACCCACTTTTTTGAAATTTCAAGAAATTTTGATAACAGAAATTTAGAATGCGTTGAAGAAACGATCAACCGAAATTGATCGAACTTGGCTACATGTGCCCTCGGGGACTCTTGGTCCACCAGCAGTGACACTCACCAAGTGATATAAATGTAAACGTCTTCAAATTGAATAGCATCATTTAAGAACAGATAAATTGGCAACGTGGACCAGACATGCACGTTTCGGGTACTTAACCCTCATCAGTGATCCTAAATCTAAACAATGTTATATGCCAAAAAAGTATGAAAGTTACTATGTCGTTTATTCCTACTATGTATGTTTATTCCATTTTTTTTCTAACTAGAAATTTACAACATTTCAACTCGGCTAACTGACGGCAAGCTTTTTGTAAAAGCTAATACTTGTAAATTAACTATATTTGAAAACTTTGTAATTGGAAATTTTGTAGTTCTAATATTTTAGGTGGAATTGCATTCACTTCCCAATTCGCCTTTCTTTCCAAGCAATGTAATCATATTTGAAGAAGGGGTAATTCTAGTAATGAATTACTAATTTTCCTCCATAGCTTCTGATATTGTTATTTTGGGCTCTCAAGAATTCAAAATCAATTTTATCCAATATTAAGAGAATACAATGTTTTTCCGTTTTCTAAACCTTCAATTTCGACATTTTGTCTATTTCGTTACGGTTGAAATTGATTTACTTGAAATGAAAACACATAATGCCTATTACATATAGTTATAATACATGTATATATATTATTGTATTATAGTAAAATATGAGTAAGAGAGATATTGTTGCATTTTGCAAAAAAATATTTAAAAATGAGGACTCGTATCAATATTCGATTAGTGAGCGGAAGTCCAACGCAAAATCCAAAGATCATTATCAATGGACATACTAAAATTATGAAAAGTACAAAACCAACAAAACAATAAAGCCATTCTGCAAATGAACACGGAACATGCAATGGAGATGAGATAGGATGTCTGATTGCTATGTTCGGCCTTTCTTTAGCAATACAAAACATTTTAAAAGGAATATTAGAGAAAAAGCTTTTAAAGACCGTTTTCTAAAGCAACTGTACTTCAATAGTATTGAATTTTCCCAATACAATGTTAAAGGTATTTCATTGAGTAAATGACTTTAGTATAGAAGCGTTCTTGTCCACAATTTTGTCTGCGTCCTTGATTTTCTCTTGTAACTCCTGACATTGTCGCCATAGCACTTTCTATATAGACATAACGTCAGACAGTGCATGAAGCTTATATATTGTTTTCATTTTCGTGCTTAAACATCGACGGCGGGTGCGGCTAGCCAACAGGGGATGCTTACTCCTCCCGGGCACCTGGTCCCACCTATAGCTTGCTAGGGGTCCGTCGATGCTTAATTTTGTGCTCTATTGTGGGTGCTGTTGAGATTATCGTCAGGAACTTCTTTAACTCATTCTCATCTGTTGTTTCCGGTAGAAAGCACGATGTCATAGCAGTAATGATAGTCATTACAGCATGTAGTATTAAGGGTAAGCCTGTCTCAAACTTTCCTTCTCCCTTAAAAGAAAACAATATAAACCACTAACAAAATATCTCAGAATCATATAAATCTAGCTTATTGTCCCCCGCTTCCACGATCACGCGGGGAACATTAAAAATAAATTAAAACCGGTTCGTCTGTCTGTTTGTCCTTCCGTCTATCTGCCAGTCTGAATTTTCTTTAAGTGGCATTTTGTACTGTTTGAGAAATGCAAACACAAAACCCGAAATAACGACCAAAATACTACAAAATCTTGAAAAAGAAATCGAACAGAATATTCTCACGAGAAAGTGAGCTATATATTGTATATCAATCAAAAGAGGAATCGCAATAACATGTAACTTCTTAATCCAGGATAACCACACCATTTGCTACTTGCGTGACAGATGGCCGTCCAAAGTCGGCACCGGTTACCCATTGGTCTCGTCGGTTTATGTGTAGTCTTTTGTGTTTGATGTTAACATGTCGTGTGTCTCTTTTCCGTCTCGTGCTGTACTCGTCTTTTGTGTTTTTGCATCGGGTGTTTTGGTGTTTTACTGTTGATGCTGCAACGGGGTCTTGTTGGAGATCTCCTCCCTTCTTCTTGACATTTGCTGTTTCTGAAATCCACCATATGGATATGCAATACAAGAGAAAAGAGGTTATCTCTAACAATATCCGGTTATAGCACCCAGAAAAAAAAATCACAATACCCCAAGTGAAAACAAAGGTAAGACACACACAGCAAGTTACGCAAAAGGGCAAGAAACACCAAATTGAAATCAAAATGCCAAGCACAAAAGACTACGCCTATACCAACGAGACCAATGGGCAATCACTGTCGACTAATGATGGCCATCCACTACGTTAATAGCAAATGGTGTGTTATCCGGATAACGTGTACACGACCGTCGCACTTTTCCGACCACCATGAAGTATCGAAGAACTAACGATTGTAGTGTATCATAACCTCCTCACTGTAAGATGACCTCAAAACAAGACACCAAAGCGCAGGGGACCAAGCAACAAATTCAGATGAATATGTAAATGGCTATAAAAACAAATACCAAACGAAAAACAGTCCGTGCTTCACCGGCTGGAGCGAGCCAATGCCTGTTATCCCCCGAGGAGTATGACCGATATTCAGAGAGGCAGATGGTCGAAGCCCTCTCTTCTCTGAAGACGTTTGAACTTGGCCCGTCATGGATTCCCGTCGTCAAAGAATGCGCTGATTGGTCAAGTACCATGGCTAGTTTTCGTTTGGTGACAGCAAGATCATATTAACGATAAAAATGACGTTTGATGATAATGATGCATTTATGATGAAAATCCTCGATCCTTCACAATTTGTTCATTATGTGGCCATTAAAAATCAATAGATTGTGAAAATGCGTAATATCTGCAGTCGCGTATCGACTTCTTATCTAAATATCACAATGATTCAAATTGAACCTCAATTTATCTTACGCCAGAACTCACCGATTAATAAAGTATGATGTAATAAGAGAACTGCTGGTGACAGAAAAGGCACAAATACCAAATAACCTCATCTAACAACTGTTGGGAATAACTTCCCTGTGTACACATAAACAAGTTCATACACAATCGTCAAGCCAACGGTTATCAAATTCAAATCTAAAAAAGATCGAAGATTGATGTGACAAATATGGATAATTACCATATCCCTGTATACAGCACAAAATCGATAATTCAGAAAATCAGAAACCGAAGGCATACAAAATCAGGATAAAACAGGAACAAAAGCAAACAAATTTAAACCTCCACCATATGAAAAGAAGCGAACTCCCGATATGGGAGTGAGACCAGGTGCCCAGGAAGAGTAAGCATCTCCTGCTTGCATGCAACACCCGCCGCTTCTATTCGGTAGAACTTTCACATCCGGTTACTTCCATTTAGGAAGACATAGAGTACAATCTTTGGTTGGATGGTTCAAATGGTCTATGACAGAATATCATCCACCATACTGGAGAGTGGGACATCATAGTGTATGACGAGTTCCCCATATCGACCGTAGAACTTCCTCAGTGACGATGTTAGTCGGTCACAAACATATCCCTGACTGAGAAGCTTATCTGAAAGACGCCTAGCTCTCAGAACAAAATCCGTATATTTGGTGCTTGCTCTGGCATAGCGTATCAACTGAGATATGAACACGCCATAAGCTGGCGATGAAGGGATGTTGCTACTCAGAAAAGGAAAGTTTGTAATGCTGAAATTGAAGTCGTCACGTTTGTCATAGAGTGAGGTGTTCATGTGACCATCAGTGTCGTAGGACAACATTATGTCCAAATAGGATGCTGAATTATTTGTCTCTGTAGTTTCTTTGACTTCAAGCTCTGAATGATAGATACTGCTCAGGTAATCCGTGAATTACGTATATAATGTAATTTTCAAAAACTGAAAAAAAGTATAAAGTGCTTTACTTTTTATAAAACATCGATCACCAAAGCGCATATCAGGTAGACTAATTTATCATAAAACTTTTCAGGTTCTTGCTAGTGGTGCATTGTTTCCTCAAAAGTAATAAAACTATATTTCACTCCATTTGAATTTCAACACTAAAGCATCAATTATTTGTCATGATTTGTTTGAATGGGTATATGGTACACTGAAATTATGAAAATGAAACAGAACGATTATTTTTTCTATTTATAATGAAACAGATATTTAAAATTTTAAAGTCAATATAAATATATACCGAATAAACGTATCTCTATGAAAATTCTGCACACCATTTCACAAGTCTGACACCTTCTCAAGAAATGTAAAAGCTATTCGGCATAGCCATCCTAATAGAGATTTTTACCTAAAGTCTACGCTGACGAATGACACTGGACAGCCGACAATTGGAGGGACTTCTCAAAATGATGTAATGGTTCATTTTTTATTTTCAAGCTTGATAACTTTAAGATGCACACATGTTGTTGTGAATAGGTTTTGTAGTACATGTAGTCATTATAACTTCATTTTTCACCTTTAAAAGAATTGAAAATAAATACTTTATTGTAATTAAATGTCCTTGTGTACGAAAATAATAGTTTTGACCTGAATTTCATCAAACGTTAAACGTCTTAAAATTCAATAGCATCATTTAAGAACAGATATAATTTCAGCATGGACCAGACATGCACGTTTCGGGTACTTAACCCTCGTCAGTGATCCTCAATCTAAACAATGTTATATGGCCAAAGAGTGAAAAATATTGTGTCCAAAAATATACCAAAAACGTAGCAGGATGGGTAGGATATGATGCTACATGATCCACGTTTAAGAAAATTCAAGAGATTTTAATAAGAGAAATTGTCTAATGCGTAAAAGAAACAGACGATCAACCGAAGTTGATCGAATTGGCTACATGTGCCCTCGGGGACTCCTGGTCCACCAACAGTGACTCTCACCAAGTGGTTCAAATGATAAACGTCTTAAAATTAGATAGAAAATCTGAGAGTGATCTGCCCTTTAACTATGGTTGAGGGTTTTCTTCAGCTCGTCGAATTTTCGACTATTTGAATTGTATTCTTCAACAATTAAGAAGTCAAACAGGGTAAAACTGTATTTCTTGAGTTGTACAAGTTTGTTTACCAACCAAATGAAAATGAATCATTTCCCGAGACAGAATCAGATGCGATCATACGCGGATGCGTTGGCGCCAGAAGTTCGGGACTATGCAAAGCCCATATTTATAAAAGAGTTTGACCTTTTCGGCACTCATAAGCCTGCACAAAGCGAATGGCTGAATCATATTGAACTATATAAAGCTATTGCAGAAGTTCTTCCACCCGAGAACATTGCAGGACTCCAAAGAGTACATGGGCTCTGGAGAATTTACATGTTTGATGAGCATTCACGATCGACCATTCTAACATCGTCTTTCTCTCTTCGAGGAAAATACATGACCATTTATGATGTAAACCCAGGTACCCCATATAGTGGAGATACTATGCGAATACGAGTAAAAAACATTCCCTTGTCGGCAGACGATGGACAAATAAAGCGAATCCTTCTCATTCACAAGTGTGTAGTCAAAAGCTTATTTCGTGAAAAGCTTAGAGTTGATGGCCGACTTACAAACTGCGAAACTGGCGATCGAATAGCAATAGTGGAAAAACTGCAATCTCATCTGCCAAAATATGTTGAAATTGGTCGGTATAAAGCAATAATTAGCTACCCAGGTCAACCAAATGAGAGAAAACAGTGCAACAACTGTCTTCGATTGGGTCATTCTGCCAGGGAATGCACCTATGATATGGTCTGCTTTGAATGTCATGAGACTGGGCATAAGATGTCAGAATGCCCTGAAAAACTTAGACAAGATCATGACACCTGCTTTTCACAATCTGATTCTGTAGCTGAAAGCACATGCACTGGCGAGGAGTGTGAAAGTGACTCTCAATCACAACAGCAAGCTGGTGATACTTCCTTGTCAAATCAGGCTGCACATGCTACTCCTGAGACACCCAGCGCAGTATCTAGGGAATCCGCCAATACCATTTCAAATGTCTCAAAAGAAAAAAAAACAAGATGAAACCGTATATACGACAACAAATGCTGACGGTAACAGAAAGAAAAGACGTCCAAAGAAACCATCCAAGGCTACGACCATAACATCAGGAACACTCGATAAATTTATTGAAGTAAGCACACCCAGTAGCTCAAAAGCAGGAATGGTTCGCTCACCAACTACTCCTACAGAGGAAATTGAAGCAAGGGACCGAGCAAGCAAAAAACAAAAAGAAGGCGCAACATAGTGCTAGAACATTCCCCCAGGAGAACAGTATCAGACATGAACTCTGCATATTGCACCCGTCTGATCTTTTTTGGTTTATTTGTTGATGAAAAACAAAAAAAAGTATATGATGAAAATATATATTCACAAAATATATTGGTTGAGATATTGATTACATGTAAATATAGAACTGGTATAAAACATATATTTGATATCAAGAATATTTGTATGAAGCATAAAAAATATATTAAAAATATTTGTATAAACATGTATAAAAATGATAATAAATTATAAATACCAAACACAATTATTGAACATGAACACAGACCTACACTTAATTACACTTAACACTCAAGGTTTAAGAGAAAAATTAAAAAGATATAGGGTATATGAATGTATTAAGCATCAAAATGCTGATATAATATTTTTACAGGAAACCCATTTTACAAAAGATCTCGAACCATATGTTAAAACTGAATGGAAAGGACACATAATACACAGTTTTGGAACCTCTCAAAGCAGGGGTGTAAGTATTCTCATAAATTACAAATTAAATGTCAACATAGATAAAACAGTAGTAGATAAAGATGGAAGATATATAATATTAAATATAAAAATAAATGATACAAAATATTGCCTTGTAAAGGGGTAGGGCCACGAGACCCCTTAATCGGCCCTTGCTTTTTCTCTTAAAATAAATTTCATGAGGAATACTTGATATCTCTCATGAAAATACACGAATGTTTATCGCTTTTCATAAAAAGAATAATATCACCAAACAATGTGCAATTTAACTGTAATGACGTCATGAAGTGACGTCATTTTGACGTTATTGACAAAATATGGCGAAAATTGCTGGGAATTTTGTCTTTTGTCGTAGAATTCAATGTGGCGTTAACTGAGATAAAACGTTAATGACAAAAGGATATAATGATAATGTTTCACATATAAATTTTCCATCATAGTTAATGCATGCGGCCATTGCTAATTTAATAGAAATATTGAGTTTTTGCATCAATTTCGCCGAATATGACCTATTTTAGTGTTTTCAAAGGGCTAAACGATGTTGATAAAAGCAATGTTTACAAAAAGTAGATTCGTGATTCAGTAGAGAACGTTTCAAAATGTCAAATAACAGTTAAAAATTCTATGAAGTACAATGTTCAAAATTTATCAAAATTTGGGCCAATATCGGGCTGCGTGGCCCTACCCCTTTATATGCACCAAATGATAAACATAAAAGAAATAGTTTCTTCAAAAATTTGATACAACTGGTTCAAGAAAATAATGAAGGTATAATTGTATTAGGAGGAAATTGGAATGACATCTAATGGAAAACAGATAGAAAATCAAATAAGAAAATTACAATATGCAATAAACTCAAAAAGCAAAAAAAAAAAAAAAACTTTTAAACTCATAGACTCATGGAAACTAAAGAATCCAAATAAGCAGCAATTTACATGGAAAAGAAAAAAAACTCTAACTTAGAAGCTAGTAGAGTCGATTACTTTCTTGTCCAAAATGAACTATCTGCAAAAATTATTCGTGCAGATATAAGGCCTGCATCTATAAAATACACAGATCATATGGCAGTATCATTAAAAATTGATAATAGAAACTCAATTAGGGGAACAGGTTATTGGAAACTAAACAATTCTTTATTAAATGATAATACATATGTACAAATGACAGAAAACATAATAATAATATACAAATATGGACTTGGTCGAGGTCATTATGTCATTATAATGACCCGATGATATTTGTAATATTGACCGAGGCCGAAGGCCGAGGTCAATATTACAAATCTCATCGGGTCATTATATTGACATAATGACCGAGGCCAAGTCCTTATTTGTTATATTATATAAGGAATAGTTAGACTATATATGATTAAAATAATGATTCAAAACAATATGTTCATTTAATCTTTAAGCAAGAATTCAACAATTAATCGTACTGTTTTGTGAAAAGTGTATGTAAACTTTTAATATTTAACAACGTAACTAAAAAAAAAATTTTTTTTTTGAAAATACTGAAATCAGGACAAATACCACATCGAGTCATTATCTTCCGTCAGCGGTCATTATCGGAAAATAATGACTCGTGCGTCAGCCAATCAGAATCGACGTTACATCCTAGTTATATAATATAATATACTAATATGTCAAACACAAGTAAAGACAAAGCAATGATCTGGGAACTATGTTAAATAGAAATACGAGAGAAATCAATAAAATACAGCAAAGCCTTAAACAAAAACAGAAAGAATAAAATACAAAAGTTAGAAGAAGAGCTCAAAACCAAAATAAATAATAATGAGAATCAAGACAACATTGAAAGCATTGAAGGAGAACTAGAGAAAGAATATGAGAAAGAAGCGAAGGGGACTCAAATCAGAGCAAGAGTAAAATGGATTGAGGAAGGAGAACTCAATACCAAATATTTCTTAAACCTAGAAAATAAGCGACAAATGCAAAAAACAATATTAAGACTATATGATGCTAATGGAAATAAAATTACAGACCAAGCAGGAATAATGAATAGACAAAATGAATTTTATGCAAATCTATACACAACTAAACCGAGTAAAACTGAAATTAAAAGCTTCATAAAAAAGTTAAAGATACCAAAGTTATATGAAGAAGATTCAAATTCATGTGAAGGAAAATTAACTGAAAAGGAAGGACAGAACGCTTTAAATAAAATGAAATTGAATAAATCCCCAGGAACAGACGGTTTAACAATAGAATTTTACAGAAAATTTTTGCCAATGATAAAAGAAATGTTAATCAATGCATTAAATCAAGGATACGATGATGAGATTCTGTCAAATACACAAAGAACAGGATTACTATCACTTATATATAAAAAAAAATGACCCGTGGTATCTAGAAAACTGGAGACCTATAACTCTCTTAAATACAGACTATAAAATTGCTGCAAATTGTTTGGCTCAAAGAATAAAATTACTACCACCAAAGATAATTCACACCGACCAAAATGGATTTATAAAGGGGAGGGACATAAGTTACAATATTCGTATGATCCAAGAAGTGATTGAGTATTATGAAAAAAACAACATTGAAGGGGCAATTTTATTTCTAGATTTTTAAAAAACTTCGATTCGATAGAATGGGACTTTATGTTTACGACTTTAAAAGAGTTTGGTTTTAAATGTTTATTTATGAGGTGGATAAAAACACTATATAAAAATATTAAATACAAAATTTCAAATAATGGATGGATCTCTTCACCAATAGATATAACTAGAGGAATTAGGCAAGGGTGCCCCCTTTCGGCCTAACTGTTTGTTTTAACTGTTGAAATATTGGTTGTAAGATTACGAAATGATAAAAATGTAAAAGGAATTAAACTACATTTCTCCCAAAAAGATGACTATAAAATATCTCAGCTAGCTGATGACACAACACTCTTTCTAAAGTCTAAAGCAGACATAACAAAATCTCTAAATGTTATAGAAATTTTCGGAACATTATAAGGTTTAATACTCAACAGGGAAAAAACAAAAGGAATCAAACAAGGTAAAAATAATACAATCGAAGATAATTTTGAACAAATAGACTGGACAAGTGATAGAGTAAAAACTCTTGGAGTACACTTTGGTAAAAATGTTAAGGAAGCAATAAAATTAAATTGGGAGAATAAAATTACAAAGATCAAATTACAAATTACAAATTGGAAGCAAAGAAAATTAACTATGATTGGTAGAATTCAAATTACAAAATCGTTACTCATCCCACAACTCACCTATCTTATAAGAATTATTGCAAATGCCAAATAATATATTGAAGCAAATTGAAAAATCAATTTATAAATACGTTTGGAACAGTAATACAGAAAAAATAAAAAGGAAATATGAAGATGGAGGGCTGAAAATGATTGACATAAATTCATATATGAGCACTGTTTTATGTAGTTGGATTCCAAAACTTTTATAAAAAGACAACAGCCAATGGAAAATACTTCCAACATTCTTTTTTAACCAATTAAGTCCAAACCTGACTATTTTCAAAATTAATTTAGGTAAATAAAAAAAAAAAAGAATAATATCCAAAAAATTCCAAAATTTTATCAAAATATTCTATCAGCCTGGATAGAAATAGGTGGAAATCAACATAATCTACCAAAAACTAAATTTGAAATTGCACAACAGTATATATGGTGTAACAAATTCATTACATACAATAATAAACCATTAATCTTTACAAACTGGATAAATAGTGACCAACTATATGTAAAGGACTTGCTAAATGAATCAGGACAAATAGATGAAACAATTATTTGGAACAAATTGAGTAATAAACATAACTGGATATCTGAAATATCTAAAGTAAAAAAAGCTATTCCAAAATCATGGTTTGAAATATTAAAAAATTCTGATATAAATAAATATAACATTAAGGTAAAAGAAACAACAATATTGACCAATTCAGGAACCTACATTCAATTAAACAAAGTGACAAATAAAATAATATACAATAACATAATTGAAAAAATAGCAGAGGAGCCAATCGCATATTCATATTGGACAAACTCTCATGATACAAATAAGTCTGATAAAAATCTCCTCATAATGCACATGTCAATCCTCCGCGTGAAAAAGTTTCATCTCCCCAATATTCTTTAAAACATGTCAGTTCTTTGAATTGGAACCTGATTTTCAATAAACTGAAAAAGAGAGAGAAAAACAAACAAACAATTTATTAGACATTGCCTTACTGATTTCTTAAAAGTCTTTCAAAAGTTATCAAAATAAATAAAGCATGCAAACATTATCCTTTATTCATGTATTATACTTATATTTTCATGTAGAATTGGTTAGTCTTTAAGAAAAAAGACCCACTAGATAAGCAAAACTATAGACCTGTTAGCATCTTACCAACTATTTCAAAATTATATGAGCGTGCTATTCACGAACAGCTTAGTTCTTTGTTTGAATATATTTTTAGTCCTTTCCTGGCGGCCTTCAGAAGGTGCTTCGGCTGCCAGACGACGCCTCTTCGGTTGGTCGAGGACTGGAAGCTGGCCCTTGATCAGCATAAGTGTGTTGCTGCCATTCTCATGGACCTGTCCAATGCGTTCGACTGTCTTCCCCATAGACTTCTGCTTGCTAAATTGGAGGCATATGGTCTTTCGGGGAGGGCAGTGGAGCTCCTTGGAAGTTACTTTGGGAATCGGTAGCAGCGCATAAAAATAGGACCCCACACCAGTGACTGGGAGGATCTTTTTAAAGGGGTGCCCCAGGGATCTATACTGGGCCCCCTTTTGTTTAATGTGTTCATAAACGACATTTTTTATTTTGTACACAACTCACTTTTATACAATTATGCAGACGATAATACGCTATCTTACACACACTCTGATTGCCTTGTTTTAAAAATGTTTTAGAAAGAGATTGCGAAACTCTTATAAACTGGTTTGACAAATTCGATGAAGGCCAACCCAGACAAATTTCAGACAATTTGTCTGGGTCAGAAAGCTAATAATAATATCTCATCCTTCACTGTCTCTGGCACGGACATCAAATGCGAGCAAAATGTGACCTTGTTAGGTATCAACATTGATCACTTGCTCAAGTTTGATGACCATGTCAACGACATATGTAAAAAAGCATCTAGACAGTTAGCTGTCCTCAAGAGAATAGGGAGATTTTTAACCAAACAAGGCCGTTTCATTATTTATAATTCTTTTATTCTTTCAAATTTTAATTACTGTCCGGTTGTTTGGCATTTTTGCGTTAAACGTAATGAGGAGTGAGTTGGGTGTATTCTTATGATAGAACTTACTTTAACTGAAATAATAGTAACATCATATGAACACATTATTTGTAATTCAGAAATCGCGAAAAATTGTACTCGCGAAAATAAATACACCCTTTTTTACCATAAAGTCGCGAAATTTGATACTCGCGAAAATTTCTGGTTATACGGTATACTTTCTTTTAAACAAAATGTGTTTAATTCCAGGAGGTAAAATCAAGCATACCTCAACCTAACACCACTAGGTACGGCTTGAAATCTTTTCGGTATGAGGCGTCACGCATCTGGAACAGTCTGCCAAACGACATGCGTCGAGCTGAATCATACAGGTCCTTTGTCAGTCTGCTCCAGATGTGGGATGGATCTCTATGTACTTGTGCAGTATGCAAAAATGATTACTCTAAATTTTTCACTCGGTTATAACACATATTGTATCAAAGACTCTCATAAAGTTATGCTACTTGTGCTATTTTTGCTTTGTCTTATGTTTTCAGTTCTATGTGTTCTTAGTTTATATGTGTTTTATGCTTAATGTATGTGCTGCATGATTTAAGCTTTGCATGGAGTTTATGTCGCACGCCACTCACTATGTCGTGGCCGATATATACTGGGTAGGTTCCGGCATTTACTCCAGTTGCAAACATGCATGGTAGCTTTTAAGTTTTATATTGCGTTGTATGTTTTATGTTTTTATGTGCTGCATGACAATGTATGTGATAAGCTCTGTGCTGTTAATGTTCATTGAAGTTTAAGTGTTTTTGTCTTATCTGTCTTACATGTGCTTCAGTTTTGTGTGTGCTTTTATTTTCATGTGCATGTCTGTGATATTTAAGTGTTGCTTTGTTGTTTTACATGTACTATGTTTGACGAAATACAAGCTCTTCAGAGCTTATGTTGTAACGTTACAAATGTTCGACACTAAATAAAGCTTCTGTATCTGTATCTGTATTTAGTAAAGAAGGACACTTAGCTTTATATAATCCACTTTCATAATGCATCACAAAGTCTCAGTTATATTGCACAACCACTAGTCATCACCCTACAAAAATGTAAACAAACACATACACTAGTTAGAATGTAAACAATGTAGTATGGAAATACCCACGATCTATTTAAAGACAACGCGCTTCAGTAGTTCTATTCATTCCGTGTATTGTATTCTTCCCTTACTTTAAAGATATCACAAGTAACAAAAATGAAATTCTACGCGAGTATATACCTTCGTCTGCAAAATTTAGATTTACTTGGTGTTCAACCAACCATGAAGTTTAATATAGACAACTCGACTTACAATAATTCGTGTTACACACAAAGTAATGAAAAATTACAGAATTAGCCCTTTTCACATAACTGCGGTCCAGTTGTTTTGGACGGCAAAATAAGTACTTTTCCCGCAATATGACGTCAAGGACAATCGATTTTTAATTGTGACGTAACGAAAGTCGGTACTTGCCGTCCACAAAATGCTGGTCACGCAGTTACGTGAAAAGGCTTATTCAATTATTCAAGTTATACTTACTCAAACACTCATTCTCCAACGATAAATTTTATATCCACATATACAATAAAGATATTCCAACATGAATAAACACACTTCAATATTCCGTTTTTCGGATTTTCTCCCATATTCTACCGGCAGATACACACTTCCACGTGTCAGAATGTCACAGAGTAATGAAAGGTTACACACGAAACACTAACTATATATATAAAGATGTATTATGAAATTATTTTGATTAGTACGACTATAACTCACTATTATGCTTATAATTTTCCATATTCTGGCCCGGAATATAGGATATATGTAAAATGGGCGCTATTGTATAAAAAAAAAGATCTTCAAAGAATGTTTAATATGTTAGTATTAGTATCGTTTGGCAAGGAGTATGGAATTTGTTTTCTACCACTTCAAGTACGATTCTTTTTAAAAAGTATATTTTTTCGAACTATTTTTAGATTGCATACTTAAAAATATTTGATTTTTTATGTAATGTCTATTTATCATTCTACTTTAATCGATTTGCTTGTTGTTGAATTTAATATCATTAAAATTTTTATTTAACAGTAATTTAGACATTTTTTCGTATATAAAAAATTCGGAGATGGGATTTACAGAGTGAAATCTTGAAATGTCAAAGCCGACACATTTCTCTGGTATGTACAAGAATTCTTTCATAAATCAAAATTGGACTTCAAAAGTACTATGAATTAATTTACCATAGAAGCGGTATTAAGCAAATATGGATATTAAAAGATTCAACACCTGAAAAAAAAAGAAGAAAAAAAAAAAAAAAAACCCAGAAATCTGACGCTTACTTCATTATCCATATTGGATATCTTCTTCATTGATATTAATTATTATAAATATTTTTTCAATTCATTTCTGGATATTTACTCCAATGCAGAAGTTTTACAACACTTCAACGGGTTTACAGTCCATTGTTCGTGGTTGAAAATCCAAAATGTTTTATCGAGATTAAAAAACGATATTCTTACATATATTTTATAATGATTAAGCATCTGAATTTTCTGGGAATTTTTTTTTTCATAGAGAATGACAAAAAATGGATATTATTTTTAGTTGTATGGGGAACCATTAGCTACTAATCAATTAAACGTCAATTGTGCTGTAAAAAAATTTCCGCATTTTGATCACAATTTTACTACCTTCAAATATAATGCTTGCATCGTGGCGAAACAAAATAAATACTGCATGTTGAAATAAAAAATAAATATAATAATTAAATAGCATCATTTAAGAACAGATATAATTTCAGCATGGACCAGGCATGCACGTTTCGTGTACTTAGAATGAGTTAAAGAAGATCCTGACGATAATCTCAACAGCACTCACAATAGAGCACCAAATCGAGCATCGACGGACCCCTAGCAAGCTAGAGATGGGACCAGGTGCCCGGGAGGAGTAAACATTCCCTCTTGGCTAGCCGCACCCGACGTCGATGTTCATGCACGAAAAATGAAACAATGTATGAAATACATGCACTGTCTGAGATTATGTCTATATAGAAAGTTGAATTTATCGGTATCTTGTTTTAACAAACAATTAGACTTCTTATACACGTCATTTTACTTTTATTTGTCATACTGAAAACTATTCTGGATCGCTTCTCTTCATATTGTTGCATTTTTTATAGTTATTTTCTTAACATTCGTTGCTTAATATCTATAGCGTTGATACAAATTATGCTAAGTCTTTCAGAAGAAGATACATATATAAGAAAACGTTCAAATGAGCTAATATATCGATATTTATCTGAAATAGAACCCAAAATTGCCATTCTACTCCACCATATATGTCACAATTTCTGGTTTATAAATACAAAGGAGTAGAAATCGTTAGCGTTATACACGTAAATATCATAACTATGCGTTAATAGAAAATAATTAATTCGAATAGTCCTGAACTCTGGTGTATTTCCCTCTGAACCCCCTTTGTTTCATTGCTCTTAGTGCCCGAGTTTATTGACTGAGGTGTTATGTATATGGGTTGCATAGGAAAGCTGCATCATTTGAAAATAACGTATGTAATAAATCCTGGCAAGCGAAAGCTTTTGAAATGCTGAAGGCAAAATATTATCCAAAAACTTTTCAATACAAATTCATGTTATATTTTTCAAATATAATGACGAAATAAGGTGAATCAGTACTTAATCTTTTGAAATATGTATATTTATAAAGAAAAATTAACTATCCATCGAAAATTCCAGAGGTGGGTCCGTAACCCCCTCCCGACCCCCCCCCCCCCCCCTCCCCCACTGGATAAATTAACCTTGAGGTTTGATGATTGAACCTTGACGTTAAACGTAGAACTTATTTATGGCGGTCTTATTTATATTTCAGACAAAATAACACTTTCTGAAATGTTCATTGATGAATGTTTATGTTTTGGTAAAAATACATGTTTGTAATGACAAATCGTAGAAATTAGATTTTTTTTCAATTTAAATTTCGCTGTGAAAGATTCAAATAAATAAAATTCATCATACTCTTTTGAAAAGTGATGATTCAAAATTCTTACTTCTGGTCAAATTCTATGTTTTGGGGTCCAATAGATTTGGTTTGTTTCATATATTATTGTTTTTTCATAGAAACAATCATTTTTCTCAAAATTTAATATGTTTAATGCGGGCACGATTGGTTAGACTACTCTAGGATTCAGCAATAGCATATACCATTTGAACCATCCAACGAAAGATTGTACTCTATGTCTTCCGACATGGAAGTAACCGGATGTGACAGTTCTACCGAATTGAAGCGGCGGGTGTTGTATGCAAGCAGCAGATGCTTACTCTTCCTGGGCACCTGGTCTCACTCCAATATCGGGAGTTCGTTTCTTTTCATATTGTAGAGGTTTTTGTTTGTTTGCTTTGGTTCCTGTTTTATCCTGATTTTTTTATGCCTTCGGTTTCTAATTTTCTGAATTATCGATTTTGTGCTGTGTACAGGAATATGGTCACTAATTTTGCAACTGTTATCCTCTAGCTATTAATTAAAATATAAAGTTGTTGCCATGTCAACAAGCAAAATCGTATTTGCAAGAGTATACTACAGTTACAATTGTATATTTTGTCAGAATTTCTGAGATCTCCTTTAATTCATACACAATTTATCGGTTAAAGAATGATACGGAAAGTGTTCCAACTCTATGCTTTCATGAAGAAAATTTCAAACCAATTTTTCTGCACCAGACTGGTGTTTCGAAAGATTACAATGTTAAACGTCTTTCAGTTCAATAGCATCATTTAAAACCAGTTAAATTTACAGCATGGACCAGACATGCACGTTTCGGTTACTTAACCCTCGCCAGTGATCCTCAGTCTAAAAAATGTAATACGACCAAAAGGTATCAAAATTATTATGTCCCAAAATGGACCAAAAGACGTAGCAGAATGGGTGGGATATGATGCTACAGGACCCACGTTTTAGAAATTTCAAGAAATTTTGTAACAGAAAATTTCAAATGCGTCGAAGAGACAGACGATCAAACGAAGTTGATCGAACTTGGCTACATGTGTCCTCGGGGACTCTTGGTCCACCAGCAGTGACACTCACCAAGTAGTTCAAATGTTAAACGTCTTTCAATTCATTAGCATCATTTAAGACAAATCATACAAATCATGGACATGTGGTGACCTGTGTATTGCCTTATGCTTCCTTTTGTACAATATTTATGTAAGATTCGGTGAGAAGCTCTACAAGCAGGTTGCAGGGATTTCTATGGGTACTAATTGTGCGTCTCCTGTTGCAGATTTATTTTTATACACGTATGAAAAGGAATTCATCCAAAATCTTTAAAAGCAAAGAAAAAATGATCATGTGAAATAGATGATACTCTTACTATCGACAATGATGTTTTTGAAAAGTATAAAAATGTTATTTATCCACAAGAATTGATTCTAAACAAGGCAAACGTTTCAAACACAAAAACACCATTTTTGTACCTAAATATAAAAATTGTTAATGGAGAGATCCATACAAGTGTGTATGACAAAAGAGATGATTTTGGATTTAACATAGTAAATTTCCCCTGGCTTGACGGTGATGTTCCCAGATTACCGTCTTATGGTACCTATATTTCACAGCTCATCCGGTATGCTAGAGCATGTACTGATTTTAAAGATTTTCATAGTAGAAATTTACCATTTTCGCTTTCACAAACTAGTAATAACTTTCTGGAAATTTTACAAAAATCATTGTCAACTTCTTCTGAAATTCGGACCAATACAGGCAACATATTATATAACTTTGGGTATTTCACAACCTGCATTTTATGGTGACATAATTAACAAGATAAGAAGGATCAAAGATAGACAACATCACTTTCGAAAATGCGTCAGAATCATCAAACGCCTTTTATACCGTGGATATGATCCTAATGTCACCAGACGGACACTAGGCTTGGTACTTGACCAATCTACAGTCTTGTGCCAGCGCATTCTTAAAACTTGCACTCTGACTGACTGTGACGACGGGACGCCATGACGGGCCCTGTCCAAACCTCTTTAGAGAGGACAGGGCCCCGACTACCTGTCCTCTCTGAATGTCAGTCGGACTCCTCGGGTGATAACATTCATGAGCGCGCTACAGCCGGCAGAGCACGGACTGTATTACGTACGCTCTCTTTTGATATCCATTTACATATTCATATGTGTTGCTTTGGCCCCTGCATTTTGCGGTCTTGTTTGTGTGAGGTCATCTGACAGTGAAGAGATTGTTTTACACCACAATTATACGTTCTTCGAGACCTCAGGGTAATCGGAAAAGTTGGAGGGTTGTGCGCACGTAATCCAGGATAACCACACCTTCTGCTATTTCTGTGGCATATGGCCGTCTTAAGCCGACACCGGTTGCCCATTGGTCTCGTTGGTTTATGTATAGTACTTTGTGTTTGATGTTTCCTTGGTGTGTGTTGACGTTCCTTGTCCGTTATGCGTCTCTTTCTGTGCTTGTCTGCTTTGTGTTTTGCATGAGCTGTTTTGGGGTTTTGCTGTGGGTGTTGCAACCTGGTGTTGTTGGAGATCCCCTCCTTTGTTTTCGAATATTAAATTCTTATCAGTGAAGCTTCCAGTAGAGCCACCAAAATTTATTTCAGTAGCGCCCTCTTTTATTTTTTGAATTTAGATTTGTACATTTACTTTACTGAGAGTGCGCGGCTCCAAATTTCCTGTAGGGTCGATTCAGAAGCATTGGAACCCGAAAATGGATATATATATATGAATTCTTGAAATTTCTGAATGTAGAGATATCATCTGAAATTCTAAAAAAAAGTTTAAAAAGGGAAAGAAATGGACGTTTGTAGAAAAATATGGACGGGCATATTTTGATTTTTTGGTCGGACTAGTTCGAGGATGTGTCCCACTACATGTTGGCAAATCCATCTTAATTTAGGATCACTGGTGAGGGTTAAGTACCCGAAACGTGCATGTCTGGTCCGCGTTGCCAATTATCTGTTCTTAAATGATGCTATTCAGTTTGAGGACGTTAACATTTATACCACTTGGTGAGTGTCTCTGCTGGTTGACCAGTAGTCCCCGAGGGCACATGTAGCCAAGTTCGATCAATTTCGGTTGATCGCTTCTTCAACGCATTCTAAATTTCTGTTATCAAAATTTCTTGAAATTTCTAAAAAGTGGGTCCTGTTGCATCATATCCCACCCATCCTGCTACGTCTTTCGGTACACTTTTTCGACATAGTAACTTTCATACTTTTTTGGCATATTACATTGTTTAGATTTAGGATCACTGATGAGGGTTAAGTACCCGAAACGTGCATGTCTGGTCCATGTTGCCAATTTATCTGTTCTTAAATGATGCTATTCAATTTGAAGGCGTTTACATTACTTCTACCTCAAGTCTTTTAAATGTCGTAACCCAGACCTTTAAGTCAGATACTGGAAAATACATACAGTCACAACAAATTGTTTCTATGACATGGAAATGTTGTAATGTATTATGCATATTTGAATGATGCAACAAGATATGATTGACATCGATACGACACCTTCATGGCTTTAACGTGTCTTCTAAAACTGGGATAAACAACTAGCGGGTGTTTCACTGATATTAGATAACAATACCTGCATGTATCTTCAAAATTGCTATACGAGGGTTGTCCGGAAAGTTCGAGGACAAGACCCGTTACTCATTTCAGAATGAAGAAGATATCAAATTCAGACAAAATATTTTTAATAGATGTCAAAAGAATAATGTTCACCAAGTTATTTTCTTTTGATATGTGGAAAATGAAAGGTGGCAGTACATCAAGAATTAAACGTAACGTTAACGTTACCACTACATACACGTTAAAGAATAACGGTTCTATATCTGTCACTACCAACGGATCCTTGACCAAAAACTCGCTTATTTTCAAAGCTTCAGTTATATTTTTTTTTAATATGCACAAGTTTTGCCATGACCCCAGATCGCTGTCGGTTTTCTGGACTAAAGCTTTACTTATACATGTATATATATCATTTGCACCTTTATTTCTCACCACCAATTACTATTGCACGTATTTCTGCTGTCTTTTCAAAAATTTAGGATGCTTTAACCTTCCAAAAATCGTCTGCATCATTTGTAAATAAATGTTTGTGATAAAGAAAGAAGTCATCAACTTGTCAGGCATCTTTATTGTTTTTAAAGGTGTTTTGTCTGATCTCAATGTTAAAACTATAGGAAACATCTATCATTGAAAAAATAACGGTGCTCCGCGGACCCCAACTATATGTATTCAATGTTAATATATTGATAAAATTTATGAAATAATCGAGTTATAAGTGTGTCTTATTAACAGTAAAATGGTAAATAAGTTATTTGATACCAATTTCGGTGAGCATTTTGTACACAGTCTATTACAAACGGGCCAGTCCGCGAAGTTTCGGACAACCCTCGTATGTGCAGTATATGTTCGTGTGACGAGACTTTCTACAATATACTACGGACACATACATCGTTTTCCTTCAGCAATTTGATTATCAATGGAAAGTAAAATCCTGATACAAGACGAGTTCAACCATGTCAAATGACAAATATGGATAATGACCATATCCCTGTATACAGCACAAAATCGATAATTCAAAAATCAGAAACCGAAGGCATACAAAATCAGGATAAAACAGGAACAAAAGCAAACAAACAAAAACCTCCACCATATGAAAAGAAGCGAACTCCCGATATGGGAGTGAGACCAGGTGCCCAGGAAGAGTAAGCATCTCCTGCTTGCATGCAACACCCGTCGCTTCAATTCGGTAGAACTGTCACATCCGGTTACTTCCATTTTGGAAGATATAGAGTACAATCTTTGGTTGGATGGTTCAAATGGTCTATGACAGAACATCATCCACCATTTTTGAGAGTGGAACATCATAGTGTATGACGAGTTCCCCATATCGACCGTAGAACTTCCTCAGTGACGATGTTAGTCGGTCACAAACATATCCCTGACTGAGAAGCTTGTCTGAAAGACGCCTAGCTCTCAGAACAAAATCCGTATATTTGGTACTTGTAAAGGTAAAGGTAAAGGTAAGTCATTTCTATTTTTTCTCAATATCTTAAGTGGGGCTTCTATTATCGCAATTGCAGAGGCGATAGAGCTACGATTAGGTAGTTTTATTTAATCGTAGCGGTTTCTTCTCTCAATCGTGGGCATTCTTGTCTCAGCCTATCATATTCACCAGCAATCACCACTGTTTGCGACACCGACGTGAATGTTTCAAACTATTAAAAAAACATTCTCGTCTGAAATTTTATTCGACTCACTTTCGCGGCTCATGCGCAGCGCATTCGCATTGCAGTTTCCTCTATTTGTAGCGCGTTCTCCTCACATTCGCGTGTATTCTTGTTTCAGTGTTGGAGGAGAATGAACCACGATATAGCCCCGACAAGAAAGAATCTGATACAAATTTGATGTTAATGTGCCAAGAATACGACGGGAATGAAGAAAAAACCCATCGCGAATCAGTCACGATCTACACACGATAGTGCCACGATAGTACATGTACTACATACATACACGGCAGTGACAAGAATAATTATCTCAGAGTTGATGTGAAAATGTGCGGATCAATACTTTGAAAACGTTGACAATGCCTCCAAAGAGAAAACGACCTCGAAAGAGGCCAAAGTCAACCAAGGGTACTGATGCTCCTGAATATGTAAAATGCTTTTGGTTTTGTTATTGTCACATGCTTGTCCTGATCACAACGCTATCGGCTTATAGTCGTGTTTTAGGAAGGGTAACATGAAAAGTGGGAGGGTTGTGCGGGATAACCACACCATCTGTTACTAACGTTACTGATGGCCGTCATAAGTCGGCACCGATTGCCCATGGGTCTCGTTGATTTATGTATTGCCTTTAATGTTCGATGTTTGATGTCTCGTTTGTTGTTCCTTGTCTCTTGCTGTGTGTGTCTTCTCTGTGTTTTCACTTGAGGTGTTTGGTGTGTTGCTGTTGGTGGTGCAACCGAGTCTTGTTGGAGATCCCAAGGCCTCCTATCTTTAATCTTACTGCTTTCGCCTTTCACTCGCCTCGGTGTCTTTTTATCGTGGTACATTCGTGTCACATTCTTCTCTATTCGTATCACACTTGCCTCAATATAGTAGTGGACTCGTAGCATATTCTTGTTGCATTCGCGTCACCATGATGTGACTAGCGAGCCAAGAAAAACTTCATGAGAATAGACAAGAATGTGACACGATTGTTCATTCGCCTCTGATCGTAGCTCACTCTCCTCTACATTCACGACATTAGTACATCCATGTAGTAAACTGGGACAGAAGAAATTTACCTCTCTATAGATCCTTTCACTGAATTTGAATTATATCTGGCTCACTATTATTTCATTTGGAATATACCTTTATTCATAATTTCTTTTACAAACATTAAAGAGGGCGCTACTGAACTTAATTTTGGTGGCTCCGCTGGAAGCATCACTGATGAGACTTTAATTTTCGAAACACCTCTCTGGTGCAGGAAAAATTTGATTTTCTTCATGAAGGTATAGAACACTAGAAAAATACCCGCGCAAGCGCGGGGGATATTGTCATAGATACGTTGACATATTCGGATACGTTTAATATATGACACAAACGAGTTAAAGAAGATCCTGACGCTAATCTCAACAGCACTCACAATAGAGCACAAAATTAAGCATCGACGGACCCCTAGCAAACTAGAGGTGGGACCAGGTGCCCGGGAGGAGTAAGCATCCCCTGTTGGCTAGCCGCACCCGCCGTCGATGTTTAAGCACGAAAATGAAAACAATATCTAAAATTCATGCACTCTCTGACGTAATGTCTATATAGAAAGTGCTATGGCGTCAATGTCAGGAAAATATATTCAAAACACTTACTGTCGAACCCCTCGCGGGGAACTTTACGGCAAAGGGCATAAGTGTGACACAAATGAGTTAAAGAAGATCCTGACGCTAATCTCAACAGCACTCACAATAGAGCACAAAATTAAGCATCGACGGACCCCTAGCAAGCTAGAGGTGGGACCAGGTGCCCGTGAGGAGTAATCATCCCCTGTTGGCTAGCCGCACCCGCCGCCGATGTTTAAGCACGAAAATGAAAACAATATCTAAAATTCATGCACTCTCTGACGTAATGTCTATATAGAAAGTGCTATGGCGACAATGTCAGGAAAATATATTCAAAACACTTACTGTCGAACCCCTCGCGGGGAACTTTTTTACGAGCTCCACACGGCAAAGGGCATAAGTGTAACACAAATGAGTTAAAGAAGATCCTGACGCTAGTCTCAACAGCACTCACAATAGAGCCCAAAATTAAGCATCGACGGACCCCTAGCAAGCTAGAGGTGGGACCAGGTGCCCGGGAGTAAGCATTCCCTGTTGGCTAGCCGCACCCGCCGTCGATGTTTAAACACGAAAATGAAAACAATATCTAAAATTCAGGCACTCTCTGACGTTATGTCTATATAGAAAGTGCTATGGCGACAATATCTGGAAAATATATTCTAAACACTTACTGTCAAGTATGCAATACAAAGGGATTCTGTTCAATTTTTTAGATGCCATCACATATTGTTTGGAACTGATATTGATAAATTTACTACATGAATTTGAAATAATATAATAAATTTCTTGGCACCTGTAAGGGGATGACCGTAATCAGTTACTGTCTCTATGAATGACAAATATGGATAATGACCATATCCCTGTATACAGCATAAAATCGATGTTCAGAAAATCAGAAACCGAAGGCACACAAAATCAGGATAATACATGAACCAAAGCAAACAAACAAAAACCCCCACAGGCTGGAACCCACCTGCCCTCCCTTCCCCCATATCTGCCAGACAAGGCCAAAAAGAAAATAAAAAAAAACCCATATTATATAATTTAAAAATTCTATTTCCACTCTTCCTACGGGTACCCTTTCTTTTTGGCACTAATCCAAACACAAAGATATTGTAAGATGAAAGAATAAACAAAATAAAGTTTGTTTGTTTTTCTTTTTTATTTTATTGATACATTTTTTTCTACGCTCGTACAACAAAATTTTCTATTTATTTTCTTTCATTTAATTTATATTATTCCTTAGTATTGATTAAGACTATAATCGATGAAAAACGATACTGTTTATGATGTTCATGATCAGAAGTTTTGCAGAGCTTTGTAAAACGTTTTTTTTTTTGTCATTGGTTTCCATTTTTGGTATCACTGCATTAAATAATGACCCGACTGCCTTTGAAATCTTGTTTCCTTCTTTAAAAAATAATTGACTCTAAATCAATATAAAGACGTGAAATAATTCGATAATTATCTCATAAAAGGTCAATCAATAAGAAATTGAAACATGAGTCATTTGAATAGGAATTATTTGTTGAATTATTAACTTTAGCTATGGATGAATCGTCGATTTATTAGGAGTCCTGTGAATTCAAAAATCACATTTAAGATAATTGGACCTAAATCTTCATGTGGCTAGATTTTTTTCGGTACATATACCATAAACCTTTGCATGGGCGGATCTAGGATTTTTGTCTAGGAGAAGTCCTAAAGTCATTGGTCCTTAATTTTTTGAAAAGCCAAAAAAAAAAAAAAAAAAAGGTTTTTGAAACACGATTGCCCCCGTTGGCATCTTTGTTGATAAAACAGCTGAAAAGCAGTTCACATTTTGATGTCAAGGTCAAATTTGGTACCCATGAAAAGGTCTTCTTACAAGAAAGTCATATGTGAAATATGAAAGCCCTATCACTTACCATTCTAAAGTCATGGCTAAAGTTTAGATTTTCAAAAGTGGGTCAAATTCCATGGTCAAGGTCATAAGATAAATAAAAATTTGGTATCCATGGAAAGGTCTTGTCACAAGGAATACACATGTGAAATATGAAAGCCATATCACTTACCATTCAAAAGTTATAGCCAAGGTTAAAGTTTCTGCGGACAAACAGACAGACAGACGGACGGACATACCAAAAACTATATTCCCCCGAATCTTCCATTACGGGGGCATATTAGAATTGAAATCTTGCTTTTCCACCACTTTGTTCTTGGTCAAATTTGTTTGTAAAATAGACTGGCGAGGGGTAGCGAGCCAGCGAAAATTTGGCAGAGTTGGAATAAATAGAGCCGACAATAGTACCATTTGCATCCTCTATTCCTGTATTTTTCTGTTAATTACCCTTGCTTATTGACAAAGGTGTAGTGCATAGGGGTTGCAAAGGTAAGCTTCATTTGAAATTGATATGTACTTGTATGTAATAATATCTGCCCGAGAAAATTTTGAAATGTGGACCAAAAATTAATAAAAATGAAAGATTTCAATACAAATTCATTGGTTTTTTTTAATATCAATTCTCTGTAAGGACCAACATATTTTGGAAACAGCATATGATTGATTTTCATGATTTTCTCTATAAATGGTATGTATAATGCCATGAATACAAAAGCATTTTTGTTGTTATTTATATAACTAAATTTAGGCTTGACTGTCATATATTTGTATCAAAAATACTTCTTTCTAAAATTAGGACCGATAGATGGAAAAACATTACAATTTTTAGTTCAGAACATTTCTCCTAAAAAAAAGCCTCAGACAAAAATCATGATAATCTCACAGTTTTTTTTTTTATATGTATGTATGAAATACTAGCTACAAATCAATGATGTCACTGATTTTGAGATTTTTGCAACTTTGGTCAATAGATAGGGGATATATCCAAAATCACTATTTATCACATGATATACCCGTTATGCAGTTTCATAAAGCCATTTCATAAATATATGATATGATAACACGTTACATATTGCTCTGCTTGAATGCGATTGGTCAAGTTTGGAACCTAATCACATAAACCTTGACAAATGTGACCTTTCAAATATCGGTCAACTGTTAAATTCAGACCCGGAGTCAATATCAATTATTAAAATTGTTTTTGTTGAATTAATTCTTGCATTAAAATACTATTCAAAATTGAAATACTTTTCTCTTACGCACAGAATATCTATACGATGGGGACACTACTTCTCATGGCGTAGCAGACGACTTCTAGATCACGGTGTGATTCGCCTCTACAGTTCTCGGAAACGTTGATTTCACGTTAGAAATACACATTTTTAGGCAATATCATGTGATAAAAAGGATCTCAAATGAATTTTCATTTCATACGATGTATTATGAAACTCGTTGTGCGTTTTATATCCCCTCGCCAAGGCTCGGGGATACAAAACGCACAACTCGTTTCATAATACATCGTATGAAATGAAAATTCATTTGAGATCCTTTATGTATGAATTTGTTTTACTCAATACCACATGATTTTTGAGTAACTGCCTCTCATATTTTTGAAAATCACAGAATTTTGCCAAATGTTATGAATTGCATTCAAGATGACCTTGACATTGGGTCCTGTGACCTTGAAAAAAATTAAGGTGATTTTTTTAATCAATAATGCTCTTTTATATGCACTGATAGAAAAAATGCTTAAAAATATATAAAGGACAGCTAAAATTTACCAGTAAATTACTCTATGTGTAATAGCACTGAACAGAATGTCACCATGGTAACCGTTTTTATACCCTTTTGAATAAAATTGTGAAGAGGTCCCACCCAAATTTTAACATTTTCTTA
Organism: Pinctada fucata; assembly: GCA_028142955.1. Taxonomy (NCBI): domain Eukaryota; kingdom Metazoa; phylum Mollusca; class Bivalvia; order Pterioida; family Pteriidae; genus Pinctada; species Pinctada fucata. The sequence continues at coordinate 47,137,314 of AP027104.1, read as the reverse complement.
AAGATCGAGGATTAAACTTTCAAGATAACTGGCAGTAGAAATCAAGTTAGCCTGACATTTCAGATTATTTGCCCTTAGATTTGAGCAAAATCGTATTAAATTAGGAGCTTTTTCGGTCTTAAAAAGGGCCTCTTCTAAACAGGTTTTGCCTTCATTTTGAGCAAATTGACAAAGAGAATAGCTGGTAGAAACATACTTCTTGTGTAATATTTATACTATGAAATATATACAGAGAAAAATTAAGGAAATTTCAGTTGACTATGATATCTGTTACCATGGAAGAAGCCTTGTGAAAATGCAATGCTACAAGTATTCTACTGATGCGTAAAATTTCAAACATGGTTTCCATGGCAACGAAAACTTAATTTATGAAAAGAACGTTTATTTTCGTCTCAGTACATCATATACACCTTCCATACCAAAAATCTCCAAAATTGGAGACATGCTATTGAAATTATTTTTGTCCTTACAGAGAACTGCTATTAAATATTACGACAACAAAAGGGGAATCGGGACATAATCTCATGAAATATGTATATTTATAAGCTTGATCAAACTATTCTTCGACAATTCCAGGGGGTCCGGACCCCCTCTGGATCCGCGCTTTAACTTTGTGTATATAACTATTAATGAAACTGACGGGTGAATATTGTGAGAGAGGTAGGACGCAATTAAACAGAGCTAGGTGCTCCTTTGACTTCGATGGAACAGGCATTTCTAGAATATTCTTATAAGATTGGACGTCGTATATTTCTGAAAACGAAAATGGATTCTTGAATTTGTGTCGAGGCGAAATGAGCCTCCTACTAACATGAGAAACGTCTTGCAAGAATCGTCTCACTAAACTTATGATGCTTAAAAATTCGGGGATTAGAAAGGGATTATAACTCAGAAGAAAATAGGAATTTAATGGTTAGTGTCCGCCGCCGGTTTTGAACTTTAGATTTTCTCCGATTTATTTTTGGAAAACGAAGAGACATAATTAATTAATACATGTTTTAAATTACAAATAATTCCTTCTAAACAATGATCAAATTCACATTGTCACATCATATGCTACATCTTCATATCACACCATTATCTCTGTCCTCTTCGTTTCGATGGAGAATCGGCTAATTCGTTCCTTTAGTACTATAGATAAATTATTTCATGTTGCAGTGTGAAGCAGTTAAATTCGTTCCCCGTGACCTGATGTTTAGAAGTGTATAAATTACTTCTTTCAAGCTCTGTCGCCTAAAAGAAACTTTGTTTTGGCCCTTATCGATGTCATAGATATTATTTTGCTATTTCGTTTAACTTGTCATTCCATTCAAAACTATCGCCGAAATTAAGGAGGTTATCATCTTAGCACCATCCCTCCTATGGTATTTTGAGCTTATATTTTATTTGGATATGCTGCGGAATCGACCCTACAGGAAATTTGGAGCCGCGCACTCTCTGTACAGTAAATATGCAAATCTAAATTCAAAACATTAAAGAGGGCGCTACTGATATGAATTTTGTGGCTCCACTGGAAGCATCACTGATGAGAATTTTTAAAATATTCGAAACGTGTCTGGTGCAGGAAAAATTGGTTTGGAATTTTCTTCATGAAGGTATATAATTGGAACACTTCCGTATTATTATTCCCCCGGCATCACAGATTCGGGGGCATATAGTTTTTGGCCTGTTTGTCTGTCTGTTTGTCCGAAAAAACTTTAAGATTGGGCATAACTTTTGAATGGAAGGTGATAGAGCTCCCATATCGAGAGTTCGCTTCTTTTCATGTGGTGGAGGTTTTTGTTTGTTTGCTTTGGTTCCTGTTTTATCCTGATTTTGTATGCCTTCGGTTTCAGAATTATCGATTTTGTGCTGTATTCAGGGATATGGTCATTATCCATATTTGTCATTTCATAGTTCACATGTGTATTAATTGTAACAAGACATTTCCATTGATACCAAAAGTTTGACCTCATGGCCTTGACCTTTGACCTACTTTTCAAAAACTTAAACATTTGGCATAACTTGTGAATGGTAAGCGATAGGGCTTTCATATTTCACATGTGTATTCCTTGTGACAAGACCTTTCCATTGATACCAAAATGTTTTACCTCTTGACCTTGGACCTACTTTTCGAAAACTTTAATATTGGGAATAATTTTCGAATGGTAAATGATAAGGCTTTCATATTTCACATGTGTATTCCTTATGACAGACCTTTCCATTAATACCAAAACTTTCGACCTCATGACCTTGACCTTTGACCTACTTTTCAAAAACTTTAACATTGGGCATAACTTTTAAGTGATAAGTGATAGGGCTTTCATATTTCACATGTGTATTCCTTGTGACGAGACCTTTCCATTGATACCTAAATTGTTAACCTTGACATTTCACATACTTAACGGAAAATGAAGTTTATATTAACAAAGATGCCACCGGGGGCATTCGTGTTTCACAAACACAGGCTTTATTTTAATTGCTAAGGAAATATGTAAAATTTCTTTTTATCGTCCATTTATTCAGAAAGCAATTTAACGATCTTTCATTATTATTTTGCAAATTATTCCCTTTGACTTCTATCAAATTAGCGAATGTTTCTGTAAGACTGTCTTTGTCATTTTAATTGAATGAATACAAGTTGCATTCTTGAATTCCTTGTCATGTAATAACCGGGTTCCTTATTATTTCTGCATTTGTAGTTACATTAATACCCAGGGCCAGTACTTTGCCCGATGAATTTAGTGATTTACATATTTGCAATCCTTCATAATTATGTATCAGTATTAGTACCGTGTATGTTCTAGCCAATTATTCTCTTGTTTTTCATAATCACTTTTGAATCCCAAAAGCCAGTGGCCATAAGATTGATTCCATGTTTCCATTTCATTAGGGAATGAGACAGGGTGTATTCGCTGCATGGGCTTACTGGTCGTTCTTCGGGCCCAATGTACAATGTATCACTATATGTACATAAACACTTTCAGAGCTCTCATTTTTGTTTAAATACAGAGAGGCATCCAACTTCTCTGTTTGTTTGATCCATCTAGTGTATTTTTTGTACTTTACTTCATGCCCATGCAAAATGCATATGGTATTAGCATATTACACTGAGGTTTTAATAGCGTAAACCCTATAGCCTCGAAGCTGATTTGGCCCCGGTCAATTTTCTTTATATTAAGAGTCAGAGACTGATATCGCTATAGTGTGTATGATAATTAAAATGAAGGCAGGTTTTAAGGTATCATTAGATTCTGTAAGATTTTTGTAAGATTTTCATGGGTTCTATTTTTAGATATGTATATTAAAATCAAACTGGAAGGAGTCAAAACGTAATGGTGGTTTCCGGCGAGGGGCTCAGAATGGGGACTTGTGAAATTCGCTTCTTCGTGGTGTACTGTGGATTTCTCAAAAACGGAGCGGCGAATCCCTAAATAAATTTCATATAATATTTAGACAGATATTGCCTTCAAATCAGCATAATTTTTATTTCAAGAAAAAATTTGGAACAATGGTCAAAATGGGACCAAAGTCCATCTGAATGACATGTCGAAATTTCCCTATTTTCACTTTCACTTTCGTTTTCAGAGTGCAAATAGTATCGGAAAGGTATATGTCATTTAGTAGCAATGAAATCTACAGGAAATGATCTTTCTTTTGATATATCACTTTCTATATAAGCCATTTCTATTTAGTCAGTAAATGACGTCAGCTTTTGGGTGTATAACACTAGTTTTTGAGGTCAAAGGTTTATGCTATTGTAACCTTTAGGACATATGAATGATGATACACAACATGTACACGTACAATTGGTATGCTTATTTATAAACAAAGTCCTTGGATATCATACATCAAAATTCACTATATAGCATGAACAAGGCATTGAAAATGAAATATTGGGTGTCAGTGTTATGTTCAAAGAACTGTGAGGGTTCAAAATAGGGTACCTAGAGATTCTATGATGAAAATACGGCCAAAATGGGCATTTTGACGGAGGTTGCGGGCATGTTTATACGGCTTGCTGATTGAAAGATATACGAGTTACGGGACTTTGCAATACACCAAACTCTTCGAAAAATCCTATATTTTCAAATTATGTTGAGAAAAATTTCAATCAGCGAAATCAAAATATGGTTTAGGTTTTAATAGCGTCAACCCTAATGCCTCGAAGCTGATTTGGCCCCGGTCAATTTTCTTTATATTAAGAGTCAGTGACTGATATCGCTATAGTGTGTATGATAATTAAAATGAAGGCAGGTTTTAAGGTATCATTAGATTCTGTAAGATTTTTGTAAGATTTTCATGGGTTCTATTTTTAGATATGTATATTAAAATCAAACTGGAAGGAGTCAAAACGTAATGGTGGTTTCCGGCGAGGGGCTCAGAATGGGGACTTGTGAAATTCGCTTCTTCGTGGTGTACTGTGGATTTCTCAAAAACGGAGCGGCGAATCCCTAAATAAATTTCATAAAATATTTAGACAGATATTGCCTTCAAATCAGCATAATTTTTATTTCAAGAAAAAATTTGGAACAATGGTCAAAATGGGACCAAAGTCCATCTGAATGACATGTCGAAATTTCCCTATTTTCACTTTCACTTTCGTTTTCAGAGTGCAAATAGTATCGGAAAGGTATATGTCATTTAGTAGCAATGAAATCTACAGGAAATGATCTTTCTTTTGATATATCACTTTCTATATAAGCCATTTCTACTTAGTCAGTAAATGACGTCAGCTTTTGGGTGTATAACACTAGTTTTTGAGGTCAAAGGTTTATGCTATTGTAACCTGAGTCTCATAAATCATGAGAAAATGTCAAACATACACACGGAATCAGGGATTATTTGTCAAATCAGTAGTCATACACACATACAAAGCAGGAACAAGCAAAACAAAACATTTGTGAAAGGAGCAGTCACGTTGGTAAACGATTTTCAAGAACATGTCGAGGGGACGAGAAAAGAGTGTACTAACCGACTTAGTGACCGACTTAGTGAACGCTTTGATCGGGCAGGATTTTTTTATACAACCCCTAAATTTTATTTAGTGTATACTTCAACACCTCGAATAATTACGAATCGGTCATCAGTAATGATTAAAAAATTACATGAATTGTTTGAAAGCATTAAAAATGATTTTAAATGAATAAGAAACTGAATAAAGTAATGATTAGTAAATTACATGAACATTATCAGAATTATTGCACAATAAAAGTCTCACTTTTACAATATCGCAGCATGTATCCTGTCATGAAAATTCATTTTAGTTAAAAAGTGTACGAATATTCAATACTGACGATTATTGAAAATGAATAATCAGCGGTGGGAAGCAGGTGAGATTAATCTAATTACATGAACACATATTTAGAAAATTGATTAGAAAATGAGTTCAAACTGAATTATCAGTATAATTAAAATGAGGATGTAATATATTCTCTCTTTTTGTTTTTAAAATTGCCGGTCGATCTTGAGTCACCCTCCCTCTGAAAAGAAAATATTCTGGGTTATCATTGCTTTTATTTGAAAATTACACATACAGATGAAATAACCAAAACATTTTTATTGAAGGAAACAATTCCAAGGACTTATTCAGATTTTTTTCTGTGAGGAAAGAGGGGGGCTCCAGATTCTGGTTTTGTAAAAATGAAATAAAACACAATTACGGGAACAATCCAGGTGGTCCTGAACCCCCTCTTGAACCGCACTAACATTTTTGACAAAATTCAATAGAAAAAAAACCAGCGGATTCAGAAATTTATAAAAAGAGAGGGATGTCTAACCTCATTTGCAATCGAACAGGTCCTTTTCTAAATGAATATAATTGAAATAAGATTTTTAAAAGAGTTCATTAAATATTCAATAGAAATCAACTTGTATAAGCAGATCAGGGGCGAATTAAGGCGGTGCGGAGAAAGGGGATATTAATTCTTTATTCCTTCCAAAATCTTACATTTTTCTAGGTTTAATGACAAATATCAGGAGGTCCTTAACACACACACCCTGATACGCACTTGTATTTTAGACAAATCCTTATCCTCGACCCCCACCCCCTCCCCCGAAAAGGGGTTTCTGGATCCAGGATTTTTTAAATGATATACATTACAGTCATCATAGCGTAATTCTCAAAATATTTGTTGGGAAATTTAAGCATCTATAAGAAAATAGTATGTTATATTTCTATATTATAAGGGAAAATTAACACACAGAAAGTTTTTGATTTGATAATTCCATGGTACAATGACTCTCTATAACCGGTGGAGCGTTGTACCATTAGATTTGGTGACCAATTAAACCATTTTGAGAGGTGTGAAGTATACACTAAGTAAGGCTTAGAATATAGTTTCGAGTTACCAAGTGATCACTTGGTAACTCGAAACTATACTCTGACCCTTACATATTTCTCTTCAGAAAATGAAGTGAGTTGATATTCAAATTAATCATTGACCATTCAATAAATTATCGGAACTATTTGTCTAGCTGTAATCAGTAAAATGGATTAGAAAAACATAAGTTTTCTAAAATTGGTGAAGGACTCATATGGGAATATTCTCACAGATTCTAAGAGTTCGAAACGATAGTTGCTATATGTAATGCATGTGTTGATATTCAAAGATACTACAAAATAAAGGCAGAAATAAATTCTCATCCTTATAAAACAAAATTACAAGCACAGATCTAGAGGGGTGTCAGGCAGGGCAGGACCACACCTGAAATTTTCAAAAATAATAATTTTACCGTTTTTCTTTTTTAACCCTATGTTGGACCCTCCCTCCGACGATTTAAATCAATGTCTTAAACATTAAAAGGGCCGAGAGTGGGTTGTGTAATGGATCATACTGTATATAGGATCTCAAATGAATTTTCATTTCATACGATGTATTATGAAACGAGTTGTGAGTTTTATATCCCCGAGCCCGAGAACTACTGAGGCGAATCACGCCGTGATCTAGAAGTCGTCTGCTACGCCATGAGAAGTACTGTCCCCATTGTATAGATATTCTGTGCGTAAGAAATAAATATTTCTGTTGATAAGTGACCGGCTATAGGGCGATAGCATCGTCATAAAGTCAAGAAAAGACTTAAGAAAGACTCAGCAAAATTTCAGCGTCAAACATGGCGCTCACTATATTCAGGTTACATGTAAATTACAGATTGATCATGCCAAAACGAACAGTTGTACTAAAACGAATTTCATCAACATCTTTTCTTCTATAACAAAATTAAATTTTCTTTTTCCAGGATGTACACAGAACAAAAAATTTAAGTGAAATGACTTTACAGATCTAAACTGGACTTTTGATATGAAATTACTTTAGCTTTTAATAATCAATTACTTCAAGATGTATTCAAATGATTTCAAAATAAAATTCAAAAAATTTCACAATGTATACATGTAGTTGATTATTTATGAAATTTATCATTCAATGTCAATATTTCTTACACTACTTGTGTGATATATTTTGAAAATTAATGTTCATTTTATTGCATACATATTAAGTAGTATAGTCATCAAACTTGGCAGGACGTCGGCGGATACGGTCAGATCTGCGCAATGACGGTGCGGTTTCCTGAGTTGGAGCGGATGTAGGTGTAATTACGGGTACAATTTCACTGGGTTTCAACGGTTGACTTGTATCATTCACAATTTTCGGAATCGGATTCTGACTAGGATCCTGAATCACTGGATACGATACTTGAATATTCGGTTCGACAACACGTATCGGAGATTTATCTCTTATGACTGCTTCAACAGCGGTTGGTCGAATGTGTAGACGATTTCGTCTGTACGTAACACCTTCCTGTGATTTCACAATATATGTATACTTGTCAATTTGCTTTACGATTTTGCCAAGAACCCATTTTGCATTTTCTCGGAGCTCGAAGTACACATTTTGGTTGATATCAAGATTTGGCTGATGTTTTGCGGATTTATCATAGTGCTTCTTGATGCTTCGCTTTCTCCTTTCACGTTTGTGAATTTTACGGTGCTGATCCTTTGGCACTGAAGGGAGTAAAGTGCGGGTTTGTCGGCCTAGAAGAATTTCGTTCGGACTGAGATTTGTGTCTTGACGAGGAGTGTTTCGTTGTTCCATGAGAGCTAAGTACGGGTCGGATCCTTCACGATTACATTTGATCATAAGATGTTTCGCAATTTTGACTGCGGATTCAGCTTTTCCATTTGCTCTTTGATGATTTGGAGAAGACGTCTTGTGCTTGATTCCCCAAGATTCCGTGAATTTTCGAAATTCAGACGACGTAAATTGTGTTCCGTTGTCGGATATTATGATGGATGGTATGCCAAAGTGCGCAAACTGTTTCTTTAATATTTGTATAACTTGACTCGAGGTAGTAGAAGTCAAGTAGTCAACTTCGATGTAGTTGCTATAATAGTCAATGCTGACTAAGTAGTTGCGGTCCTTAATCTGAAATAGGTCAAGGCCTATCTTGTTCCAAGGTCCTTTGCCATCCGAATGTTGAATAAGCGGAGTTTTCATCGGTTTTGCTTTCATTTCCTGACAGGGTACGCAGTTTTCTGCCATCTGCTTGATGTCGGCATTCATTTGTAGCCAGAAAATGTTTCCTCTAGCGCGTCTGATCATGGAATCATATCCAAGATGAGCGGAGTGTAGTAGAGATTTTATCTCAGATACCATAGATTTCGGTATGATGATAGCTTCACCTTTCACTAGTACGCCATCAATAATACTAAGTGTTTCACGCATGTCATAGTAAGGCTTGCACGTATCCTTAAGCATGTGTTTTGCTGGAGGCCATCCATTTTCTATGGTTTCCTTCAAATCCATGAGAGATTTGTCACGGGACGTTTCATTACGTATTTTCTCAAGGCGACTATCCGATATGTCTTCGTTGACACAGAGAACTCGGGTACGCTCGTGTTCGGTTTCTGTAGGTAGATACGAACGACTTAAGGTATCTGCTATGAGAAGCTTCGATCCTTTAACAAAACGAAATTGTATGTCGTATCTGTTCATTTCCATGATTATATCCTGTAGACGTCTAGGTGCTGAAGATAATGGTTTCCTCAGTATCGTTTCAAGAGGTTTATGATCATTTTCGATGATCACAGTACGTCCATACGTGTATTGGTCAAATCGCTTGAGACCAACTAAAATAGAGAGAGCTTCTTTCTCTATTTGAGCCCATTTTCTTTGAGCTGTTGTCAGAGAGCGTGATGCGTATTCGATAGGTTGGCCATTTTGCATCAGTACGGCGCCAATTCCATCCTTACTGCTGTCGGTTTGCAGTACAAGTTCTAGATCAGGGTTGAAGTAAGCAAGTACAGGAGCGGAGGTAAGTTTGTGCTTAACTTCCAGAAATGCCTGTTCGCATTCTGCGGACCAATTCCAAGGCACGTTTTTACGAGTTAGAACGCGAATTGGTTCCATTGTAGTAGAGAGACTAGGTAAGAATTTCGCCATATACTGAACCATTCCACAGAATCGCTTTACACTTGATACGTCGGTCGGACTTTTCATTTTGAGAATGGCGTCAACTTTATTCTCATCGGCTTTCACACCATTACTTGTGATTTTATGGCCATGAAATGAGATTTCCTCTAGAAATAATTCCTTTTTATCATCATTCAGAATGATATTTGACTCGGCACATTTCTTATACAAATTCTGCAGTTTGGCGGAGTTATCTTCTCTTGCCAGCTCAGCTGTTTCGCCACATCCAGCTACAATAATATCATCGATAACAGGAAATATTCCTTCCATTTCACATAGGGTTTCGCTCAATTTCCTCTGAAATATCTCACTAGAGACTTTGAGTCCAAATGGGAGTCGAGCCCATCTAAAGCGACCAAAAGGTGTGATCATTGTCGTCAACTCACTAGAACGGTCATCTAAGCAAACATGCCAGAATGCTTCTTTTATGTCGAGCTTGCTGAAGATTTTCGCTTTTTGCAATTTCGGCAGAATATCGTCGAGAACTGGTAAAGGGTAGTGTTCCCTTTGTAGAGCAGTATTAAGCGCTTGCGGATCAATGCATATACGTAATTTACCATTGGGTTTGTGCACTACAGCCATTTGACTCACCCATTTCGTCGGTTTGTTTACAGGTACAAGTATACCACGATCTACTAGAGAATCGATTTCTACTTTCACTTTGTCTTTCAGTGCGTGTGGAAGCTTACGACACGGTAATACTTTCGGTTTCACATCTGGATCGACGGTAAGTGTTGCCTCTCCAAGGTCACCTAGTGCTTTCGAATTTACTTTCACTTTAGATATAAATCGTTCACGATTTAAGGTAAGTAGACCCATCTCTTGTGAAGTTTCGAGACCTAATAAACATTGGAGTTTATTATCTACAACAACGAATGTAACTCGAAATGTTTGCGACGTTTGCGGGTTGGTGACATCGAGATCGACTTGACCTATAGGTTTTAGCTTACTTTCATTAAACATAGTCAAGGTCATTGATGTAGGTTGAACTTGATCTTTGCGGACATAGCGTTGACAAATTGTGTTTATCTCAGCAGCACTATCAATTTGAAATGATACTTCGCAATCATTTACACACATTTTAGCAGAAACGAGATCCTTATTTCGAGTATGTACAGCTTTAAGCCATTTGCCGTTATCCTGTGATGAATCGGACTCGGAGTAAGATGCTTCACTATCTTCCCATGTATCTTTACTTACTACATGCACTTTTTTCTTTTTACACTTTTTCTTAAAGTGGTTTAAACCGTGGCAACGATCACAGACATTACCCCATGCTGGGCAATCTTCCTTTCGCATGACATGTTTATACCCACAAAATTTACATGATTTTGCTTCTGGTTTCGGAGTCGAACGATTAATGTGTTGCTTTTCACGTTTGTGATCCTTAGGCGGTCGATCAGATTGCCTTTGTCTACCATCTTTCTGATGTTTCGTGATTTTGTGTACTTGACCTTGATCTTCACGCATAGCTTGTGCTTGCTTATTAGCTTGTTCATATGATTGGCATATTTTGATTGCTCGTTGCAAGTTGAGGTTGTCCTCGCGAAGGAGAAGTTGTTGTACTTTGCCACTCGTAGAGAATACTATTTTGTCTCGTATCATTCTCTCTTCGGAATCACCAAAGTTGCAAGATTTCGCCCTAGTGCGCAATTCGGTTATAAAATTGTCAATAGGTTCTGAAGGATTGTATTTTGCTGACCAAAATTTGTGTGACTCGGCAACTTCATTGCGTCGAGGGTTACAATAGTTCTCAATTTTCCTTAGGACATGCTGAGGATTGTCCTTGTCCTCACCATCTACCCATATGAATTGATCGTAGACTTTAAGCAAGTTTTCACCACCACAGTTTATGAGGGTTGCAGTTTGTACATTTTGTGGCAGGTTTGTTGAGCCACTCGCCAGTAAATATATTTCAACCTGACGTTTCCATGTCTTAAAATTCTCAGAAACGTTGCCCGAAGTAATGTTCAGTTCAGGGGGCAAACGTAAATTTGGGTTTACCATAGAGTGTACGTTCTGTACAGCAGGAACAGGTACTTGGTCGACTTGACCTTCGGCCATTTCGTAAGCGACGATTGAAAAGTTCGTGAATGACAGAATTCTCTAGATCATATGACACGATTACCAAATAAACAGTTCATTGGTGCTTTCCCGCTGCCACCATGTTGATAAGTGACCGGCTATAGGGCGATAGCATCGTCATAAAGTCAAGAAAAGACTTAAGAAAGACTCAGCAAAATTTCAGCGTCAAACATGGCGCTCACTATATTCAGGTTACATGTAAATTACAGATTGATCATGCCAAAACGAACAGTTGTACTAAAACGAATTTCATCAACAATTTCAATTTTGAATAGTATTTTAATGCAAAAATTAATTCAACAACAACAATTTTAATCATTGATATTGACTCCGGGTCTGAATTTAACAGTTGACCGATATTTGAAAGGTCACATTTGTCAAGGTTTATGTGATTAGGTTCCAAACTTGACCAATCGCATTCAAGCAGAGTGATATGTAAAGTGTTATCATATATATTTATGAAATGGCTTAAAGTTTATGAAACTGCATAACGGGTGAATCATGTGATAAAAAATAATATGCCTTTGCATTTATTGTATTTATAGGGTTGATATGCATTCGTAATTTGGAAGAATGAATTAAGAGATATATGTATATATTTTAATTCATTTACCTATCTATATTTGTTTTAGTTTTGCTTGATTTGTTTGTTTATATTTTTTTTGCTCATCAATTGTCAATTTTGTATTGTAAATATTTTAGGTTACCGGATTTGTTTGTTTTTGGATGGATGAAGTCTTCGTTGTTTAGGGAGCAATCATTTGGTTATATGTTGAATGGGGGAGGCCACAAGTCGAACTTTTTTCAGAAAAATGGCGGTCAGACATTTTATTAAAGATATCTACATCCGGATTTTTTTTTCTAGTTTTCCTTCCCTCTTCCTTAGAAATTAAATGAGAGCTCCTTTTACTATCAAAATATCTTATTGAAGCGATGAAGCGTTGAGATCTTACCTGGTTTGCACTACGTCATTTCTGACCAGCAATTATCCATTGTTCAAAAGTGTGAATGATGCACAAAAATTGAGATGAGATCAGGTACCACGAATCGTAATTCGCCTTTCATTGATTACTCTGCTCTTTACAATGTTTAACTCTGCTGCTAGAGAGTACTGTTTTTCAAATTCAAAGGTGCTTTCCTATCAGTTTACCACTATAGAATAGGCTTGGAAATTATCTTTGACAAATGTAGTGTGCAAATGTTTTAAAATCACTAACACAATACTGATAGATAAAATTTGGTATGTCTAAAATGTTTAGAAAATTTGAAGATTAAGTAAATAAACAATCCTTGACTTACATTCGTATGAAACATTTTAAATAATATCATAAATAGATTGACAAAAACACAAACCACATGGTTTGATGAATGAAATTATAGCACTGCATATGGATTCGCGATGGAAAATGTATGAAAAATGAATTTGTAAACAAAACCTCCATGTGTTTATTCTATATGTTACTTATATACAAATTGTACGTGTACAACAGGATTTTTATCGAATGATTGTATTAATAGAACACCTTATTTGATCAAGTACATTCAATGTAACTGTACTAAAATTTTGGCTAGCATAATTAATATTCAAATTCTTGACATGAGCATCGAAACGGGAAGTTCCTCATTTTGTTATATGTTAGATGTTGGTCCACGTGAGTATTTTAACCATACTTCTTTCTCCAGTGATATTCTTTTTCTTCAGTTCAAAACTACCAATAAAATATTATATAGAGGTAATAAGGGCATCTCCAACAAGACTCGGTTGCAGCGCCCACAGCAGAAAAAAACCGCGACAGCCAAATGGGAAAACACAAGGTAAGATAGCTCAACAAGCGACACTAAAGAGACACGGAAGTTACACACATGCTCGCTACATGTATCTTATATCCATATTTTGTCACTGCTTTAATTCGTTATAATTCGCTATTTTCGAAAACCAGGGTTACTTTCATCTGAAGCGATATCTGACGTTGACTGACTGTGACGTCATCAATTTCTATGGAAAAAATCCTAAAAGTCTGGGAAATGACGGTGTAAAATCGACGTTACCATAACATTTTCATGACATCCAATAGTTTTACGTTAGATACCGTCTGTGAGGGGAAATAACTCTGTATTCTGCAAAGACTCAATAAGGCACTAGTTGTCTATCTGTCTGTCTGCAAAACTTTGTGGGCGGAGTTTGAATAAAACATGCTTACTCTCCCTGAGCAGCATATTTAGGATTCATCTGTCCTCCTCTGCAGAACATCTATATTATTCTGTTTGGTTTTGATTTTCCTGATCTTGTGTGATTCTTGGTTTTTGGTTTTATGCACATTGCTCAGCTATGTATGCGTAAGATAATCAACCAACATGATTCACACGTTATGTCAGTGCAAAAGGCGCAAGTGGGATTTCTATTACAAATTTTCCATATTCAAATAACACGATGACATTATTCAAGATAACGTTTCAAGATAACGTTCAAGATCATACGAAGTTGTAAGCAAGGGACATTTTTTGTGTAGCTTCAAAACAAATTACGTATTCTACAGGAACGAAACTGTGGAAAGAAATGTATGTGCATGTACAGAATGAGCGAGTGAACTTTGGAAATGTAACTCAAAATCAAATGACAAAAGCTATAATTATTAATAGGCATGTAAAGATAAAAAAGCAAACCAACTACGGAGATGATCAGGTGTCCGGTGGGAAAAAGCCCCTTCAAGAAACGCGTGTCACCTTAGCCATCGTAGTATCGTTCTAAACCAGTGATTAATATTAATGATGTTCATTAAAGAGGTTAAAACTGGCGAGTTGGTCAATTATATGTCTATCAAATTTTTATTTTTGATAACCCTTTTAATGCATTTATCAAGTCAGACTACTTTCAAGTGCCTGGGCATGTAATTGTTTCACATTAGGTTTTCCGGATACTATTAACCATTTTTGAAGTGATTAGCAGTCAAGCTAAAAGATCTTATAAATATGCCGATGGTCACAATCACCGCGTGGGATCGAAACATATGATGTTGTGATTCCTTACGGAGGTTTTTGATTGTTTCTCATCATTTAAGTGATACTGCACAAATGAGACGTTGCAATAGAGCAATGCCTAATAAGTAAGTTATCTGAAAATTCTATAGTTTTTGCAAACACTACATGAGTTTTTTCAAAAGGAAAGCCAGGTCAGGAACGTTTCTGTCGTCGGAGAACCATTGTTTGCAAAAATTATGAACTTTTTATATACCTAGACGATATTGATTATTATATTAAGCATTGCCTTACTGCAACGGCTGGCTTATTAGTCCCCTACCGGCAACGCCATTTTCAGTTTTCCGGACTTTTTTCGCTGTTGTTGCATATATTGAACTCATTTTTGGTATGTGGATACATCTCAGTGTGATGCAGACCAAGTTTGAGTTTGGTTTCCATTGGCCTATTTTTACAAGAGTTATGGCCCTTGGACTTAGCAAATTAAAATTTCATGAAATTTGCAGTTTTTCGGACTTTTTCATGCCTGTTATTGCAGATAATGAACTGATGTTTTGTATGTGAATACATTATAGTGTGATGCAGATTTGAGTTTAATTTAGATTGACTAATTTTCACAAGAGTTATGGCCCTTGGACTCAGCAAATTTCGTGAATTCAGTTTCCCAGACTTTTCTTGACTGTTGTTGCAGATGATGAACTGATGAACAGAGATGCAAGTCATAAATTTATGCCGCCAGTAGGGGACTTATATCGCACAGCGATCATTGCATTTTTATTTTTGTAAAGTTTAATTTAGAAAATGAAAAAGTACCAAAAAACCTCCCTAAGGAATCACAACACCATACGTTTCGATCATTCGCAGTGACAATGGTCTTCTCTGATTACACGTATGTGTACAGAAAAATGAAGTTTAAAACATTTCCGAAAATCTAGAAAGAAACTCGTATTATATATAAAAGAACATTCATTTTTCAACCAATATTCAAAATTCAGCCGATTTGGGCAAGACATATCTTTAATGTTTATTGCACAAATTCCTTGACTTTTGGTCCTAAAGCATATATCCTAATGCATATTCATTCGTATGAAATATGACCAGATTCTGATACACGGTTAAGGAAATATGAGCTCGGACGGACCAACAGACGGACACGACAGCGACTATATGATCCCCCGAAATTTTCGAGTAGCATAAAATGAAATGAAAATGAAATGCTTTGCACCATAATACAAACTGTAATAGAATCATATTTACGACAAAACAAACTCTTCAAATTTTCGATCGATCGAACATTTGAAGAAAGACTTCGTTTTATTGATTATTTTACACCACTTCTCTGAGGAAGCTTACTTTGGATATATATTTATGACGCATTTAGTGTTTAGTTTTTATAAAGGAGTTGGAGTTAGTTTTCTTTTTGTATTTGTTAAACATGTCATCCTTGATGTGTCAATGATTTGATTTTAAAATTCCTCTATGTTCCCGTTATTTCTTCTTTTTTATCTTCTCATGAGTGTAATTTCCGCTGTTAATACATCAAAGACGTTAAGAATATTCTACTTACCTTACTATATAAGTAAGGAAGGGATCTCCAACAACACTCAAATGCAGCACCAACCGCAAAATCCCAAAACAAAACACCCACTGTAAAAACATACAGCAAAGGAGGGGATCTCCAACGACACTAGGTTTTCAGGACCCACAGCAAAACTCCAAAACAGCCAATGTAAAAACACAGAGCAAAACGCACAGAAAGAGACGCAAAACGGACAAGGAAGACCAACTCACAACATAGAAACATCACACACAAAAGACTACACCATGGACAAACGAGACCAATGGGTAACCGATGCCGACTATGGACGGTCATCTACCATGCAAGTAGCAGAAAGTGTGGTTATCTGGAGTACGTGCGCACAACCCTCCCCGATAACATGTACCCAGAGGAACGCACAATTGTTGTGTAAAATAACCTCCTCAATGTAGATGAACATACAAACAGACAGCATGACGTAGGAGCCCAAAAATACACCGATGGATTTGTAAATGTATATAAAAAACAGAAGGCATACAAAATACAGTCCGTGCTCTGTCGGCTGTAGCGAGATCATGCATGTGATCATATGAGGAGTCCGACTGAAATTCAAAGAGGACAGGTGGTCGGGGTCCTGTCTTCTCTAAAGAGGTTTGTCGTCACAGTCAGAGTGCAAATCTTTTAGGCCTTATTTTACCTATATTTTACTTACTTTTGACAAGAGTAATAATGCAATCGCACAAGATTTGAAATACAGTTGACTATTTCCTGAAGAGTATTATCCTAGGACTTCATGGGAATCGAAGGAAATTTATCTAGAAATGAGACTTTTCTGTTTACATGCCTTTGAAATAGGTTACCATGGCAACATTTGGTACGAAGTTGTAAATACCTGTCGTAAGTAAAAAGCTAATTTCTAAAGATTTATGCCTGCTATCGTTACAAAACTTGGTATGTAGATGTATTAAAGACCATTTGATGCTATCATGACATTGAGAAAATGTCAAGGTCATTTGCTCAATTTTCAAGGTCATTGAAAAATATTTGCTATTTTCATGCAAAATTTTGTGGTTTTTCACTAAAAAGAGGTTTGATTAACAGTAAACAGTATGGAACCTTGGCAAAACAATCAATTATCGGTGAAAGTATGATAAATGTATTATTTGTTGGGATGAGTATCAAAATTATCAAAGTCCATTGAAGACCCCAAAAAATGTCACATATTTTACGAGAAAATTTTAGAAAATCTCAATTTTATGCTCTTTTGAAAGTATGTCATACATAGAAGTGAAATACAAATTAACAAAATTGTAATGAATTCTACTTCTTATGATCGGTTGTTCAACTGTAAATATTTAAGATCAAAATATCAAATGAAATAAGTTAGAGAAATCAATTTAAATTAATTGGAAATCCTCATTTTTGTCTTAATTTTAGTCTAAAGTTAGAAGTGACCTTGAGATTTGGACAGATGACCTTGAAATGATTTGAAGGTCAATTGATAATGATAAATATAATTTGTATACAGGTATGCTATTTCATAATCATAGGACTCAAACATGAGGAAAAACAATGTTTTTAAATATGTGGTATATGGTAATATTGATTCCAAGTTGCTATAGCAACGAATTTTGATTGGCATTCATGACAAAATGGTGAGTTTCACCATAAATTTTATTTCTTGAATTTTTCCAGCTATAGACATTTATTTTGGCAAGGTGATGTTAAATACCCATAACATTCACCAAATAATGGTTTTCAACCTTCAAAATAATCAAAATCAGGCCAAAAATGACCCTAAAATTAGACCTTATTTTTGCTAAATTTTCACATAATTTGACTGAATATCAACAACTACCTGATAACCCCCTCCCCCCAAAAAAGTTATTCTTGTTAGAGTTGAACTTACAAAGAAAAGTTTTTGTGTTCATAAAGTAAATTTTGACCATGGTTTCCATGGCAACAGAATGCCACAATATGTCTTATCTCTTATATTTATGGGGTTGTCAAATAGATTGACCCTGTTACCATGGCAACCGTTGCTCAAATATAACAATATGGTTTGTTTTCATTGTTTTTACATTAAGTATGATAATTACAGAAAGTTTCATCAAAATCCATGACATGCCGTGGCCAGCTGTTTTAGGTTTTTACAGAGAATCCATATTAAGAATGCGCTGGTACAAGGCTGTAGATTGGTCCATTACCACGTAAAGTGTCCGTCTGGTGACAGAGGGATCATATTTACGATATAAAATGCGTTTGATGATTCTAACTTTTTTTCGATGGTATATCGCTCTACCTTAATCCTTGTTATTTTGTGAATTATGTCATCACAATTATAAAATGCAGGTTATAAAATATCCATGTAATATACTCTGTTGCTTGCATAGATCCGAATTTCAAAAGAAGTTGAGCATGGTTTTTCTAAGATTTTAAGAAAGTGTTTACTAGTTTATGAAAGCGAAAACCTTGACGTAAAATTGTCTTTGTAATCTGTAAAACATACACGCACAGAAAGATACGAAAATGATACAAGGAACGCCAATGAGATCAAGAAAATCTTGACGACAATCTCAACACTCACAATAGAACACCAAACTGAGCATCGACGGACCCCTAGCAAGCCAGAGGTGGGACCAGGTGCCCGGAAGGAGTAAGCATCCCCTGTTTGGCTAGCCGCACAGAGAAACATCGGACACAAATGACTACACATAAACCAATGAGACCAATGGACAATCGGTGCCGATTTAGGACGGCCATTTCCCACGTCAGTAGCAGACGGTTTGATTCGGTTTGCTTATCTTGGATTACGTGCGCACAACCCTCCCACTTTTCCGATTACCCAGAGGTCTCGAAGAATGCAGAATTGTGGTGTAAAATAACCTCCTAACTGTAAGATGAACATACAAACAGACATTATGGTGCAGGGGTCCAAGAGTTAAACGTCTTCAAATTCAATAGCATAATTTAAAAACAGAAATACATAGATGAATATATAAATGGATATAAATGAGTGAAAGAAGATCCTGACGATAATCTCAACAACACCCACAATAGAGCACCAAATTTAGCATCGACGGATCATTAGCAAGCTAGAGGTGGGATCAGGTGCCCGGGAGGAGTAAACATTTCCTGTTGGCTGACCGCATCCGCCGTCGATGTTCAGAAGGCATACGAAATACAGTCCGTGTTCTGCCGACTGTGGCGAGCTCATCAAGTACTTACTATCCCCGGGTCACCTGATGTCATCTCTTTGGGGATTCATTTTTGTGCTAATTTGTGTGCCCATAATTAAGAATTTTGATTTAGAATTTGTATGTTTGACTTTTACCTTCCGATTCGTAAGTAAACAGAGGTAGAAAATGTAATCGTCGGACTAGGTTATGAAGCCAGTTCAAACAACTGATAGAAATATGTATGAAGATGAATGGAAACGATACACTATATATAATATGTTTCACGGTTTATTTTTGGTATTTCGACAGAACAAAACTATAAATATACGTACTTTCAAATTTGTATTCCTTCTGATTTGAATTACTGAAATTCAAGTGCCAACAAAGAGATATAGAAAGTCGAGATGAAGGAAACGTGTTTTTATACTTTCAAATATTCATTTTATGCGTCTTAGTTTGCTCCTTTTTTTCTAAAGTTAGATCGACCGATATTTCGAAAATTATGTTGACTGTAAGCGAAGGAGGGGATTTAAATATTTGATCATGGTATAATCTGAAGTACCCTGAATTTACCTTGAGGTGAAATGAAAAATTTATATCACTGATAACATTTACGATGTATACTCTACGTATACACATTATTACATTTATACCTGCCTTGAACAAAACTATTGTACATGCTTAAATCGCATGGATGATTAGTTTTCCTGCATTGGAAAGGTTTTCGTTTGATCAGCTTATTTGAAGGTGAATAATTTACCAATTAATCTCATGATTATCAATTCATTGATTTCTTCAATTAGCAAAATCAAATTCAATTAATTTATAAATTTTGGTTTTTGTAAGTACTAATTTAAGATATAAAATGTTATACAGAAAGATTATCATAAATATGAGTGTCACTGCTGGTGGACCAGGAGTCCCCGAGAGCACATGTAGCCAAGTTCTATCAACTTCGGTTGATTGTCTCTTCAACGCATTCGATAATTTCTGTTATCAAAATTTCTTGAAATTTCTAAAACGTGGGTCATGTAGCATCATATCCCACCCATTCTGCTACGTCTTTCGGTACGCTTTTTCGACATAGTAACTTTCATATTTTTTTGGCATATTACATTGTTTAGATTTGAGGATCACTGACCAGGATTAAGTACCCGAAACGTGCATGTCTGGTCCATGTTGCCAATTAATCTGTTCTTAAATGATGCTATTCAATATGAAGACGTTTACATTCTTAACATTGACATCCAAATCTTCATTACAAGTGCTCTCAAGCGGAAAATATAGGTCATGACCTACATCTAAACATAGATTTGTAATTTACTCTTAAAGACGCATCATCTGTGCAAGTTTGGACTTCCTAGCAATTATAACAGAGAAATAAAACTTCTAAACATTGATACCAAAATCTTCTTAACATGTGCACTCAAGCGGAAAAATAGGCCATGACCTACATTTGAACGTAAATGTATGATCAACTCTTAAAGACGCATCTGTGCAAGTTTGAATTTCCTAGCACTTATAATAGAGAAATAAACTTCTTAACATTGATACCCAAATTTTCCTAACATGTGCACTCAAGCGGAAAATATAGGTCAATATACACTGAAACAGATATTATTCAGATTTTAACTTTCTGATCGACAACATTTTTGTGGTGTTTGGAGGAAAGGTCTTCCAGCAAATTGTCGGAATTCCAATGGGGACCAATTGTGCCCCACTCCTTGCCGACATTTTCCTCCACTCGTACGAAGCTGAATTCATTCAATCTTTGGTCTCTGAAGGGAAAAGATACGTAGCCTCTGACTTCAAATTCACTTACAGATGCAAAGACGATGTGTTGTCCATCAATAATCTAAAATTCGCGGATTACTTCAGCAGTATCTATCATTCGGAGCTTGAAGTCAATAAAACTACAGAGACAAATTATTCAGCATCCTATTTGGACATAATGTTGTCCTACGACACTGATGGTCACATGAACACCTCACTCTATGACAAACGTGACGACTTCAAGTTCAGCATTACAAACTTTCCTTTTCTGAGTAGCAACATCCCTTCATCGTCTGCTTATGGCGTGTTCATATCTCAGTTGATACGCTATGTCAGAGCAAGTACCAAATATACGGATTTTGATCTGAGACCTAGGCGTCTTACAGATAAGCTTCTCAGTCAGGGATATGTTTGTGACCGACTAAGATAGTAACTGAGGGAGTTCTACGGTCGATATGGGGATCTCGTCATACACTATGATTGTAAACGTCTTCAAATTGAATAGCATCATTTAAGAATAAATAAATTGGCAACGTGGACCAGACATGCACGTTTCGGGTACTTAACCCTCATCAGTGATCCTAAATCCTAAATCTAAACAATGTAATATGCCAAAAAGTATGAAAGTTACTATGTCGAAAAAGGGTACCGAAAGACGTAGCAGGATGGGTGGGATATGATGCTACAGGACCCACTTTTTAGAAATTTCAAGAAATTTTGATAACAGAAATTTAGATTGCGTTGAAGAAACGATCAACCGAAATTGATCGAACTTGGCTACATGTGCCCTCGGGGACTCCTGGTCCACCAGCAGTGACACTCACCAAGTGGTATAAATGTAAACGTCTTCAAATTGAATAGCATCATTTAAGAATAAATAAATTGGCAACGTGGACCAGACATGCACGTTTCGGGTACTTAACCCTCATCAGTGATCCTAAATCCTAAATCTAAACAATGTAATATGCCAAAAAGTATGAAAGTTACTATGTCGAAAAAGGGTACCGAAAGACGTAGCAGGATGGGTGGGATATGATGCTACAGGACCCACTTTTTAGAAATTTCAAGAAATTTTGATAACAGAAATTTAGATTGCGTTGAAGAAACGATCAACCGAAATTGATCGAACTTGGCTACATGTGCCCTCGGGGACTCCTGGTCCACCAGCAGTGACACTCACCAAGTGGTATAAATGTAAACGTCTTCAAATTGAATAGCATCATTTAAGAATAAATAAATTGGCAACGTGGACCAGACATGCACGTTTCGGGTACTTAACCCTCATCAGTGATCCTAAATCCTAAATCTAAACAATGTAATATGCCAAAAAGTATGAAAGTTACTATGTCGAAAAAGGGTACCGAAAGACGTAGCAGGATGGGTGGGATATGATGCTACAGGACCCACTTTTTAGAAATTTCAAGAAATTTTGATAACAGAAATTTAGATTGCGTTGAAGAAACGATCAACCGAAATTGATCGAACTTGGCTACATGTGCCCTCGGGGACTCCTGGTCCACCAGCAGTGACACTCACCAAGTGGTATAAATGTAAACGTCTTCAAATTGAATAGCATCATTTAAGAATAAATAAATTGGCAACGTGGACCAGACATGCACGTTTCGGGTACTTAACCCTCATCAGTGATCCTAAATCCTAAATCTAAACAATGTAATATGCCAAAAAGTATGAAAGTTACTATGTCGAAAAAGGGTACCGAAAGACGCAGCAGGATGGGTGGGATATGATGCTACAGGACCCACTTTTTAGAAATTTCAAGAAATTTTGATAACAGAAATTTAGATTGCGTTGAAGAAACGATCAACCGAAATTGATCGAACTTGGCTACATGTGCCCTCGGGGACTCCTGGTCCACCAGCAGTGACACTCACCAAGTGGTATAAATGTAAACGTCTTCAAATTGAATAGCATCATTTAAGAATAAATAAATTGGCAACGTGGACCAGACATGCACGTTTCGGGTACTTAACCCTCATCAGTGATCCTAAATCCTAAATCTAAACAATGTAATATGCCAAAAAGTATGAAAGTTACTTTGTCGAAAAAGGGTACCGAAAGACGTAGCAGGATGGGTGGGATATGATGCTACAGGACCCACTTTTTAGAAATTTCAAGAAATTTTGATAACAGAAATTTAGATTGCGTTGAAGAAACGATCAACCGAAATTGATCGAACTTGGCTACATGTGCCCTCGGGGACTCCTGGTCCACCAGCAGTGACACTCACCAAGTGGTATAAATGTAAACGTCTTCAAATTGAATAGCATCATTTAAGAATAAATAAATTGGCAACGTGGACCAGACATGCACGTTTCGGGTACTTAACCCTCATCAGTGATCCTAAATCCTAAATCTAAACAATGTAATATGCCAAAAAGTATGAAAGTTACTATGTCGAAAAAGGGTACCGAAAGACGTAGCAGGATGGGTGGGATATGATGCTACAGGACCCACTTTTTAGAAATTTCAAGAAATTTTGATAACAGAAATTTAGATTGCGTTGAAGAAACGATCAACCGAAATTGATCGAACTTGGCTACATGTGCCCTCGGGGACTCCTGGTCCACCAGCAGTGACACTCACCAAGTGGTATAAATGTAAACGTCTTCAAATTGAATAGCATCATTTAAGAATAAATAAATTGGCAACGTGGACCAGACATGCACGTTTCGGGTACTTAACCCTCATCAGTGATCCTAAATCCTAAATCTAAACAATGTAATATGCCAAAAAGTATGAAAGTTACTATGTCGAAAAAGGGTACCGAAAGACGTAGCAGGATGGGTGGGATATGATGCTACAGGACCCACTTTTTAGAAATTTCAAGAAATTTTGATAACAGAAATTTAGATTGCGTTGAAGAAACGATCAACCGAAATTGATCGAACTTGGCTACATGTGCCCTCGGGGACTCCTGGTCCACCAGCAGTGACACTCACCAAGTGGTATAAATGTAAACGGCTTCAAATTGAATGTCCCACTTTCCAGAATGGTGGATGATATTCTGTCATAGACCATTTGAACCATCTAACTAAATATTGTACTCTATGTCTTCCGAAATTGAAGTAACCGTATGAACAGCTCTACCGAATTGAAGCGGCGGGTGTTGCATGCAAGCAGGAGATGCTTACTCTTCCTAGGCACCTGGTCTCACTCCCATATCGGGAGTTCGCTTCTTTTCATATGGTTGAAGTTTTTGTTTGTTTACTTTGGTTTATTGTTTTATCCTGATTTTGTATGCCTTCGGTTTCTGATTTTCTGAATTCTCGATTGTGTGCTGTATACAGGGATATGGTCATTATCCATATTTGTCATGACCTACATTTGAACAAGGATTTGTGATCTATTCTGAAAGACGCATCATCTGCGCAAGTTTGGACTTCCTTGTACTTATAATGGAGAAATAAAACTTCTTAATATTGATACCCAAATCCTCCTAACATATGCACTCAAGCAGAAAATATAGGTCATGGCCTACATTTGAACAAAGATTTGTGATCTGCTCTTATAGACGCATCATCTGTGCAAGTTTGAACTTCCTAGCACTTATAATAGACGTGGACGCCGACGACAGGGTGATAGCTAGCATAAGCTCCCTCTTACTTCGTGAGGTGAGTTAAAATGCGTCAGAATTATCAAACGCTTTTTCTACCGTGGATATGATCCTAATGGCACCAGACGGACACTAAGCTTGGTACTTGACCAATAAACAGTCTTGTACCAGCGCATTCTTAAAACTTTCACTCTGCCTGACTGTGACGACGGGACTCAATGACGGGCCCTGTCCAAATCTCTTTAGAGAAGACAGGGCCCCGGCCACCTGTCCTTTCTGAATGCCAGTCGGACTCCTCGGGTGATAACATAAATGAGCTCACGGCGGCAGAGCACATGTATTACGTACGCCCTCTTTTTATATCCACTATTCATCTGTGTTGTTTGGGACCCTGCGTTATGCGATCTTGTTTGTGTGTGGTCATACGACAGTGCGGAGGTTGTTTTACACCACAAGTGTACGTTCTTCGAGACCTCTGGCTATTCGGAAGAGTGGGAGGGTTGTGCGCACGTACTACAGGATAACCACACCTTCTGCTATTTCCGTGGCAGATGGCCGTCC
Source organism: Pinctada fucata (assembly GCA_028142955.1). NCBI lineage: Eukaryota > Metazoa > Mollusca > Bivalvia > Pterioida > Pteriidae > Pinctada > Pinctada fucata. The sequence continues at coordinate 47,112,180 of AP027104.1, read as the reverse complement.
TAAGTAGGCACCGGTTGCCCATTGGTCTGGTTGGTTTATATGTAGTCCTTTGTGTTTGATGTTTCTGTTTTGTACGTTGACGTTCCTTGTTCAATTGGAGTCTCTTTCCGTGCTTGTCTGCTCTGTGTTTTTGCATTGGGTGTTTTGGGTTTTTGCTGTGGGTGCTGCAACCTGTTGTTGTTGAAGATCTCCTCCTTTGCTGTCCTTAGTGCTTCTAATATGCTGTTTTATTGTCGTTGACTGATCCACATGTAACTAGATCTAACAGCTTGTTCTCTACATCATTTACATGTAACATAAAACTACTTACAAATAAGGGTATTGGTTCCAATTACATACATGTAGCATAATGCACAATGATATAGCAATGAAGACCACAAGAATACAGAGAGAAGCCTTCTGAATAGTGTAGACCTATATCAGACATGCGTGTTTAAGATGATGAATCGGCATCAGTTTTACTTTAAAAAGAATAAAATAATAGACTTGTATAACACCGGCTATTTCATTTTGTCTATTCAGGGGCGTAATCAAATGAAATTTTCTAGATGGCGCGAGGGTTAACCTCCTTTATATTTTGATGACACTTTACATACTTTTGTGGTCATTACTATCAAACTCGTTATACATTTTTTTAAATAAAGTGTCGAAAAAGTAAGTATTACTCAAAATTATATATTCGAAAAGTGTTCTGTGAAATTGAATGGCACTACATGTGTATATGTTCTTAATTTAGATCATCCACTTTTTGTGAGAAAGTCGTTATCAATAGATAGTCCTTTAAAGTTCGAGGCGGGTCATTCTCCTCGCATATTATCTTCGAAACAGAAGAATCTTAGTATGTTTAGCATATGGATGTTTATAAAAACCCATGTGTTTATGGCATTTGTTGACATATTCTTCTTAAAATAGACAAGATATATGAACGATGAAGAAAATACATTCTGGGTAAACGTGTCGACTTGTCGAGAGAAAAGGGATCATTTCAAATCGATGAAGTTGAAGTAAGCTTACAGCCATTTATATTTTGTAACTGAATTAATGTTTTAGACATTTTGTACTCTTTGGATGATGTATGACATTTTGTACTTTTATTTGACCTACTTTGGGGTCCATGTATGGCACGCCTAAGTTACAAAAAAAAACCCCGATAAACTAGGTTCCACAGCCGTAAACTCTAATTTAATAAACTAGGGTTTACGGATGGTGATTATTATCAATTCTAAGTGTCAAAAAATGATACAATTTGCATCTAACGTAAACCTATATTTACGTAAACCTATACTTACGTAAGTGAATAGAGGTTTTACGCGGAGAAATGTAGGTTTTCATATCATTATTTAGAGAAATTAAAACTACTGTTAACATAAATTAATTCTGATAATAAAATTAGTGTTAAAGAAAATTTAGGTAAATGTTAATTATAATTTCTGATTTTAGCTTACAAACTTTAAGCCAACCAGATCACGCGATTCATCTTTGTAAAGGTAATTTTATCCAATCAAATAACATGATACAGTCTGATGATGGGGATTTCCTATTTTCTGTACGGAAAAGTAGTATCCAATGATGTTGTATGCTTCATTCCGTGAAAGAAAAATCTGACCAATCAAATGTTTTGTAAGATGGAAGATATAAAAAGCAATTAGATTTACTAATATTCATTCATGATTTATTAATTTATATTGATAAGGAAAGGGCATTCTTTTTTAATAATTTTTCTCAAAGATAAGTAAGGATAATTTATTTTAATTTTTCATTGGTAAAGGATAAGTTTTTATGAGTTTTTTAAATCTTTTTTCATTGTCCATATTTATCATTACTGTTATTATTAGTATTTTTAATTAATGGATGATTTTTGCTTTTTAATTTTGGACATCAATTCCATTTAGATTTTTCTGTCCTCCACTTATCGGAAGGGGGAGCTGTTTTGTTTACATAGTTTGTCTAAGGGTATTTGTTTTAATGAAATGGACAGCAAGTGTCATCCTGACTGTTTCACATCTTCATCTTCTTTACTTCGCATGTACTTACTCTGCAGTTTGTGTACTTAAAAATGTTTAGGCTGTCTAAATTTTATAATGTACTTCTTACAATAGATTACAGGATACGAAGGGTGTTTACCCAAACAGCACTACGCTTTCCATTTCGTAAGATTTTGAATTTGTAAAACGCAGTCTGATTTGATGAAATTTTCATTATCACGCGTAAAAACTATCTAGATTGGTCAAAACTTTCATCATCAAACAGAAAAGAAAGATCCATTACCTAAAGTAAGCCCTTTTCATATTTGATAATTATATATTTCTGAGATAAAAAAGGTTTTCTGCGTGTAAATTATAGTTTAGAATAGATAATAGAAACTAATAATTATTATCGTACAAAAGTGATAAACATGTAGAAAACTATATTGTCTCCCTCTGTTTGTTGGATATTTCTTTTCGCTCGTAGGAAAGTTTGTTTCATATCTTTATTCATGAATTTGTCAACCTTTTAATTGTGATCTTCGGAATCTGATTTCGGGTTTTTTGTTTGACATTCATGCTTTAATTGATCTAATGACAAATATTGATAATGACCATATCCCTGTATACATCACAAAATTGAAAATTCAGAAAATCGGACACCGAAGGCATACAAAATCAGGATAAAAACCTCCACCATATGAAAAGAAGCGAACTCCCGATATGGGAGTGAGACCAGGTGCCCAGGAGGAGTAAGCATCTCCTGCTTGCATGCAAAACCCGCATTAAATGAAACATTTTCTTGCAAAGTACATTTTATTCAGACGTAATAATGACATGTTCAGACATCCCTTGACCTGTGGTTTATTTCGAAATCCGCAGTAAACCACGAATATATAAGTTTTTATATTCATAGTACAAGTACATGTGAATTCCGATACATGTGTAAAGATGGTTAGAAATACCAACATGATTGAAGACGGATTTTTTTCTTGACAGGTAACATGGATTATGACGAGGTACTACCCCTGATTGGTGATCTAGGTCCTTACCAGAAACGTTTGTTAGTGATAACCTTGATTCCTATCGTGTACAATGCATTCGGACAGTCAGTTAGTAATTTCATACTTGGTAATCAACTGTACAGGTCAGTGCTATTTTTCGTCTAGAGGTATAAAAATTATCCTCTCAACTGTATGCATACATGATAATACAGTTTAACCATGTCAACATCTAAAGGTTTTTTATTTCTCGAATAGGTGCAAGATACCTTGGTTACCGAATGACACCTACGCCATACAAAATAGTGTCCATCAATCCATTGTCAATGAAACGATTCCTTTGACAGAGGACGGTGATTATGAAACATGTCACATAATTCAAAACGGAACGAAAGAGAAATGTACCGATTGGGTCTTCGACTATTCTGTGTTTACAAGAACTGCTAATTCTCAGGTAAACAGATTTTAGTTTAAACTGGTGTTTATTTAAATGTCACATTCATTATAGATACAGTAAAGATCATGCATGATTAGGAAACAAGTACAATACCTATATAAATCATTTTCCTTATAAATATTTTAAAGAGGGAATGCCCAAATCCATATGGCATCTCACAAAATGATATGTTGTAAAATCATATATCAACTGTTTCATAAATTTAGGGCGAATATTTAGGCCATTGCTGTCCTCTATCCAAACAATGATTTTCATTTTCCAAAATATCTTTAGATTGCAACATTTGAGCTACGCCAATCACAGGCTGTGAAATTGATCGTCTTATTTTGAAGAATTTTCATACAAGGTTATTTGAAGCTTCTACATGAAAAAGAAGGGGCGCTCCTCCCACTTTTTATTCATGTCGAAACTTCAAATCACCTTCTTATCTATACGGAGAAAGAAGAAAAAATGAGGTATAAAAAATTGTGCAACGTTCTACTCAGCAAGCAGAAATCAGACAAGAAAGAACGAATGTTCTTACCTATATATTTATGTACATACACTGTCACTTTGATTATATAATTTGCGAACATTTGTCGCCAAAAATTGTGAGCGTTTCAACTACTATCATGCTAACAATATAGCTTCTTTTCAGTTTAAATTAGTTTGTGACGATGAATTAATGGTGAACCATGCCACGATGATGTATTACTTTGGTGCAATGGTAGCTTGTGTCATCATGAATCCAATGGCTGATTTGTATGTTTTGCTTATCATCATTAAGTAAGGGTTATTCTACTGTCTCCGAGGGCGTAGCCCGAGGAGCAGTTGAATAACCCACTTGTTGCACGGCAATTGTTAGGCTGTCAAACAATTATCACCGTTGATTGAGTAATTATAAGCCGTCATTCCAAGTAGAAGAAAACTACTCATGGTCAGTAAACAGTTAAGAATTTCACGCATTTCAAAAGTAGATTTCAAAGAAAAGAACGGTAAATTCGGTCCAGTATTAGTTGTTAAATGAGGGGGGGGGGTTAAGAAAACAAAAGGGAGACTGATATTTGATTTTTTTTTCATTAGAGTACATAGGAAGCGGATTTTAGGGGATGCAGTGAAGGATTCCCCTGTACAAGTTTTCCAACAAATATTCAAAACTACGGGAATACTCCGCTATTTTGACATCTTTGTTTCTTTTCAAAAGTATTCAAGGGTACCAGTCAGTACAGTATTCAATCGAAATCTTAGAGTTTTGTCTGGTAGCTGATCCTATGATTATTGCAACATTTTACAAAGAGCGGATCTAGAGCGGGCTGAGAGTCAGGATCCCCCCCCCGTGGAATTTGTAAAAAAAACCCAAAAAACACATGATTTCCTGTTACTATGTATTTCCTTTCAAAATCAAAGGCTGGACCCCTTTCCCTAACGGGCAGCCGGCTGAATCAACCTTATGGGGAAAAATCTAGATCCGCCCATGACATTGAAAAAAGTAGTTCAACCTGTAAATTGCGGGATTTTTTTTAAATTCCTATTATGAAAAAAATCGTGTCCTTTTTTGTTGTTGTTGTGTTGTATTTTCAAAACGGGAGGCAATGGACGTCTGGTCAGTTAAGGACAGTTAACGGCTCAGTTGATCATTCAATGATTAGTTCAATCATTAATTCAATCATTGCTTCACAATGAAAAATATTGCACTGTCTAGAAAGGTGTTAATTACCATCTACAAGGTAGACCGTGCAACAATCTATTGTATTCGTTAATGAGTATTTTCGCGATATCATAATCCATGTTAGTTGTTTCACCATTTACTGCCCACGATGATCAATATACCGAACGGAAAAGATAAATTGCGTTTAAATAAAGCAGAAATTTTGTAAGTTTTGTTGATATTCTGTATAGATAATGTCGTTTAAAAGTTTACGAAACAACGACAATTTTGAGTATTAGATGGCTTGACGAGTCTCTTATACAAACAGTGATTCAAAACTGGTCAATTTAGGCGATCCACAAAGTCTCTCTACTATTTTGATTATGGAAATCCCCCTTCACAATAAAAATGGTCTTCAGAAGTATTGTGCTACGACACAGGAGTGGTATCAATCGGATGTGGATCCTCGAAAACTTAAACATCTGTTAGCCTATCTAAAATCTCCGATTTTCAATCACATTACAAGCATTAAATCTTTAATTTAAATTCTAATCTAAATTAAAGTTTAGACTTTGCTTTATCATATATGGAAAAATAGCTGTGTAAGCCTGTTTCGATGCTTATTTCTAGATTGTATGGCCAAATTACTACAGCAACCATAATTATAAATTTGAAAGTTTTTTCTTGTATTTACATAGAGGCTTACTAGATCTTTATAAATATTGAATTTAAACTTTCTGTGATTAAACATAACTTTTATAAAAAGAATAAAAAATGGTTGCCATGGTAATCTATGTTCCCAATAACTTTTTCACGGTTTTTGAAAGAGCATTTTGTGTTAGATTTATTCAAACAATTATCTGTTGATCATGATTCCAAAAATGTTAAAATAACTCTGAAGTTGCAGTATTATAGACCATAATCACCGTTGCCATGGTTACATGATACATAGCAACAAGTGGGTTGATCTTAAATTTGCTCATTTTATAAAATAATTCCATTTCCTTATTTTGTTGTCATGGTAACCTTGGTCTCTTTGAAAATATCAGACACTATCAGTGAGCTTATTTTAAATTTTAGATCCTAATCTTTGGGATGCATAACAAATCTTCAATAAAATTTAATGTCATATATTAGTGTTGTATATTGATATTGGAATATTGAAGAGTATCGATACTTTGAGATTTTCAATACGTATCGATACACAAATGCTGAGTATCGATACTTTCAATACATTTGATGAGAAAATAAAATCCCAAACTTTTAATTCGTTTTTGGTTTTAATTTCATATTTCTTATGAATCTTCTCTGATCACATTAATGTGTAGACATACGAGTTCAAATAAAGTTTCTATCGTAAATTTATATTCCGATAAATCAGGTTGCCAATGTGACGTCACGTACAAATTATTATTAAAACTTATGAAGAATGCGTACGTTAGAATACTTTGGACGATTTTTTCGCTGTGTTTGCGATGTTCGTGCAAAAATAGGGTGTCGAATATTTAGAGAGATGTAAATAAATATTAGAAATGACTGTCTTAGTTTTGGTGTTCATGGGTGTATAATTCGCGATTCACGCAATTTGCGCGTGACCAGTCACCAACCAAAATTCTTTGGAAGACAGAGAAACACTTTCCATTACTGCCATTGTCATCTTTTTATTCCTTTTCTGTTTTTGAAATAATGGAAAACATCCATTTGTTGTTTATTTTTGTTCTGTTTTACAAAGTTTTCATTGATTAAAACATAAAAACTCCGCTTATTAATTCATAAGTATGCTTTATTCGAGAAAAATGTGATGATGCGTATTGTATTGAAAATAATGAGTATTGAGGCAAAATGTATTGTATTGTATTGAAAAATTTATTTCAATATATAGCACTATCATATATAGACTAGATTCTAGAGCATAAAAATCTCAATTGTGACAATTTTCAACTTTATAGGCCGTTGACATGGTAACCAGATGACATAGAAACAATTTCTTCGTTAAATCTTTTTTTCATTGGTCTCAACTTATGAGTGAAATTTTATGAAAATCGCAGATCGTGCGTGCCGAAATTGTTTAAATGGTTACAGAGAACTGGTATCAATTCGGTATCCCATGTTTGTATACATCGCAGACAAAGCACAAATTTAGAGCATAGTCTTGACATAGTCTTGACAAATTTAGAGCATAGTCTCTGACAGTGCATGCATTTTATATATTCTTTTCATTTTCGTGCGTGAACGTCGACGGCGGGTGCGGCTAGCCAACAGGGGATGCTTACTCCTCCCGTCCACCTGGTCCAACCTCTAGCTTGCTAGGGGTCCGTCGATGCTCAATTTGGTGCTCTATTGTGAGTGCTGTTGAGATTATCGTCAGGATCTTCTTTAACTCTTGAATATTTCTTTCTTTGTGTTTGATCTTTTATTTTCATTATTATTCCATTTATGTATTGTCATACTTTGCGGTTTTCCATTAGTTGTTGAAATAATATGTCGTTTCGCTGTCTTCACTGCATTGTTGGCTTGTTTAATACCTTTTTTGTGAATGGGGAAATTCACTTAAACAAATAACAATGAAAAAATTATTATTCACGTACATTTTGTATCACTAAATGGCAAAAGATTTACTAAGATGATCGAAAACATTAAGGATACAAACAAATCGGATAAGATCAACAACTTCAGCATTGGGTGGCAAACTTGATCTTTTATAGCAAATGTTTGTTTATCTAGGGTGAATAGCAAAAGGATAAAAATTATCAACTATGAATAAAGTTGATCTTGTCTACTTCATTAGGTTTGGCCGAAGAATGGTTGCATGTTTTTCATGTTCACTACAGTTTATTGTAAATGTTGCCATGCCTTTCTCCGTGGACGTATACATGCTTTCTGCTTTGAGATTCTTTGATGGATTCTTCGCTCAAGCGATATACCCGACTGTATTTGTCATCGGTTAGTCTAACTCTATACTATTCTAAAACTTAATTTAACTTATTCATCTTCACATTAAATTGTTATATGGTAAGCATAACATCACTTATTTTATCAGCAAAATTATATGATTTTATCTATGTTGTCGACTGTCAAAAAGCGGCTTTCATTTTGTGTGTGACTTTGATGTGTTTCTTAGCATTTTAATCAAAAAGATGTCCATGTTAAGGAAAACGTAACCTTCTCTTTCTTTGCCGAATATGTACGTTAGCTTCTTTTTTAAATACAGTGAAAAAATGAAAACATGTATTCAAATAAATATGAACAATATTTTAATATCAGAATTCGTTTCACAGTGTTGGAAATGGTGGGTCCCACCAAACGTTATATACCAGGAACACTGATTCTCATTGCATTTTGTCTTGGTAACTTCGTGCAGGTGGGTCTTGCTTACTTTATACGAGACTGGAGATGGTTACAGCTTGCATTGGGAGCTCCTATGGTCACTGCAATTTTTTTCTGGTGGTTGGTATACAACGTTTTCTTCTAAGAAGAATAATTCACCATTATTCATAAAACACGCAAATTTCCAAAGTACTGTAAAAACAATTACCGAATTCAGAGAATTTTGCTCCCCCACTTGTGTCATGAAAATAAGAAAAAGATAGGAGGGAATCGAGTTCACTCGAATCTCGTTGATTTTTGAAGGCGGGAAGTATTACCAGAATCTCCAAGATGGCTTCTCTCAAGAGGCCGAACAGAGGACGCCATGAAAATCATTCGAAAGGTAGCTAAAGTCAATGAAAAGGAAATACCAAAGGACATAAAGATTTTGAATGTAGAGGAAGAGGGGGATGAGGGACTGCTAGTTATCATCAAAGGCTTATTTCACTCTAGGATATTGATTGTTAGATGGATCATCATGCTGATCAACTGGTAAGTATACTTGATACTTACCTTTGTTGATGTGCCACTGGGAATTCTCTCTCTCTCTCTTTATCTCTCTCAAGATATATCGTTTTCCAATTGTTTTAAGAAATACGTAGATTGATTTCTTTAAGCGAATGAAATGAAAAAAAGAAAGAAAATTTAATTGTAATTCATAAATTAACTCAACCTTGTCGATACCTTAATCTTGTTTCTCGTTGTGCCTTCCAGGTTTGTCATCTCATTTATCTATTATGGAATTGTTCTGAACATAGGATTTTTGGGTGAAGACCTATATCTTACATTCTTTATAAACGCCGTCGTAGAAACACTTGGGTACTGCTTGCAATTCTTCATAAACAAAACAGGACGCAGAAAAATGTACTTAACGACCATGTTTTCCATGGGTGCCTTCTTCGTTGCTTCTGTCTTCACAGATATGTATTTAGACTCAGATTCTGGTTAGTATTGTTTGTTTTCGATATTTATAGAGTTTTAGTGTTAGAAACGTCGACACATGTTCTAATCTGTACATTGTCATTTCAATGTTAAATCAAAGTTGACATTTTGTTTCTGAAAATTAAAATTCATTACCTCAATGAGGTTCTGCATTTAAAGAAATAATATTTATCATTGGTGTTTTTGTTTCGACTAATGTAATTGAAGAATTACTGTATACAGGGATATGGTCATTATCCATATTTGTATACAGTGTATACAGGGATATGGTCATTATCCATATTTGTATACAATTTATACAGGGATATGGTCATTATCCATATTTGTATACAGTGTATACAGGGATATGGTCATTATCCATATTTGTCATTACCATATTCAAGAAATTGCAAATGCAGTCAAGATACCAAGGACGTTTTATAAATGTTTTATTTGTTTGGTGTTATGTATGATTTTTTTTTCTTGTAGAGACGTGACCTCTCTGAATTGTTTTGAAATTTCTGTTTTAGAAAAATACAGATCGATTGTGTTAAATTCCAGATTTGAATTGGATAACCGTTGCCTTGACAATGATAGGGAAAATGCTGATATCTTTGGTATACGGACTTATCTATGTGTATACAGGGGAGTTATTTCCAACAGTTGTAAGAGGTGGCATTTTTGGTATATGTGCCTTTTCTGCCAGTATCGGATCTCTTATCACGCCATACTTATATGAAATGGTGAGTATTCGTGTATTCTGGAATGTGGATGTGAATTCTGAAATTTGAATCGCTTCGACTGAAAAGAATCGGCGGATGAGGTAGTTTTGTAGTTATTTCCATGTACATTGTATTTCATGTAAATTTTTGCAGGTCAGAAACAACAAATGATTTTAATTAATTGCGAGTTGTTTTGAATATAACTTGTATGTATGAAAGAGTTAATTGATTTAATTCATGTTAAGGTTGGTACACGATTTTAAAGTACCCCGAGATATGGCCCCGAGTTTAGCAATGGAGCATGTCGAGAAAAGAGTGTACCAACCGACTTAATTAATGGTTTGATCGGGCAGATATTGGGGTTTTCTTATATTACCCCTAAATCTATGACTTCGCAAGAAGAAACCCAAGGGAAATGGTTCTCATGTTTCCTGTGGCAGATATTTGAATATAAGCGACCTCCATGTACCATTGTTAACAGTAATAATTTTCAAATAAAGTTTGCCAAACTGCAGTACTAATATTGTTCGAAGTATGTCTAATCACACAACCATGTTAAAATGTAAATGATACTATACAAGCAGAATCATCCTTCCTATCTTGGGGGATCATGAATACTTCATTTTTACAAAGTTTCATCAAAATTCTTTCAGTGCTTCTTGGGCTCTTGTGAAGAAGTTTCCGACAGACGGACTCCAAACGGCTTCAGTAAGGGCCACTATCGCTCACCTTAGTCTCCATATGTGCATTATTTATTATGTATGATTGAAAATGATCGCATCATGTCGTACATTTCCATCAGAGTCAAATATGAGTCTAAGTATCTCTTTTGGAAAAGAATCATATCTGAAATAGCCCTTGACCCCTCGCTAATTTTACCCCCCCCCCCCCTAACAAAAAAGCTGGATCCGCCTCTGATCTCCGGAAATTCTGAATCAAGATACACAATATCATCAACAAAGTTTAGCTTCAAATGTGGGACAAATATTCAGATCTTACTTTGAACGATGGAGGTTAAAAAGTGAACCCGTCTTGTCGTCTGAAAAGAAAAATAAAATATTTGAAAAAAAAAAGTAATACAGAGCCCCAGAATGCCGAATAGTTGCTTCCGAATTGCCTCGAATCCATCAGCTTTCCAAAATCCCTGTCGCCTTACAGTCGTGAGCAGTGTCCAAATAAGAGGTGAAAGGGAGGGGGGGGGGGACTTCTCACTTGCTAAAAAAGCAAACTACTGTCTCGTGACACTAGTCAGTAATAACCGAAATACTCTTCAGAGACCTCTGATGTGAATGTATTTTCATTTTTCAAAATTGTCTTCCAGAGTTTTTTCTTCCCTCTCCATTAGAAATAAAAGTCCTTTTACTTACTGAAGCAATAAAGCGTTGAGATTGTACATGGTACGCACCAATTCATTTCTGACAGTCAATTGTCTATTGTACAAAGGTGCGAACAATGCATTGATAAAAGTTATGAATTCAGCATGTTATGTTATATATATCTACGACAATAAGGAGACTATCACCAATAATATGGAATTGCATTGTTTACAGCGAAACACACACATGTGTGACATAAAAAGGAGATAGAGAAAAAATCTACTCTCAATTTGGAGTTGTGAGGACTAAAATTAATCTTGCTGTGTCTGCATCAAACATCGACGGTGGGTGCGGCTAGCCAACAGGGGATGCTTACTCCTCCCGGGCACCTGGTCCCACCTTTAGCTTGCTAGGGAGGGGGGGTCCGTCGATGCTTAATTGTGTGCTCTATTGTGAGTGCTGTTGAGATTTTTGTCAGGGTAATCTTTAACTCATTGCTGTGTCTGCAAATTACTTCTGCATTATTAAGTACCGCTAATGAGGATTTACTAACCGAACCACGCGTCCTGTGCATTAACATTAATTTGAAATTTTCTTTAGGGGTCAATGGATGGAACACTAGCTTCCTTATTTTGTCAACAGTGAAATATTATCGAGACATATAAGGATAACTCATAAGAAGGGAGGACGTTAAATTATTGATGAATTTATTATTTATTTATTTATTTACCTATTATGAATACAAATTTTATATATGTGTACACATGAAGTAGACGAAAACAGTGGTAAAAGCTAAATTGAAGAGAAGTCCAAGGTATGCATTATCGACAAAAAACAGAGCTTGAAATGAAATTAATTATAATGCAATATTCATTTGTTAATGTTGGAAGAAATCAATGATTTATGTCTTGTTCTTCTGATTAGGGAGAAGGAAAGTTTGAGACAAGTTTACCCCTGATGTTATATGCTATAACGACAATCATTGCTGCTATATCATCGTGCTTTCTACCGGAAACAACAGATCAAAAGTTACAAGAGAAAATAAAGGACGCAGACAAGATGGAGGACAAGTACGGTTCTTTTGAAATCGAAATCTTTGCTTAGAAAAAATAAATTATAAAAATTTTAATGCTTATAAACGAACGTCTGCCTTATGAAATTGTGCACAAGAAGCTATATCTCTTATGATTTTTTTTTTTGTCATTCCTCCCGTGGAATATTTATTAAAAATGTACGAATATGCTATTACAAGAAAGCCTCTCATCATTTTCATGGTAAGTTGTAAGTGATATGATCCTGGATGTATATATAGAATTCAGAATATTATACTATTTGTCTCACAAGGGAAATGCAATCAATTTATTATTCAACTTGTTTACGAAAAAGCCTCTGCAAAAAAGAAAAACAAATTTCTATGACTGCAATGCAATACTCCAATGTTATAAATTCAGAATATTTGTTCAACTTATTCTGATTACTGTCTTTAAAATGAAATGCAAGACATTTGCTTTGTTATCAACCTCTTGAAACATCTTGTATGATAAAACCTGTCTTTACAGAGAAAAGAAGAATGACAGGAAAGAAGATGAAGTCCAAAATCAATATTCTACTCGGTTGTGAAGAGCAACGCATATTTTATTGCTGGAAAACAAAAGCTTCATCGTTCAGGGAAAAGATCAACCACATTCTTCTCAAAATCATCTTTGTTCCGGTTTTTGTCTAAAAAAAACCCTTACAAACTTTATACAAAGTAACAACAAAATCACACTACTTTCAAGATACTTTCATTTGATGAATTTACTATCTTAAAATCAAGGTAGAGTCTCATGTGACAACCCCACTTTTACTTAATAATGGCTTGAATAGAGGGCCTTGGATATTAATGCATTTGATGATGATCATTCTGTTAACGAAATTATGCTACACGAAGCTTATGATTTCTTTGTACAATACATATCATAATTATCAAGTTCAAGTTAAATTTATTTAGATAATTCAACTTGATGGAATACAGATACAATTACATACATTATATACAAATTTTCAAAAATGTGCATGGCAATATGAATAACATTATATATTATTACTAATTATATGAATTAGAATAAATTTACAAAAGAAGATCTTATTATTGAGGACAGACAGAATTAATAATTTTGATAAATTTACATACTTTACGTAATGTCGTAATACCTTTTTCTGTAAATAGATCCCTAAATGTTATAACATTATCTCTTGTACAATAGTAATTCCCTAACAATAATTTTCTATCATTAAGTAGAGAATGACATTCTGAAATTTAGCGAAAATCATCATATAGTGGATTTTGATGAACATAAAGATTTCTTGCAATGTAAAACGTCTTCAAATTCAATAGCATCATTTAAGACCTGATAAATTTACAGCATGAACCAGACATGCACGTTTCGGGTACTAAACCCTCGTCAGTGATCCTAAGTCTAAACAATGTAATATGGCCAAAAAGTATGAAAATTATTATGTCCGAAAATGTACTTAAAGAGGGTGGGATATATTGACAATATTTGACCATCGACATTTGTTATTGGTAGTTTGTGATTTGAATATCTAAATCTACACATGTTAAACGTCTATAAATTCAATAGCATCAATTACGACTAAGACATTTAAGACTAATAAATTAACAGCATGGATCAGACCATAATGTTTCTGTTTTTACCTTTTAACCTATCTAAATAGTTTTCAAGCCAAAATGTATGCTTAATCAATCTTTAACTTAAACCTCTTGATGAGTATCAGTTTAAACATACTTATTCAAATATAAGCAGCACAATATATTTAGATATAAGCTGTGCAATATATTCAATATAAGCATGTATAGAATGAACAGTGCATATGATGAAAATTAATGGGATTTGAAAAAAAGCGTAACGCCTATTCAAATTCATTTATCAAGGCTAATATGATGAGTTCATAGTGGGTATTACACACATGAATGAAGGGCAAATTGAAGGGGGAAAATAGAATTGAACATGGACGAATGAAAATGAGGGAAAAATGGAAGGAAAGGAGACATCTACAAACACATACTGTATATATGAATAATCGTTTTGCTGTTTGACCCATTACCTGGACTTCAAATTAAACTGTTACAGTACCTTTTTGAAAAGTATTATTATTATATTTTATATTATTATTATTAAAAGTTATATATTATTATTATCAAAAGTATTATATTATATATTATTATTATATACGAGGGTTGTCCGTAAAGTTCGTGGACTGCCTTGATAAAAGCTAGCAAACAGTGGTAAAATAAATGAAAGTATCATTTTTATTAAATTCAAGTTTCATATCAATAATATGCAAAATTTCATCACAAACAAAGCACAAATAATTATATTTCTATACAATATAAAAAGGACACTTCCTCATACCCGGAGCAGTAGCATGAGAATCCTTGACGTTATCCGTTATAAATTGTTTTGACAATTCTACTCTCCTCGCTAAATTTAGATCTTTAAAAATAATTTCGGAACCTATCCAGCACAGACATGATTCGTTGTAGGATCATGTGATAAGATCTTATGCACGATTTTTTTTTTATTTCAAAGTTAACTGCATTTTCCCGAATTGTTAGTCGCCGATCACTATGAATCACGTCATGTTCTTCATTTAAAAGCACTTCTTTCTTTTATAGAAAGTCTTATCTAGCGCATTCCGTCCTGAAAACTGTCCCTAACGTCCAAATATCCTCTTTGCCACTTGAAGACTTGTGAACAACTAGTTTTATCATTTTTTCCGACTGTTTAAAGAATCTTTGAGTTTCTGTCGGTGTTTTTCTGACGCCTATGCAAAATTTTATCACTTCTCTCTGCTCCGCAGAAACTTTGAATGTTCAAATTTTGCATGTGTGTGTCATAACTATTGTCAACATTACAATGTAAACATTATCCTTTTATCCGCGAAATTTTACAAAATGCAAATAAAATGAATAAAATGATAAACAACATATTTCGGTAAAAATTTACCGCGCTCCGAGTCACCATCCTATGTCTAATTACGAAATCATAGTTGTAAAAATAAAATCAAAATATGATAATAATTTACATTTTGTATTTCGCAAAAAGTATATGATAATAAATATACTTAAAATAAATACCTTTGACCCTAATTTTCCTTAATTTAAGACTTGTCCACGAACTTTACGGACAGCCCTCGTAGAGTGATAAAAATGAGAACATCTGTATATCGTATTTAATATCAATTCTCTGTAAGGACCAAAATATTTTGGAAACAGCATGTCATTGATTTTCATGATTTTCTCTGTAAATGGTATGTATAATGCCCTGAATACAAAAATAACAAATATTTTGAAAATAAATATTCCGGTTGCCATGGAAACGAGGTCTGTCTATTTATAGCACTAAAAAAAAGGTCAAATAAGTCATCTTTGGTTATAATGTTGCCATGGAAACCATTGTCAGAGTTAATTAGTATTAACAACTTATAATCTTTAAAACCTCTATTTTTAGAAAAAATAACAAATTTTTGACATTTTTTTCAATCAGCCAGATTCTAACAAATCAAAATCAATCAAAAATAGGCCTTATTGCCATTAGCGCGCTCTCTAGTGTTGGAGATAGAAAGGCTCTATCAGTGGGGGCAACGCGGCGGCGTCATTGTCAACAACAAAGCGCGCGCTATTTGAAAAGCAAATGTGTAATGTTCAAGGACGTACGATAACTTGTTAGCTAATTTGATGAATTTTGACTTGAAAAAATAATAATAAAAAAAAATGATTAAAAAAAAAAAAGATTAAAATAATAAACCTTCATTGTAATTAGAGGAGTTTGAGAGGTTATGAGCGCTATTTAAAGACAAACTTATACAGCACGCCTACACGCACGTACCGTACACCAGTTTAGTTAACTATTTAGACATACAAAGAAAGAAATAAACAAAGACAAAAAGACCAAAAGTATGCAAAAAAAAAGTATCATTAATAAATAAACAGTAAACATGTAACGAATCTTTCACAAAGACAGAGAGAAAGACGGTAAATAAAGCCGGGGGCTGGATAAAAAAAACCAACTCGATGTTTCCTCCTTGCATTGATATAATATTTTTTGTCAAAAAAAATCCAGCCATATTCGTTTATCTATAACCTATCTTGTGAATATAAGTCAAAATTGATCCGCATCTGATATGACAAGGTGGGGGGGGGGGGGGGGGGGGGGGGGGTAATTCCTAACCAGACGTGCCGTAAGGAACGGGTCTTTTTCATGGTGTAAAATTATATGATTTGGTGTTTAAGAGACCCTCCATTGGGTGTCAGTTGTAAAAAAAACATTCTATCATCTTTTTAATGTAGACATTAAAAAAAAGATGAAACGTATGACCATGTTTTTTTTTCTGCGCCATGCAGTTTATGATAATATTCTAGTGTTAGTATGATAGCAGAATCTGAATCATAACTCTAATATACTGAAATCTGAATCTAATAAACATGACTGGTCGGGTTGGAAATGTTCTGTGGTGATTTATCAATTTGGGGAGAGTATGAATTTTCATTTAATTGTCAGAGACAACCCGGGCCACCTTTTACCAAATAGTAATTTTGAAATCCCCCCTCCCCCGTTATTATCGCAAAGTTTTCCTCCCAGTGAGTCCGACATTGGCGTTCTATCTTCCCTACCCTTATCATTCCCAATACAATTTATCGTTACTCTTTACATCGCCAAAAACAAGTCTAAAAAATATACGTTTGGAACTTGACAGAGTAATTTGTTCCAACTTTATTTTTAATTGTTATTATATATATATTTTTTTCCATAATCCTTTTTTTTCTTTTGTTTGCGGTTTGTGTGTTGACAACTTGTCTATCGTGATCTGACACTTGATGCAACTTCAAGAAGGAAAACAATACTAGTATACTCAATTATTATACTGGAAGAAACGAGGGATAATATTTAATGCGATTATTTTAGGAGAGGGGAGTTAAAGAGTGGCGTAAATGTGATTTTGAAAGAAAAAAAGGTTTTGCCTACCCTTTTCTAAACCAAGATCTGCCATTGAATTTGAAAATATCATGGTAAAGATGTGAAACATCAGTAGTGTGTGTGTGTGCGTGGGGGGGGGGGGGTGTTTGCCCCTCTCTCAGTCTAAAATCATTGCATGTTTTTCAGCAAAGGGCATGCCGCAATGGTGGTCTTCAGTTACCCCCTTATACATTATTATTCATTGATTTTCTTATCGTAATTCTCATATATTTTTCACATCGATTATGGTGGAGAAGATGCTCAACTATGAAAACGTACTTTAATGATATAGACAGATGAACAACATTTCAGTATGATATAAACCGATTCATTTTAAAAGCTTTGGACACAACAGGGCGGATGCAGAGTTGAACTGAAGTGGCCCGGGGGAGGGGTTCATTCCAATGGGCCGATGCGAGGCACGAAGTGCCGATTGGGGAAGGGTATACGAGATGGGGTTGCTCCTTCTGTAGTTGGGTGTCCAGGGTATACGTAGCTTCAACGTAATTAATGTTATATATAATTTTACTGGTGCGATCATCATCATAAAATAGTGCACATTTTTCATTTCTACAGCTATTTGAATATTCATGGGATAAGATAACACAAGTATTTCATGGATGGCGACTTCCATAAGTTTTTTTTTTTTTTTTTTTTTTTTTTTTTGTAATTTTAAATGTAGTTGCATGAAACAATCTGCAGTACATTTAATCTTCAGCTTGTAGGTTTTGAACTTCAACAGTCCAAAATTGGCAAGAAACGAAACTGAGGTGGCACTGTTTTCGAAAAAGTAAAAGAAAGACATGCTATTTTCCACAAAAATCCACAGGACATTGACACAATCCGCTGTAGATCGCCGGCAATCCGGCACTTTTCATAAACACTGCCTGGGATACCAAATACTACCCCTGCCAGTCGAGCTGGGAATCCCCTGTGGTTTGCCTATTCTCCTTGGTGAAGGTCGTTTTCTCATGAACTGAACAAATAGGAAAACCGGGCCCAGGGGTTGGGGGGGGGGGCTTGTTCTCGGACATCAGTCCAGAACCCCGGCCCCCCCCCCCCCTTTTGAATTAAACCGTTTTACACAATCTTTGCTTTTCATTTCCCCAATATACTTTGTAATTGAAGAATCAGTTATCAAAATCATTGTGCACACAATCGGACTGGTCTATTAACTGTCTTAGGACAGTGCACCTATGTTCAATGCATGCAGTCATTGAACATCTAGAAATATCATCTTTCCTCCGATTCCGTGTCATTTTTCACATGTTTGAAACAAAAACTAATGTAATATGGAAAGACAGAAGATCTATGCAACATTCTATTGACAAATTTAATATTGAATTGAAGAGCAGAGCAAAGAAATCGACGCGTTCTATGATACTTTATCGCTTTGCAACGTTGCCCCCAGAAATTTCCCGAACTAAGTACTCTTAGTGATTTTCACGCTAGAGAGTTACATAAGGGACGTCACTCTTACGTGAATGGCAATAAGGCCTATTGCCATAAAATAAGGTCAAAATCAAGGCCTATTTTTGTCCAATTTTTACCATTTTTAAGCAAAAATAACACAAAATGTCAGGCTGATAACACCATCACTGTTGTCAGAACAAAATAGATTTCATGTGACAAATATAATCACTGGAAAAAATAAGTGGGACCTTGTTTTGTTTTCCTACATTTTGAGGTCAAAAATGGTTGCCACGGCAACTTTTCATTTGACACATTATGACTATATCTTTTCAAATTGATTTTTAGCATGGTTTAAATAACTTATATTGCTTAAGCTTTATATAGGGACAACAGAAGAAATTGTTCTTTATTTGAGCACTTCCAAAATTTTTCAAGGTCATTGACTTTAAGTTCAAGGTCAATTCAAAATATTGGTTCCAATTTCAATAAAATTTGCATTTTTGTTGTTATTTATTGTTACTAAATTTAGGCTTGACTGCCATATTTTTGTATAAAAAATACTTCTTTCTAAAATTAGGACCGATAGATGGAAAAACATTACAATTTTTAGTTCAGAACATTTCTCCTAAAAAAAATAAGCCCCAGACAAAAATCATGATATTTTCACATTCTTTTATATGTATGTATGAAATACTAGCTAAAAATCAAGGATGTCATTGATTTTGAGATTTTTTGCAACTTTGGTCAATAAATAGGGGATATATCCAAAATTACTATGTATGTATTTGTTTTACTCAATACCGCATGATATATGAGTTACTGCCTCTTATATTTTTGAAAAATCACAGAATTTTGCCAAATTTTGTGAATTGCATTCAAGATGACCTTGACATTGGGTCATGTGACCTTGAAAACTTAAGGTGATTTTTTTTAATCAATAATGCTCTTTTGTATGCACTGATAAAAAAATGCTTAAAAATATATAACGGACAGCTGAAAATTTACCAGTAAATTACTCTATGTGTAATAGCACTGAACAGAATGTCAACATGGTAACCATTTTTTATACCCTTTTGAATAAAATTGTGAAGAGGTCCCACTCAAATTTTAACATTTTCTTAAAGATCGAGGATTAAACTTTAAAGATAATTGGCAGTAGAAATCAAGTTAGCCTGACATTTCTAAATATT
Source organism: Pinctada fucata (assembly GCA_028142955.1). Taxonomy (NCBI): domain Eukaryota; kingdom Metazoa; phylum Mollusca; class Bivalvia; order Pterioida; family Pteriidae; genus Pinctada; species Pinctada fucata. Next base: position 47,092,183 of record AP027104.1, on the reverse strand, counting down.
TGCCCTTTAATTTGAGCAAAATCATGTTAAATTAGGAGCTTTTTCGGTCTTAAAAAGGGCCTCTTCAAAACAGGTTTTTGCCTACATTTTGAGCATACTGACAAAGAGAAAAGTGGGCAAAAACATACTTCTTGTGTAATATTTATACTATTAAAGATATAAAGAGAAATATTAAGGAAATTTCAGTTGACTACAGTAGCTGTTACCATGGAAACGAGCCTCGTGAAAATGCCATGTTACAAGTATTCTACTGATGCGTAAAATTTCAAACATGGTTTCCATGGCAACGAAAACGTAATTTGTAAAAAGAAAGTTTATTTTTGTCTCAGGACATCATATACACCTTCCACACCAAAAATCTCCAAAATTGGAGACATGCTGTTTCCACGTGCTATTGAAATTATTTTGGTCCTTACAGAGAACTGCTATTAAGTATTAGATTATGTATATGTGTACATTACAGCAATAATGTAAGTATTGTACTACATTCCAAATAAATACAATGATACAATGTAGTTTATCTTGTTAAGTCTTGGTAATTTCCAGAAGTAAGAAGAAAATGATCAGGTGAGTACATGTAGTTCTACAATTTGGTATGACAACAGTATCATGCTGATTATGTTGTCATACCAAATTGTAGAACGTTTAATATGATAAGAGTGTTGTTGATCATGTTGCATGTAAATAGTCGGGAGTTAATTCTTTGATGAGTTTTCTATTTCTGATTTCCATCTTTCTTTAAATTGATATAGTAAACTTCATTTCACAATCATAGACTTCCCCTTCATGTGCAGCAACATCCCTTCCTCGGCTTCCTATTGCGTATTCATTTCGCTTTGCAAGAGCATGTTCTAAGTACAAAAACGTCATGTTGAAGGCAAGGAGTCTCGTTAACAGCTGCTTGCTCATTGACAAGCTTATTTCGGGGAACGGCTAAAGATTACTCTGGGAAAGTTTTATGGTCGTTATTAAAAAAAACTTTACTGCACATTTCGATATTTGCCCATTGAGGATGATTAAGGATATTCTTGAGTACAATCTTTCCAATTTACCGTCTTTCGCCAATTTGGACATAACAGGATTTGACTGGTTTCTTTTTTACATTCGTATCTGGCGTATTCGTATGCTTCCACTATCTTTTAACAAAGACTTACACAATTATGCCGTTTCCCCCTGTATCTACGATTGGTACTTTTTGTCTGAGATACTTTCTAGTACAACAAAATGGGTACTATAGAACACTGACGAAGGTTAGATACCCGAAACGTGCATGTCTGGTTCATGCTGTAGATTTGTCTGACCTAAAATGATGCTAATGAATTTGAAGACGTTAAACATGTGTCCATATTTGTCACTTATCAAAACCACCAGCCAGTTTGCCATAGGTCTGTTAAGAATATGTTTAAAATGGCTACATCAATTCATACTAAACTCGGGCGCAGTAGCAAGATGGCTGGGATATGATGCTACAGGACCAATCATATCCCTTTAAGAAGTATAAAATCGTTAATCGAAAAATCATCTTTTCAAGGGCATACAAAACCAGGATAAAACCAGAATTAAGGCAAAGGAACAGAAATAAAAAAAATCAACAATATGAAGAGAAGTGAACTCCCTGCGGAGGAGTGAGATCAGGTGCCCAGGAAGAGTGAGCATCTCCTGCTTGCATGCAACACCCACCACTTCAATTCGGTAAAAAGGTAACAATCGCTTAACTCCCACAAAGGGAGACAAACGTATAGATCAAAATCGGTAACTCCCACAAGGGAAGACTAAATAATACTTTTTACGAGTGAATGTGTAATTATTAGAGGATTTATCTGCTGGTGTGATGATATAATGTTCCTGGAGGTAGATTATTTTTGTGATTACATCAGGGTCGTTGAAGACAGACTCGAATCTTGTGTTCTAATGCATTTTCAATAATAAATACCCGAGATAATAATTTTCATTTTCTTCACAAAGAATGCTATACATACTTTCCTAGCTAAAATTATGGATTGCACTTCTCATACAATTATCTACTCTGTCATCCGAGCATGAAATCATCGGCATTTGTCGGAAAATTATGAAAATGTGCGTAAATTGTAATCGGAAGTACTCTATTAGGGTGCGGGATCCTTAAATGTTTGATTTTTGAGAAAAGCAATCCACTGTTGGATGTTATCCATTCAGAAAGAGTGCCATATGGAACATCCTCTTTCTTTGCCTAGCGTCTTGCGTATTCTTCACAATCACATGAGTCCATTAGCTTAAAGTTCTTACTCAATGTAAAGGAATGAGTCTCTCTGTATTTTGGGCCTTTTTTTTTTAAACAAATCCCTTGATTTGTCAGTTTAAATATTAAGGTCCCCTGTAACAACGTGACCACAGGGAGAGTACTTGAAAATCGATGAAGAACATTCGCAAGGCAGTGGGTTTTGTATGGATTACTTATATTAATACTCTGCAAAAATCGTTTGTAATTGTAAATTTTGGATGCAACAGTTGTAGCTGTAGGAAATACATGGTGACTCCTTTCTTTACATATTCATCTGTGTTGCTGGGGCCCCTACATTTCGCGGTCTTGTTTGTGTGAGGTCATCTAACAGTGTTTTACACAACAATTGTACGTTCTTCGAAACCTCTGGGCAATTGGAGAAGTGAGAGGGTTGTGCGCACGAAATCCAGGATAACCACACCATTTCCTACTTGCGTGGCAAATGGCCGTCCAAAGTCGGCACCGGTTGCTTATTTGTCTCGTCGGTTTATGTGTAGTCTTTTGTGTTTGATGTTTCTATGTCGTATGTCTCTTTTCCGTCTCATAGTATGCTCGCCTTTTGTGTTTTTGCATCGGGTGTTTTGGTGTATTGCTGTTGGTGCTGCAAAAGGGTCTTGTTAGAGATCCCCTCCCTTCATTCTTTTGAAAAAAGGTAGAATATTTTCTTTTACTAGTTTGTGATTCAAAATCTGACCAAGATTTATCTTATCGATTCCTTTGTTTGCAAATTATACTTTTATAAATGGTCGTTTCATTATTTTTTCTGTTTGGTCAGTTCTTACAACTTGAAATAATCGAGATTTGGAAAGTTTCGACCAACTAATGTTGGAACGTATTTAGTTTTAAACTAGTTATGATGAAATGTTTACCAAACTGTTCAGAAAATTGATCCATGCAGTTTGCACACAATACTTGGTGAGTGTATGTTCAGTAGTTTTATTACTGTACTAAGTATTCCTACGGACAAGACTATGTGAGGTTTAAATTGATCCATGCAGTTTGCACACAATACTTGGTGAGTGTATGTTCAATAGTTTTATTACTGTACTAAGTATTCCTACGGACAAGACTATGTGAGGTTTACCAAACTGATTAGAAAATTGATCCATTCAGTTTGCACACAATATTTGGTGAGTGTATGTTCAGTAGTTTTATTACTGTACTAAGTATTCCTACGGACAAGACTATGTGAGGTTTACCAAACTGGTTAGAAAATTGATCCATGCAGTTTGCACACATTATTTTGTAAGTGTATGTTCAGTAGTTTTATTACTGTATCAAGCATTCCTACGGACAAGACTATGTGATCAATGTATGACCTGTCAGTAGGGCTGTCACGGTTTACAGAAAATTCGGTTAACCGAAACTTCGGTTAACCGCGGTTCAAGCTTGGTCGGTTCGATTCAGATCGTACTTAAAGGATTTCGGTTCGGTTCTTTTTTTTATATCTGGTAATCAGTAGTTTATCAATTTTGTGTGATACAGAGACTGGGATTGGGTACTTTGTCGTATTTCACCCAATGAAATGGGTTGTTTCACATCTTGATTGTAAACGTGCACCTGTTTGTTTGACAAGTGGAGTCTAAGTAATCTTCTTAGTGTTCTAGTTTGGTTATTTTGTAGAATGTTGATAAAATCTCGAAGAAAAATGCTTTCAAAGCAGAAAAATTAAAAAGAATTATTTGTTGATTTGTGATTCTTATCATTATTTCACTCTTTTATGGAATTGAAAAACACAAACTCAAACCGAACCGAAAAAAAAAAAAAAACAGAACCGCGGTTCATTTTCCTGAACCAAACCGGACCGACTAAAGGCTGAACCGTGACAAACCTACCTGTCAGATATCCGTTCTTACTTGTATGTACATGCACATGTACATAACGAAGTTTACTTTCATGTGTAAACAGAATGGTCCACTACGACATAGATTTTAAAAATAGAGGAAGAGGGTTGGTGTTACCTTATGTAAAGGTAAAGCGCTAAATTGTCCGATATAAATGTCGAGGAGACCACATGTACAATTATCTTCCACAATGCACATTTAACTACAAATTATCAAACGAAAAATATGATTATCCCTAAAATATGAGTTTTGGATGAACACGACAACTTTTGTCTCTGGAAATAAGTATACAGTAATAACACGGATACACAATAATTACTTTACGAATTCGTAACGTGATCCACTTGCTGAACTTGGAAGCAACATTCCACTTTATCCAGTAATGAAGAGTCGTGTCATCCAAAATAACATGATTGGATGTTTGAGACATGTACCCTTCGCATTTCATTTAATTGAATAAAACTTTCGGAAACATTCTATTTAAAGCAATGATATACAAGAAAAATCATGAAGATGCGATAGCTTATGCTTGGGAATAATCCATATCAAGTTGAATTTTTTGTCGGAAAGTATTTAAATAAAACTAATATTTGAACTGTTTAGAAAATGGGAGTAATTGAATATGTATTATCGTGTACATAAGGTTATCTTCAGAACATGCATGTGATCTCGTCGATCCATTGTTTACCAATCTATCTATGACTCTCCGATATGAGATCTGGGTCACAAAATTTTACCTGTGAACGTTTGGTATCCTTTTTTCCAACTTCATGAGAGATAAATGGAATCCGTGAAAAGAGGAAAATCTACAAACATCGCCGTGACGGGTCTTCGACTAAGGAAGATTTTGATGAAAATATATTATATAAAAGAACCAAATGGAGCATAAACGATAAAAAAGTAAGTCAGAATTGCTTCTCAATTTCTTTTATTTATTCATATTTTGTAATAAAAGATACTGGTATTCTTGCACAAACCAAAAACAAAACCTGTCAAATATCAATTCAACAGTACTGTTATAATTTGTCCTTTTACCAACAACATAATGATAATAGGGTCAGATTATGTACTGTACGCAGGAAGTAAGACAAAATAGAAGAGATATGTATTAAGGAGCTGTAAGAATAAGACGTAAAATCTGCCCTGAAAATGTCGAGAATTTCAAAATTTGAAGACATTTTTCGGTAGAAATATCAAATAAGATGATGCATATCTGAATCTAATGTCCGGTTGAATAAAGTAGCAATAACAATACCGATATTTGAGTTAAAATGTGCGTTTTTTCCTATAGAAATCAATGAAAAATGGAAAAGTTTTCTACAACATTGTTCCTACCCAAGTTACAGAATGCCTTTTTTACCAAAGGTGTACATGTATATTAATAATACCAATTTTCCGACCACGTGGGACTCTGTTACTCGGGTTATGATTTTGTTAATGCAATTATACCATTTATTTTATAATTTATTGTATTTTAGAAATTATGCCAGTTTTAGTTCCCATATTACTTGACCTTTACACATTATTCCTCAAATGTAAGAATGAAATATGAAAGAAGATGTGTTCTTTTTCAAGTGTACAAAGTTTGCAAAATTATAACTCAAAATTAAGTATTTTAATAAATTTTCAAAACAAAATTTTCTCAAAAAATAACCCCAGCTATTCTTAGCCACAAAATGACCTTGACCTTTGACCCCTGACATTAAAAAAATATTAGGATCTTTCAAAGACTTTGTCTTGTTAAAGTTAAACCACATGATGAATTTAAAGGTCCTAGGACTGAGAACCATTCTTCAAGGTCCATAACCCTGCAAAAAGAGTCAATCCATCGCAAACTAAAACTGGATCTATAACTCATTTATATTTATGAAGGTGTATACCAATGAGTTAAAGAAGATCCTGACGATAATCTCTACAGCACTCACAATAGAGCACATCATTGAGCATCGACGGACCCTAGCAAGCAAGAGTCGGGACCAGGTGCGGTTGCCCATTTCTTCTTATGATACAATGGAACAATCTGAGTGGATTCCGATGAAATATACAACATACACGAATGAAATAAAAGATAATTATAAAGATGTCTATTTCTACACAGTGTGCATTTCGCGCCTGAAAGCTTACAATAAGGTTGTTTTGTACAAAATAAAACTGTGTTCCGTTTCCGTATTGCGTACTTTACCGAATACATTGACATAATGGTTTCGAAGTTATTTTTTCTTTTTCATTTTTTTTGGTATATTTTCGTTCGCATTTTGACGTTTTCAGACATTGTTACCCTCTACCTATTCAAGCCGTAATTATCAAATCTTACATCAAATTCTTTAAAATAAAATACTTATGAGAAATTTTCTAATACAGCATATTTTATTCAGAACGACCTTTTCCTTAGAAGGAAGGACAACGCACGTATAATAATCGAATGATTTAAGGGCTAAATCAAGCCCTTTTTCTTACAGCTCCTTTTGTTATTTCCAATAAATAAAAAGATTCAAAATCCGACCTCAATAATGATCAGATTGCCGTTTTGAAAAATGCTTCTCTATTTGTTTTGGATGCCCAAGTTAGTGTTCTATAACTATATGAAATTAAAGAATAATCGTTGCTTTTGACTCTTGTATAAAAAACGAACAATTTGACCCAAAAATGCAAGCATTCGATGTAAGAAATCTGATCTCATCTCAGAGATATTGAGTAAACTGCTGTCAGAGATCTAGAGCAGCCGTGTTGGCAGAAAGACTTGGTGACCTCGAAGTTTTTTTTTAAATTTTTTTTTTGGGGGGGGGGGGTGCAGTTGCGGTTGTTGTTTTGCTTTTGTTTTGTTTTTTTTTCTATTTGTTTTTTATCCTTGGTTTCTTTCTTCTGATTCATTATTTTCTTTTTTTTTATGTGTCGAGCATGTTGCCATTTTTAGTGTTAAAAGTAGTGTTATAACTCCATACCGACACAATACACCATCTGTTTCTGTTTCGTACTAAATGTAGCAATTCAAATGCAAAGCTGATTTTCAGTACATAATTGTATTTTCTTAAACGTTAATTTTAAAACTTTAGAACTGCTAAAAAGTAGAAATCAATGACAAGTGTTTCAAAGCATTGTTGCAAAGATTCTAATTCCGTTGCATCATTGTCAAACTTGATAACTTCAATATGTAATAATTGGAACAAGAATACTGGCAACTGTTAGTTATTGATATAAATTCTATAAAGATATGATATGATATTATACATGCAAAGGATGAATGACAAAGCAGAGCGACAATTTCTCTTTTTTTTTTGGGCTGATATTTCTGAGAAAAAAATTTGCTTGACTTTCAGGTAAAATGGACTACGACGATGTTTTAGAGCAAGTTGGTGACCTAGGTCCATATCAAAAGAGATTACTAGTGATAGCATTGTTACCTATAATTTACAATGCATTTGGTCAATCTATGAATAACTTTGTACTTGGTAATCACTTATACAGGTAGGTATTCATATCTGATCATCTGTATTTCATGTGAACATGAAATATTTGTTCACGTGTCAGTATAATGCATAAATATATGAAAACCTACGTCTGGCTTCAAGATGTAACAATCTTACGTTACAATATTCATTGGCAAATTTAGAGGGTCACAACACAACACTTCTAGGTTTTATAATAATTGCTCCCCCCCCCCTCCCCTTCCATACCGCTGTACCTCGCAATGTTAACGAGACCTTTCAAAAACACGTATTTCTTCTGTTTTTCCCGTACCCTGTGAGGCAGCCTATGTCAGATACATATAAGGAATGAAGAATATCCTGACGACAATTTCAACAGCACTCAAAATTGATCATCAAATTGAGCATCGACGGATCCCCATGGCAAGCTAGAGGTAGGACGAGCTGCCCAGGAGGAGTAAGCATCCAAGTCTCAAATGAGTTAAAGAAGATCCTGACGATAATCTCAATAGCACTTACAATAGAGCACCAAATTGAGCATCGACGGACCCCTAGCAAGCCAGAGGTAGGACCAGGTGCCCGGGAGGAGTAAGCATCCCCTGTTGGCTAGCCGCACCAACCGTCGATGTTCACGCACGAAAGTGAAAACAATATATAAAATACAAACACTGTTTGAGGTCTATATAGAAAGTGCCATGGCGACAATGTCGGGGAAAAATATTCAATACACTTACTGTCAAACCACTCGCGGGGGCCTTTTCATCAAACGCCTATTATACCGTGGATATGATCCTAATATCACCAGAACGACACTGAGCTTGGTGCTTGACCAGTCTTGTACGAGCGCATTCCTAAGACTTGCACTCTGACTGACTGTGACGACGGGACTCCATGACGGCCCTGTCCGAACCTCTTTAGAGATGACAGGGCCCCGACCACCTGTCCTCTCTGGATGTCCTCGGGTGATAACATATATGAGCTCGCTACAGCCGGTAGGGCACTGTATTACGCACGTCCTCTTTTTATATCCATTTACATCCATTTACATATTCATCTGTGTTGCTTGGACCCCTGCGTTTTACGGTGTTGTTTGTGTGTGGTCATCTAACAGTGAGGAGGTTGTTTTACACCATAGTTGTGCGTTCTTCGAGACCTCTTGGAAATCGGAATAGTTGGAGGGTTGTGCGCACGTAATCCAGGATAACCACACCGTCTGCTACTTACGTGGCAGATGGCCGTCCTAAGTCGGCACCGGTTACCCATTGGTCTCGTTGGTTTATGTGTTGTGTTTTATGTTTAATGTTTCTTTGATGTGAGTTGGTGATCCTTTTGCGTCTCTTTCTGTGGTTGTCTGTTCTGTGGGTTTTTTTTTTTGCATTGGGTGTTTTGGGGTTTACAAATGTAGCTTTGGATGCTGCAACCTAGCTTTGTTGAAGATCCCCTCCTTTCTTTTTTCATCATCCAATGATTAAACGTAATATACCAATCAGCTGTTCCAAATGACCAATTAGGCATCTAGTCCCACACTTCTTTTGTATTTGTTAGCATTTTGTTTCGACAATGCGTAGTAACCGCAGTCAAGGAGTAACGACAAGAGCGTAGCTACTTAGAGATGAAGAAGAAATTGATACTTTCACTATCTACTGAAAGTAGACTCGTGTAAATTCTGATACGCTCTGCTCGCGTAAAGAAAAAAATTCCGTCACTCGTGTAAATTTGTATGTCTCACTCAGTAGATCGTGATAGACCCTATAATTTTCGTGTACTGTATTAACAGACTGCTCTCTGGTATCAGTTTGACGGTTGTAAATAGTCTATGGTGGTTAATAGTAATGATTTCTTTGTTTTTAAGATGCCGGATTCCTTGGTTTCCAAATGACACATATGCCATACAAGATGATGTCCATGCTTCCATTGTTAATGTATCAATACCCCTTACAGAGGACGACGATTATGACAAGTGTCACATCATCATCAATGGTACTGAGGAGAAGTGTCATGACTGGGTCTTTGATGACTCAGTTTTTACACGTACTGCAAATTCACAGGTATGGAATGAAAATGCTGTTATTCGAAATAAATAAACAACCTGCTCGTTTTCCCGATCCGGGATTCTTGCTTTTTGACTACGATAATCGAATGATTCATGTTATAAATATATTCGTTTAGTTCTCCATTCGAAACTAGATAAGGAAGGATAATAAAGGCAATATATTTACAGTTCAAAACAGTTTGCGACGACGAAATAATGGCAAACCATGCCACGATGATGTATTACTTTGGTGCAATGGTGGCTTGTGTAATCATGAATCCAATGGCGGACTTGTAAGTTTTATAAATATATAAATTTCCTTTTTTCATTTTCACAGCAAGGCGATTTGCACGCTTTCTATTCAGCATTTCTCCCAAAGGTAATTACATTTTACTTTTACATCAATTGATGTAAATCACTACACCGGTGGCGTCCGAGTATTTTTATGCCGTTCCAAATAAAAGGCAAGGGGTCCAAATGTCAAATAAGTCATGGTGCAGTTCCCAATTCACTACACTCAATTGTATTCTATGAGACGCCAACGTCATCAAATGAACACTGGGCATGGTACTGGACCAATCTTATATCTCACCAGAGAAGACTGTGTCCTTATTCTCTGTCCTGTCTGAAAGTTGGTCAGACTTCTCGGGTTATTGATCTTGAGCTCGCTTCGGCCAGCAGAGCACAAACTGTTATACGCATGCCATAATTTTTTTAGATCCTTTTACATAGAATTGGTGTTACAAAAGGCCGCTGCGTTTAAATGTCTTGTTTGTGACGTCACCTTACAGTGGGAAGTTTTATGTTTATACAACTATTGTGCGTCTATGGATACATCTGTGTATCTGGATTAGTGGGAGGGTTGAGCGCACGTAATCTGGATAACCACACCATTTGCTCATAGCAGATGGCCGTCCAAACTCGGCGCCAGTTGCACATTGGTCTCCTTTCTTTTATGTGTTGTGATTAATGTTTGATGTTTTTGTACGTTTGTTTCGATTGTTTTATATGATGTTCTAGTGATTTTTGTCGTGTATTTTTGTGATTTGTAGTTTATGTCTGATGTCATTTACGTATTACTTCTTGTTGGTTTGTTTCGCTGGGTGGGTGCAGGGTGGTCATGCTGGAGATAATCCCCTTTTCTTCGTAAAGGACCCGATAATTCTACCTTTGACTAGCTAGTGTTTAAATATCACTTGTTGATTGGATACATCGGGTCAAGTCAAAGAAGTTTTTTTTTCAATTTCGGGCGATTTGGAAAATAATTTCTGACGAGTTATATTACGATCTAGTTGGCGTTTTCGCACAAACAAAAATGAAGCGCAGAAACGGTTCAAGTTGTCGTCTGTTGATAAAACTGAGGAATAGAAATGTTGATAAACTCAAAAGAGACGGTCAAATCGAATGCAAATGAGTTAAAGAAGATCCTGACGATAATCTCACAATAGAGCACAAAATTAAACATCGACGGACCCCTAGCAAGCTAGAGGTGGGACCAGGTGCCCGGGAGGAGTAAGCATCCCCTGTTGGCTAGCCGCACCCGCCGTCGATATTCATGCACGAATTCAAAATGGAAGTATATAAAATGCATGCGCTGTCTGCGGCCGTCTATATAGAAAGTGCTATGGCGACAATGTCAGGGGAAAATATTCAAAACAGGGCTAATAAATAAAATATTCAAAAAAGGGCTGCAAATGTTTTACGGATATGCTTGAGGAGAGCGCGACAGGAGGAAATCTTAGAGGAGTTTTCCAGTGAGCGACTAGGCGAAATTCTGTCATATTTTTACCTAGATACTCGACGCCAAGATGGGGAACACTACAAGCTACTTCATTGAAAAATCTTAAGCATTCGCTAAATCGGTACATTTACCACACAACCGTAAGTTCGGCATTATCAAAGACGACGAGTTTAGAGAGGCAAATGTGTCTTTTCGTGCGGCATAAGCGAAGCTTAAAAAAGAGCAGTTTCGACCATTATCCCATAATTATTGAGACGGACTTGAGGAATTTGTACTCTTCAAATACACATGAGTCCAGATAAACTAGTAGGATTTCAAAACACAGTCCAAATTTATATGATTGTTGTTTTGCAGACGCTCTAGTGAAAATATACATTCGATGTCAAAATCTACATTAATTTTGCAGGTGAGACCGGTCCGAAAACTGGCTTTAAATACGTCAAAAAGTGTGTTGATGAACTCACAAGAAATCATCGTAGCAATGATCGAGAAATGGCATGTGGTGTCATGCCCGAGTCTCCTGGATATGAGAACTGTTCAAAAATACATATCTAAGCTCCACCTAGCTATTGATGCATTATGGCAACGCCTCGAGATACTTTCGATGAAGTTCATCATAAAACTAGATGAGAGTATCTTCGGGGATTTACAGTCCACCAGCAGCGATACCAGCCTAGTGGTTAAAATTGTCAATATTGAAATACATGTTCTTTAGTACCAATTTTGTTATACTAGACACGTGTTTCGGATTACCGATACTAGGTGGCACGTGGTCACTTGGTTTTATACCAGGTGAAGCGAACTCGGTTTAATACCGGATGGGGCGAACTTAGTTTAATACCGGGTTCGGCTTCGCTTCACCCGGTAGAAAACCGAGTGACCACGTACCACCTTGTACATGTATCTGGTCACACACAGTAGAAAACTTATAATACAAGGTTGGTAATACCATGACTTTTTTCCAGATTAGGACGCAGAATGGTCGCTTGTGTCTCATGTACTCTGCAATTCATTGCGAATATAGTCATGCCGTTTTCAGTGGATATATACATGTTTGCAGCCTTGAGATTTGTTGATGGATTCTTTGCGCAAGCAATATATCCTACTGTTTTTGTTATTGGTAAGTTCTTGTTTTAAGTCTACGGCATTTCAAAATTGTTTAGATTTTATTATGACAATAAAGAAGTTCAGATTGATTTACACTTACTCACATTTGGATGTAACACTTGTTTCAAGAAAAGCAACCGCACTGTCGAGCAATAATAATCTTATTTATGGACACATCGTTTTGAAATTGTAGTGGTAGCACTGATCTTCTATTCGCCACATGATGCCTATAAACCATTGATTTATGATAACCTTTATGAATAGATAATTTTTTTTTCGTGTAAGGTCTATTCATAACATTAAGCTTTCTGAACTGAAAAGATATTTGTTTGCATGTCTAGTCCATGCTGCAAATTGATCTGTTCTTAAATAATGCTATTGAATTTGAAGACGTTTAACATTTTATATTTACTTCATATGTTTGAATTGACAGTCTATTTTTTAAATGACATCATAAAAGAATTTGATCACGATGAATCGTTGATGTTGGCAAGTACTGTATTTCCGTATATAATCTGCTTACAGTTCTAGAGATGGTTGGACCCTCTAAACGCCATATACCATCTACCATGATACTAATGGCATTCTGCGTCGGTAACTTCGTGCTTGTAGGTTTAGGATACTTCATTCGTGATTGGCGGTGGTTACAACTTGCTTTAGCAGCACCCATGGTAATATCAGTCTTATATTGGTGGTAGGTAATTTCAAATAAGTTTATGTTATTGCAAAGTTGTTTTTGTGCAAAATTACCACTGAAATTTCAACGATATGCAAATAAAGAGGAAAGTTGCCATAGTAACTATTAATTAAAAAGACGAGAAGACAACTTTTCTATATTTATTTAGAACGCATTATATAAAGAACATGTTAAAGATGTCCAGCAAGACTATCCCACACTGACCACAACAGAAGACGCCCGCACCATTGTAACAAATAAAGAACATCATACAAACAAAAAAGAAGAATATTGAAAGCATTAAACAAACGTCTCACATTAAGTATCAGAAAAACAAAAAAGAACAATATTGAAGGCATAAAAGAAAACGCTTAAAATAAAACTGAAACTTCTCGTGCTCAAATCGGAAATGAAACAAATTGTTTTCGCGAGTTGGACCATTAAGAATACGGAGAAAAAACCTTTGAAACACCTTAAATCTTCATTTCATATTGGAAATTTATACACGCGTAATTTAGAGTAGAATAGTTAATAAAATGATATAGATCAATTTAAAATAATCCTTGAGAATGAGTGTTTTAATTTGTGCTATGTTACGGGTATGCAATAACACTCGACTGCAGTATCCACAGCAAAACTTCAATGCAAAAACACAGAGCAGACTTCCACAGAATGAGACGCAAAAGTGACAAGAAACACCAACTCACCGACTTAGGACTGTCATCTGCCACGCAAGTAGCAGAAGGTGTTTTTATCCTAAATTACGTGCGCACAACCCTCTCTGACCTGAAAGAACGTACAATTGTGGTGTAAAACAACCTCTTCACTGTTAGATGACTGCACACAAACAAGACCACAAAAAGCAGGGGCCCAAGCATCACAGATGAATATGTAAATTGATATAAAAGGGCGTTAGTAATATAGTCCGTGCTCTGCCAGCTGTAGCTAGCTCATGTATGTTATCACCCGAGGAGTCCGACTGACACTCAGAGAGGACAGAAAGAAAAAGGGATTGTCTCCAGCATGACCACCCTACACTCACTCAGCGAAACAAAGGTGATCGGGGTCCCGTCTTCTCTTAAGAAGTTTTGACAGGGCCCATCAAGGAGTCAACCACAACAAGTGCATATGATATACTGAAAATGAAAGTCTGATTGGATACATTTACACGAGTAATTTAGAATATTTCAGTTAATACAATTTCATACGATAAATGCACTTCCTGTGTGTTGCATACCCGTAACAACGCAAATTACGACATTGATTCTATATATGCACCACAATTATCATTTTCATCAAATTGCGTTTTTCAAAAGATAAGTTAAAATTTAGGTCACCAGGGGTTCAGTTCGCAGGTTAGAAAAGCAATCATGATATGCTTCTATAGAGTTCATGGCATTGTGACGTCACGAAGGTTTTAATGCGAAATGCAGGACGTTCCTTTCATTAGCTTCATCTCTGGGAATTACATTGGTAGTGCAAATATAATATTATAAACTACTAAATGTACTAAAATTATTTTCAAATAGTTGAAATCAGAAAGAAATTTTAACTGTAGTAAACATATCGATTAAGGAAAGCAGTATTACCAGAATCACCTAGGTGGTTAATATCCCGAGGCAGAACAGAGGAGGCAATGAAAATCATAAGGAAAATGGCAAAAGTGAACAAAAAAGAACTGTCCGAAGACATTAAAACAATCAAAGTAGAAGAGGAGAATGATGAAGGATTAATTGCAATAATGAAAAGCTTGTTTCAATCAAGAACACTTGTTATACGATGGATTATTGTATTAATTAACTGGTAAGTTATTTCTTTTACTATAAAGATCCTATTCTGGGGACTGAGGAAGGAAAAGACGTTAAATGATTGCTTTATTTTCATATCTTTTGGTTGTTGATGTTCAATTTTAAGAAGTTAGAAGTGGTACATGTATAATAGTATAATGAAGTTATAACGATACACCCTTAAAAACCAATTCGAAAAAATTGATTAAATTTATATATTAACAGAGGGGCAGAAATTCATTCAAATTTGGATGTATTTCAGAAAAATTACATGTACTCGTTCTTGGAATTTAACATTTCTAGCGTATCATAACACTCTATATTGTCTTCTCTCTCAAAGGTTCGTGATATCTTTCATATATTATGGAGTTACCCTGAACATAAGCTTTTTGGGTGAAGATCTTTACCTCACATTCTTTATCAATGCCATTGTGGAAACAGTTGGCTACTGTTTGCAATATTTCATCTACAAAACTGGTAGGAAGAAGATGTACTTGACCACAATGTTTTCTATGGGAGTTTTCTTTGTAACATCTGTATTCACCGATTTGTATTTGGATCCGGATTCTGGTAAGTTATTTCGCATAGTCTTCTATCCATCATTAGTCAAAATCAATAAAAAATGTAAACACTCTAATCATTTGTCGAAATTTCAGATTTAGCATGGATTACGGTTGCATTGACGATGATCGGAAAGATGTTTATTTCCCTTGTTTACGGAATCATCTACGTGTTCACCGGGGAGCTTTTCCCAACAGTTGTTAGAGGAGGTGTGTTAGGGGTCTGTGCCTTCTCAGCAGCCATCGGTTCTCTCATTACTCCATACCTGTATGAATTGGTAAGTTACACAATTGTCTGATGTATTGATACAATTTTTTTTCATAAAATATATCATAGAGAATGTACGAAGTGTCCTTACTCTGCAGCTCTACAACTCTGCTCCTGTAACCTATCAAAATCTATATAAGTTTGATTTTATTCTCCGAAGAGAATCTGTAAGTTTGAATATTGCGAGATATAGAGGATCTAAGTAAATATAATTATGATAATGAATAATTTTGTCCCCCGACATACAGCTTCTGCCTTTGCGTCTGCCAGTCTCAAATATTGCCAGTTCTATTTCATCTGAACCATTTGCCATATCGTCAGAGGATTCTCCATACTCCTGGGTACCTCTCGTCCTACATCCATTGTAGGGTCCGCGTTTGCAATGTTAATGGAGACTTACACATTTATGCCATATTCCCCTGAGTAATTGACTCCTGAACTACGATTGGTACTTTTTCTCTGCTATACTATCAAAATATATTTAACAAAAGAGGGGATCTCCAACAACACCAGGCTGCAGCACCTACAGCAAAATCCCAAAACACCCAATGCAAAAACACAGAGAAGACAAGCACAGGAAGAGATGCAAAAGGGACAAGGAACGTCAACGCATAACACAGAAACATCTAACAAAAAGGACTACACATAAACCAATGAGACCAATAGGCAACCGGTGCCAATTTAGGACGGCCATCTGTAGGGATTTCAGTCACGTGATCTTTCAAGCTGACAAATCGATCTATCGGTTACCGCACTAAACTTACCTCACGATTTCTACAAGGATTTTTTGACAAAATCATATGATTCTCTCTTTAAACTTTAAAGTGATATTTGTTCTTTATATATATATTGTATTTTTATGAATATATGAACAGAAGCGGTGAAATTATCGAGTTTATGGACGACAACGAACGAATTTGTACACCTCTCGCTGCAAATATATATGGCACGAGGAACGGCTCATGGTGAATTTGAGGGTCGTTCTGTTTGGCGGCTATTTCAGCTTATTTATAAATATTTATACCATAAAACTCATGTATGGTAAGATAGATTGGACTCTCTGAAAATTATGTTTATAAATCTAAGATTTTGAAAATTTGTATATTAAAATCATTGTTGGTCATTTTGTTTTAAAATGGTTACAATGGCAACGCAACTAAATTACCATTGTAATATAAAACGAATAGCCGAAGTCTTTACAAACAAAATTATGTACAAATCATTCAAATAGAAGTAAGATTATTCAAGTTATAGCTATTTCAGTACGCTGACTGACCACTTCACGTTAAATTTGAATGGTGCCACATCATGAGAAGTTTTATATTGAATACTATAGTAAATTGTGTCACAAAAATGACTCCAATCATCAAGCTTTCAACCTCATTATCTCTGTACTCGATCAACCGGTTTTGATATTTTTTTCTGTAAACTGTTTCTATTACACAGAGCAATATAATGATCTAATAATACATGGGTCTTAATAATTAATGAATTTTATGGTAAAATCCCTACCATCTGCCACGGCAATAGCAGAAGGTGTGGTTATGTTGTTTCTCATGACCCAAATGTGTCACATTTCACATCAACTTTTCCCGGTACTTTTTAAATGAATTTTATATGACGGACTATATCTCTATTTTAGTTTGTTGTTCCTCGGCCTCCATAGGTGTTTCGTTTCACCTTCATGTTTGTTTGGAGGACGGTCAATACCTCATAGTTTCTTTTATTAATAAAATGTTCATGGTTATATTGACCGGGCTACTTCACTTGTTTTATCTTCATCTATTTTCCGTTTTATTATTATCATCCTTTATTGCAAATTGATGTGAAAGCACATGCGAACTTGCGTATGCTTGGGTTTGCGCGCCTACAAATGACATGTGACCAAAGTTGAGGTCACTAAGAGGGATGGAATATCTTATTTGTTTTTCTTCTGAAAATAGCTACAGAAATTACCAAAAAAATCAACCTTTATTCTAACTCGAAGAATTCTCATAAGGATAATGTATAACATGACCCTAATCCTTGTAATGAAAGTGTAATGATACATACACCTTAATGGGAAATCATATTCATTTTCTTCCGTTTATTCGTTTTCGTGTGTGTGTTTTTTTTTCAATATTGTTTTGGTATAAAGCTAACACGACACAATTCTTCATATTTCATTGAAATGGCGTCTCCTACAATGATTTTGATTAGATGAGGTTTACATTCTACCGTGAAAATGTCAAAGTTTTTAAATGACGCCCATATCAGTAGTTCGCTTCTTTTCATGTGGTGGAGGTTTTTGATCGTTTGCTTTGGTTCCTGTTTTATCCTGTTTTTTATGCCTTCGGTTTCTGATTATCTGAACTATCGATTTAGTGCTGTATACAGGGATATGGTCATTATCCATATTTGTCATTTATAGAAAAATCTTTAAACAGCTTGGAAATAATTAAACCTTTTAAAGCTTATTCAGTCTCAATGTCGAGAAGGCAAAGCAAAATCATGAGAATGTCCATCGAAACGGTTGCGAACCTCGGAATGAACAACGTAAAACACCTCACCGCTACATCGTGATGCTTTCACTATGCTTATAAATATTGAAATATATACTAAGATTCTGAATTTTCACATCAATCGGCATAACAGAGGCTCCATCAAACAAAACAAAGACCATTGTAATAATAATGTATAATCATACATTGCTCATGGAAAGATGAATTTTCAAGAAATTCAAACAGACTCGGGGATTACCATTAAACGAACAACTTTGTTATTTTACAATATACTGACTCCCAAAAGAAACTTTACATATAAATAAACTGAAATAAATTTACTACATACAAACCACATATATAATTTTTTGGATAATTGAAATTCAGATAATGAACAAATCATTTCATGAGACAAATGATCATTTCATCATGATTATTACGCAATACCTTTGCTTAAGGTGGCTCAATAATCCAAGAATTCTTTGTCAGAGGAGAAAAAAATATTCTGTTTATATAACATTGACATCTGATGATTTATATTTGTAATTAAGATGACATATCATCGACCATTTGACTGACCAGTGGTCCTCTGAATATACATATGTAAACCAACCCCGAGATATGTCGCAAAACAATGAATTGTGATAGATAAAACCATGATATATTGATTCCAGATTGAAACCATTCTTGTGATCATTTTCACGATAATATCATCAAATATGTTAATTTCTTTATAGATAATGCTTTCAAAGAGTGAAATAGCTAAAACTGTTCCAGAAAAGTACATTTTGGGCACCCCCACCCCAAAATGAGAATCTAAAAAAAGGACTCAGGAGCCTTATTTGACATCAAAGTGATCAGAAGTCTTTGTCAGAAGTTATTTTCTTTTACATATTTCTCAACGACAAACTCTGTCCTTCAAAAAGAAATATAAAAAGTACATGTTATCGTTCATTCTGATTTAAAATATTTGGTTGTCTTAGTAACGATTTTGTAACAATTTGCAACAAGTCAAATTAAAATGCCCTGTTCCCTTAGTTGACATTATAAGGATGAAAACATTTGTTAAAAACTGTTATAATTGACATATTTTTCAAGATCAGACTCTAATCGTTCAACACAAGTACAAGACATTCCGTTTTACCTCGTTTCCATATTGTAAAAATCTACTTGGTTTATGCCGGACGGACGACGGACGACAGACGACGGACGACAATCGACGGACGGCGCGCTATATGACAATAGCTCAGGCGAGCTAAAAATCAGATACTCCTAGTCGAGATTATTCTTTCCCAACATTCAGTGAAAGTTTCAAATTCTGATACAAGGAAGAATACTTACTCAATTATCATTTATCATCGAAATTAAATAAGAATAAACAAAATTACAAATGATTTGTCGAAAAAATAAACAAGAAAAGGAGAGTAACATGTCCTTGGCTAAGCGTTATTCGACCTTTTCTTTTATAAACTCACCTTTCATGTTTGGTTAGTGTCAGTTAAATGAGTTTTGTCAAATAAAGTTCAAGTTAGGGTCAAAGCTTAAAAAAATGTTTTGTTCAAAATTTCATATCTGATTCCATCAATCTATTTAGAGATACGGAAATATATATAAGAGAAATAGAACTAAAGTAAACGGAAGCGTTTTTAAACATTTTGACGTTCAAGGTCAATAAGTGGACGTCAATCCCCTCCCTCGTTCTCGATATTGCGTGCAGTTATCTGTGAAATGGATATATCTTTGAACAAAGCAGGGTTAAAACTAAAATTCATTCGCGTAAATTTTTCAAATAGGGAAACTTTATTCGATAACATTTTGTTGCAAAGTACGAAAGTTGACAAAATTGAAGAAAAATTCTTTAAACCAAAGATTATTAGAGAAACCAAACTTGAAATATCTTATCTATGATATCGATAAAATCTCCAAGAAATATCTTGTTTTATCATGAAATTAAGTTTACCGTCTTGAATTTGTTCATAGGCAACAGGCGGTTGAATTTCCGCCGATGACGTTCTAAAAACGATACGTTTACGGCGTTAGCCAGGGTGTCTCACTTACGGGATATTTTTGTATATATAAATTAATCGATACATTTGACTAAATATTTATTACACTCAGATTGTAGATGATAATTTTCTGTTTCCATCGATACCAAACATGTCGGAATCCGTCACGAAAAAAACGAATTATGGAGGAGTTTGAAGGCCGAAAACTAAAAAAGGCCACATATAAAAGTACTGCACTCGATATCTGATGACGTCAAACGATTATTGAGCCTCCTTAAAACAAAGATTGCTTCAAGAAAATCACAAATCTATCCATTTTTGATAAATTCGATAACTTTGCAGGAACATCGATTCGTGATTCTGTTTTCTGCAGGTCTCCTACCGGTACCACTCAAATTTACTCTATTGCTGTTTGCGTTTACGCTACTGTTGAGTGAACCGTAGTGAGATTACCTAGATGTGACATCACATTAGGCAGTGCTGCTAACACATGATCTTACAGGCCGATAATTGATAATTGATTCAAGCATCCTATGACGGCTAGCTAAACGTGAAATAATGATTTGCGTTTCTCGAAATTACGCGGTAACGTTATAATGACGGAGACCTGCTTCTCACCTTCCAACCACTTGATGTTACTGTTCTTTGATAAATTTTGACACTTTGTGGAGCGAAACAAAATTTTTGAAAGAGTTTTGATTGTTTGTTTTGCCAGATCATATTCTATCGTTATTTTTAATTCAACTGGATTAAACCAAAATATTTTGGTACTGCATAGCTCTTGGAAATCATGAAAAATGTAAATATTGGTATTCTGGATAAGTAAACAGCGCAAAAAGTATATATTGAAATAACTAAACTTAAAAAGCAAACTTAACATAAAAAGACACATATTTCCCCCCCATCCTGCTACGTCTTTCGGTATATGTTTGGACATCATATTTTTTCATACTCTTTGGTCATATTACATTGTTTAGATTAAGGGTCACTGACGAGGGTTAAGTACCCGAAACGTGCTTGTCTGGTCCATGCTACAAATTCATCTTTTCCTAAATGAAGCTATTGAATTTGAAGACGTTTAACATTGATGGAATTGTTTGGAATACAACCATGTATCGTTTCTTTTAGGAGTCAGTATATATCCTTTTACTCTGACAGGGTGAGGGCGATCTTCAGACATCTTTACCCCTAATGTTGTATGCTGGAACGACCATTGTTGCTGCCGTGTCCTCGTGTTTTCTACCAGAAACTACAAATATGAAACTTCAAGAAAAAATAACAGACGTTAAAGTGTATGTATTTATTTCTTTAAACAGTATGATCCTTTTAATATTGTGTTTGTGTTATATCTCTTTTTTTAAATTGTTGACTTTTATGATGATTTCAGAGCAGAGAAAGAGAATCTTCTGGATGAAGAAGAAACAAAATATCAAAGTATCAAACTCTCTTAAAAAGACATGACAACAACCAAACCATGAGCACTAGCTGGATTCCGCTGCAAAAGTGGTGTAAAGAACAGAACTGGATTCTGTTGCAATAGGAGTATACATGTATGTGGTCATACGGAAAGGATGTGTAAAATACGCCACAGCGCGAACACAAAGGATAAATGAATAATCTCGCTTCATTGATATGCAACTATCTATATATTTTCATATCTTCTGATTAGTGACAAATTATCATACCTTTGACTTAAATAGGAAACGACATTTGTACCCTCTGTTTCCAAAAAGACACGAATGCTCTTCGTTATATTTATATAAGCACAATGGGAATGTTAAAGCATGAATAATAGTGAAACACCCTTTTTCTAGCTATTGGCCATTTTTGATGCGAGAAAGAAAATTAATTTAAAATTATAATCTGATTGGGCTATATTCCCATGCATTTAGATAACCCTATCAGTTATAATCAATTATGATTCACTAAATTTAAACGTTTCGATCTAAATTTTGGTCCAAGAATGCACATAACAAACTCACATTTTTAAAATACATATTCTGACATCAGAGGTAGTATTGAAATAGTTGGATATACTCAGGTGATATCTTGATGTAGTAGAGCGAATTGAAATTGGAAATTTTGTATTGTTATAGTAAATGAGTTAAAGAAGATCCTGACGATAGTCTCAACAACAATTACAATAGAGCACAAAGTGACCTGACCGAGCGAAGCTAATTCAATCAAGCGATTGAGACAGGCTAAGGCAAAAGTTAATCATTAGAGAGAATATGAATTGAATATGTAATAGAGAGTAAATACTCAAATCCTGCTATTTTCGTTAGCTTACATTATCTTGTCAGAATAAAACTCTTCTGATTAGCAGGTGAAAATAAGCTCCACCCGAGCAGGTTAGTTACGACAATACAGGAAAGTAGTCAAAGACAATATCCAAGGATATTTAGGAAAATGTCTTCCAAAAGTGTGATAACAATAAATTCCCCTTTTGTGCATCATAATTACATAATCTCCTATATAGAACGACAATTCCGATAGGAGAGAACTGACAATATTTCCTTGTATTTTTCATACATGTCATCATTGAGTGAAAGGTCCAATATTTTAACATGTACATCTATAATATTTCAAAATGTATGTATTACTTCGTTTATCTGAAATATTTTGTCTCGTGTATATGTATCTGTTAGATCTGTCTTACATAAAAGTTTCAACTTTTGCTCTTCATAATTTCATATCATTTGAATTTCCTCATTTTCGGCCTCGGGCATCACTGATGAGATATAACTTGTTGAAATGCGCATACGGTCCACTGACATTTTACAGTAGAACATAAACTTCATTATTGACAATTTTAAGTTTACTAAACCTTAACTCGCGAAAGCTAGCAATCTGATAAGGAAAAAATAATCTTGCGTTGATTATAGCTCATTCTTTTAAAAGATGTCATAAACCTACATATATAGCAGAAATTATGCCTATCCCTATCGTTTTGTATTGTTCATGGTAAATCAAAGTATGTTGTCCCAACCTATTATCTATCGTCCTTACATTTTCTGCACTTTTGAAATCACTGGATATATTTTTATAACTTTTAAAAGCTTGGAGTATTCATGGTATCCTACATGCAGTGATTTTTCCGTCTTGAAAAAAATCTTGAAACAGTGTGACACAACTTTACGATACAAATTTACATAAACAGAAGCGTTTGTCGACAAAACAAAACATTATTGTAATAAAAAATTATGTCTGCAAGAATACTGTTATTTTTATTGCCACTTTAAGCTCAAATATTGACTTTTTCTTACGTATTTTCAAAGTCATTCATATGATATCATTTCTTTTGACGGCGATGTTAGAAAACATGGGTTATGACTTCGTACCTGCTTTACAAATATGCATATCATATGATTTTTAATTTTGTTGTAAGTCTAATACATGTTTAGAATATTGTTAAACATTAGTATCTATTTGAAATACTTCTCACTTTTTTCAATGACTGTTTCATCAAATCTGTGTATCTGTCATGCATTGCCGAAGTTATTGTTTTAGATGTTGGAATAAATGAGTGAACATTTTTTGTTATCTGTCCTTTTGAAGTACATGTTATTTTAATTCTAATATGACTTGATTCTTTTTCCCTATTAAGACAACAGACGCGAGCCGGGCTCTATTCTCCAATATAGGCCCTATAGTGATAAGCAGCGCCTACCCATTTTCTGAAAGCAGATAAACCGGCCGGAACTGGTTTTTAACATGAATCGATGGTCATCATTAGAATAGAAATAAAAAATGACAAGCCGGGCTCTATTGTCTCATAATGCCCCCGCGTCCTGAGCCAATCATATTTATCACCTCGCCGCTGACGCGGCTCGGTAATAAATGTGATTGGCTGAGGACGCGGGGGCATTATGAGACAATAGAGCCCGGCTTGTCATTTTTATTTCTTAAATAAGGAGGAGAACAACGCTGTACATTATAATAACGAAAATAGGGAAATTACATGTAAAATGCTCAAGAACAAACACCGCGAAAAACATTTACGAAAACAAACATCGGGAGACAACAAAGAATGTTTACAAAAGTGTGGGAGGATAAGGAAAATATTTCCACTAGAACCACCTTGCATAGACAACGGAATATTCATGATGGAAAATCAAATAAGTGAATAAATATAGGTAAAGCTTTCTTTCCAATCCTATAGTTATATATTATGTGTATTACATTTTATGGTGATCTTTCACGAATAAAACCCGAAACCCGAAATCAGATTCCGAAATTTACAATCATTACTAGTTAGTGCAGTTTAAGTGACAAATATGGATAATATCCAATGCACAGTACAAAATCGATAATTAAGAAAATCGAAAACCGAAAGCATACAAAATATAGATTAAACTTGAACCAAAGCAAAGAAAGAAAACCCTCCACCATATGAAAAGAAGCGTACTCCCAATATGGTAGTGAGAACATGTGCACATGTATCAGCATCTCCTGCTTGCATGTAACACCCGCCGCTTCAATTCGGTAGAATTGTCACATCCGGTTACTTCCATTTCGGACAATACATCAATGTACAAGTATATTCTACGGTTGAAAGGTTCAAATGGTCTAAGACATAATATCATCACCCATTCTGAAGAATTTTCAGTATCGACCGTAGAACTTCCTCAGTGACGATGTTAGTCCAAAACGTATCCCTGAGTGAGAAGCTTATCTGAAAGACGCCTAGCCTTCATAACAAAAGCAGTATATTTGGTACTTGCTTTGGCATAGTGTATCAACTGAGATATGAACATGTCATAAACAGGCGATGAGGGGATGTTGCCACTCAGAAAATGAAAGTTTATGATGCTGAAATGGAAGTCGTCACATTTGTCATTGAGTGAGGTGTTCATGTGACCATCAGTGCCGTGGGACAACATTATGTCCAAATAGTATGCTGAATTATTTGTCTTTGTAGTTTCTTTGACTTCAAGCTCCGAAGGATAGATTCTGCTGAGGTAATCCGCGAATTTTGGATCATTGATCGACAGCACATCGTCTATGTATCTGTAAGTAAAGTAAAAGTAAGAAGCTACATATACGTATCTGTTCCCTTCAGAGACCAAAACTTGTATGAATTCAAAATTGCGTGCCTCGTCCGAGTAAAGAAATATGTCGGCAAGGAGAGGGGCACAATTGGTTCCCATTGGAATTCCGACAATTTGTTGGAAGACCTTTCCTCCAAACACCACAAAAATGTTGTCAACCAGGAAGTTTAACATCTGAATGATATCTGCTTCAATGTACTTATTTTCAGAATCGTACTGTTATGTAACAAAGTAGGTTTTGTCATAATTAACAACAATTAATTTATAATTGATTTATATTTTCGATTGCCGTTCTTGCTTGTAACCGCATTACTGATCATTTTTGCAAGCCTTTCTTTCAATTTAGAGTGTGGAATTGTTGTGTAAAGTGTCGATAAATCAAAGGCTTTGATCGAATGGACTCTATTGAAATAATTGGATTTCGGATGGTCTATAAATTTCCTTCTTTAAAACCCACATCCAGTTAAAACTGATTCGACAATATACTGTCGAACAATATTTTTGAAATCCAGATTTGATTTAAGGTAAAACTTTGGTGAGTAAATACATATTTGGCTGAACAATTTGAGGAAAAAAGAATAAAACGTATTTTTGTACGGATTTTTATGCATTTTAGGTATGCAATATACGTATGGTAAATCTTAATCTAAATTGTTTGTGGCAAAGCCAAAG
Source organism: Pinctada fucata (assembly GCA_028142955.1). Taxonomy (NCBI): domain Eukaryota; kingdom Metazoa; phylum Mollusca; class Bivalvia; order Pterioida; family Pteriidae; genus Pinctada; species Pinctada fucata. The sequence goes on along the minus strand of AP027104.1, from coordinate 47,066,274 downwards.
GAAGCGAAAGCTGATTTATGGTTATCTATTAGGTCCGAGGCAGAAAGGTTTATTGGAGAGTAAGTAGGATTTCCAGATGTCGAATTCAAACCCTACTATTTAACTAGGCTTTGAAAATAGTACCTTTTGCAAATAAATGTGTAGTTGTTTGAGGCTTTGTCTGCTGGTGTGATGACGTAATGCTTTCGGAGGTAGGTCAGCTCTGTGATAAGACCAGAATCTTTAAAGATAGACTCGAATCTGGTATTCATAGTAAGTTTTAAATTCTAGATAAAAGTAACCATCTGATGCATTCTATCCATTCGAAGAGGGCATCCTCCTTCTTGCACATTCTTCACACGATTCCATGATAATATTGAAACTTTGGTTCCATGTAAATAATTTACTTTCTCTGTATTTGGGATCATTTTAAAATGATTCTCTTAACTTGCAGGAATCGTTTGTAATTGTAAATTTTGGATGCAACTGTTGGTGTGTAGCTGTAAGAAATACAAAGAGTTTATTTTCTTTTGAAATATGATGGGATCTTCCCTGTGACAGTTTTGTGATTCAAATTTTAACCAATATTTAATTTATTAATTCCTTTTGTTTGCAAATCTTTCTTTAATGAAAGAGTGATTGTTACTCAAATATCACAATTCAAATATGACGAATAGTAGACAAGGGCAAATTATTTTCATCCAACAACAGGGGATAAAGAGAAGCAAGAAACGTGACTATCATACATGAATTGACGGAAAGTTATGTGCATATGCGCCGACAGTGGAAGGACATCTGGTTAATACATGTAATAATGTCGTAATTCAGATCATGTTGGCACAACTCCACTTTTTTCTGGTAACACAGATTTTAGGTCTTTTCGAGACACCAAGCTCTTGTTTAAACAAACGTCGTTTCAATATAGAATGACAACACAGGGTCTGGTGTAACACAAACACCTACGGAAAACATTTAATGCTCTGCGGGCTTAAGCGCACTCGATGCAAAATTTGGTGTTCTATTGTGAGTGTTGTTGAGATTATCGTCAGGATCTTTTTTAACTCATGATTAAACTATATAAAGGTTTGAACGTGTACAGATAAGGAATAGTTAATGTTAACAAATTCTATGAATAATAAACGAAAATGAATGAGGACCTATCGCGAAAAATGGTGAATAAATGGTTAGATATGTAATAATTAACGTGAATGTAGGCATACAATAATTACTGATAGATTCCTCATAGTTAACGCTTGTCATTAACCATATGTTTTATTCCGCATACTCTAACCATATTCCGCATTGCTATGTGTATGAATAATCACTAACGTTGGCGTATGGAGAATGACTAACATGAATGAGCTAAAAGCTACGCTTAGAATTTTCGTTTTGTTATTTCTATCGTGAATCTTAAATTTATATTAATCCGGCTCCAAGCAAAAATATATATTTGTCAATGAATTTAAATCAATGTTTACATATAAACAACAAAGAATGAAACTGAAGAGGGAGATTATGATATTTAGAAAAAAAATTCTATTGTTTAACTCATATCACTCATTTTTAATGGACTCAGTATTTTTTTCTTTTACTAAATTCATGGACTCCGGCACTGCATACATGTACATGTAGTTCCTAATTTCTTTTTTTTTTTATTTGCCGCTTTCCTTAAATAAGTTAGTGATTAGCTTATAAAATAATTAATTGAAAAAAAAAAAATTCTGTATGGTTGGTAGCTTTTGTAGATGGCGACGTCTTCTAGAGTCGCGAGCGGTACGTGACATCAAAGACATGCCGGCAGCTAGGTCATCTTAATTATGCCGCATTATTAAATGAGATATCGACAAGGTCCGATGACATGTCAATACAAAAGATTTCAGCTAGAGATTAATAACACTATCTATGGCTGCTAGATAATAAAAATGACAAAATATATTTAGTTTAAATAAAAAAAATGGGGGGGGGGGGGGTCTAGATACTTTTTCCAAAGGGGGGGGAGGGTTAAAACCATCAGAGGGTCGAAACTTTACTTTTATAAGAAGTAAAAACGGAAAATCTCGGCACATGTGAAAATAAAAACAATTCTAGCTTAATTTGATGACAACATTAAAAGATCGATTCTTTTTATTAATCAAGGGATCAATGTAATTGATACTTCTAAACCCCGCCTTTGACCGATTAAATTTGTTCCAGGTGTCAATCATTATCTGTATCATCAACATAGTGCGATCACTCGGTTCTACATGTATATACATATACATGTAGCTTTATACGTCAATCTACAAGTGTACAGCTCAACCATGGCTATTTGATTTATCGCTATAAATATTTGTAAATATATAGTTTATATGATTATTTTTATTTTCATTCAGGGAAATTATGTTATTGTTTTTAAATCTATTGATACAAGGGACGTATATATAAAGTATACGTCCCTGTTAATAAATGTACGTTATTGTTTACAAGATCATAGATAATTAGCACATTATTGAGATCGATACAAAACTTCGGTTAGAAATTAACTGGAACACATGTTCGTCCCTGAAATTAATTATGAGAAAAGATTTGTGGTCCCAACTCGTCAAACATCGACTTACTTGATCAAGATCGGAAATACACATGTACCATTTTCACAGTAAAAACAAACCGGCAGAAATCAATTTTTCATTTATCGAACATGTATATTGCATGTATATTTGATTTTATAAATGTGTCTATTGAAATGCATGATGTACCTTGTAATGAATTTTTTTTACTTGTATTTTATTAATACATACATGTACATAGGAAGTAAATTCTCTCTCTCTCTCTCTCTCTCTCTCTCTCTCTCTCTCTCTCTCCAGACGCAGAAATTATCCTGCGAAAGCGAGGAGACAAAATTTCGATCGGTTGACTCTTTTGAATATAACGACAGTTCCCTTATAAAATGTTCGCCTGTGCATGAATTAGTTTTTTTTGGTCATTTTCATACAAGCTTGCTTGCTTTCTTTTTTCAAACAAACGTACTAATGTCTCAAATGAACAGTTCAATCAAAAGATGTAGTAAAAATGAATTTCAAAGACATCCGTAATACAAAAGAAAAAAGTGTGTGCGCCTTGGTCTGGTACTTTAAAGGGTTCCAAACAATTAATGCCTCGCATGTTGTTCATACCGCTCTTTCACCTGTATTTTAACAACCCCTGTACACGGAGACGTGTGACTATAAACCTTCCAATTTTAATTTGTTTACAAACTTTGATAATTTGGTGCCACTGGGGCAGGTATTTTACATACATAAACCTTCTTTGAACTTTCGTGCATAATTTATGTGTATGTGAGATTGAAGATTTTTTTATAAATTCAATTTACCGTTTCTGTGTCCCCCCCCCCTCCGCCATCGGCGGAACAAACTTTGAATTCGCAAGTAAACAGAATCTAAATAGAAAAGAAAAATTGCACATGACGGCGTAAGAGAGAACTATATATAGGTCCCCTTTCATCCCACTACCTCCTTATTCACTTGAATATGATCCTGTTTCTGTTTATGTCAAAGTGCCCGATCCCCCCCCCCTCTCCCAAACGAAGGTTTACCTGATCAAAAGAAAGATAAATAAATACATGTAAGAAATTCTATATTGAAACCAACAAAAATACAAAGGTGCAAGGAGGTGTAGCAAATTCTGAAAAGATGCAGATAATTCATGAAGAAAAAATATGAAACCCAATCCGAGCCCCAGATCGGAAAGGGGATCGGAATGGGGGCTACAGAAATTTTTGCTTTACACTGGATTTTTTTCTTTGAAAACGTTCTTTCATCATCCTCAAATACATGATTTGGGGATTTCTTAGCAAATCAGTCCATTTTAGTTTAAATAAGGGAAGTATATGATTTTTTTAAATAAAAATGTGAAATAATTCTTCTGAAAATGAAATTATACTTCGTCTAATGCCAAAGCTCTCGCTGTGTAATTAAATCAAATCGATCAGCCACTGAGGGTAGTATATGTATATTGTAAGTCTATACGTTGTCAAATTAGAAAAAAAATATATTTAAAAATCTAGTGAAGTTATACACACATCGCAAAAGACGATGAAAGAGAATTAAAAAAAAAAATACATGTATGTTTGAAATAATTCAGGCAAAAATGCATATTTAATTATTTAAATTTGATTACAGTAGACTGAATTGCTGTCGTTTCTTGTCTGAGGAGGGTATATTCCCCGGGAGGTTTATGGTCAAGGCGCGAAGCGCCGAATCAGAGGGGGTAGGAGGACTTGTGGGAGGACTAGGTTGTCTGAAGTCAGCCTAGGATAATTGTGCGAAATTTATGAATTCTAAGACCATTGTTGAACACGTTTGTTTGATCTTGTGATGTTAAAACGAAAGATTATCTTGGTGACAAAAAATAATGAAAGGTTTTCATGCGTACATGTAAAAGATGTATATATCACTCAATTTGAGATTTCTATGAGGCCATTGAAAGACACCAAGAAAGTAACATTTATTAAATCACAGAAAATAACAACTCTTTATCTGAGTCAGATTTTTTGGGCTAGTTGTGTAAATACTAGTATATACATATATATAAAAAAAAAATGCGAAGCGACTAATGATCCTGAGTTTGTTAAACACTTTTTCTCACCATTATTTTCATGAATTGAAAGGAGAAGGTGCGGTAACCTGCCTTTTTGGCCCTATACGATTAGATAGTGAAAAAAATCAAAATGTTGTTAAGGTATTCCGTAATACAGGCGGATCTATATGTACATATTTGTCGAAGGAGGGAAAGGATGGGGTTTTTTTTAGAAGCCATGGCCATAACTAAAAGGAAACTAAATGGGATGTTCTCGATTTTTTCCAGGTATTACGGAAGAAAATTGAGCAATCATGATTCAAAACTCTTACAATTTCTTTGGCTGTTAAAACTGAAAATCTTGTGGATCCAGAGGCGGGCCATGGTGATAAATAATTGTGAATTATGAGGGATTTCATGATCTGATAAAGCGGAGATACATGCATTTCTATAGTCCGATACTTTTGTACAAATATATTCTGTGTCTGATGTATTATTTCCATTATTAACGTGTCTATCTTACTATTCTCACGGGGTATAGCGGTGATGGTGGGAGAAAGGGCGGGGTACTCTGTAGTGTATGGAGTTAAAAAGACTTTGAAAAAAAAATACAATGATGACAAGGGGTTATTTAAATCAAAAGATAAATAGATAGTCAATCACTCAGCACGAACAAATGTCGGGAGGAAGAAATTAACTAAATAATCTATTATAATAGTACATGAAATTAGAGAAAAACCGAAAGTTCTGCATTGCGAGATTGTCCACCATGTAACTTTGATTACATCTTGCATTAAAATAAAAAAGAAATGTATATTAACATAAACGGAAGACAAAATTACTGAATTAGACATGTGAAAATTAAATTATTCAAAACCATCAATATAAAGAATTAGAGAAAAGGGAAAGCGCCGAGAAAGAAAATTCCCTTAATATTTACAGCAGCTTGTTGTACCATATTAGAAAAAAGGAAATTTTTTAAATTAAACTGTTTTCGGCATTGAAAATAAAATAAGGCGATTTGCCACGTAGGATACCCACGATAAACAGCTCGTGCCACATGACAGGTAATTGTTGAAATAACACAGGTATTGTTGTGGCAGGGCGAAGCATAGTTTTACCTGGTCATCGGAAGAGTTCATTATAGGCAGGTGATACAAGATGTCAAAATTACAGGTCTTATAATTATACAGGTATCAGACCCCAATTATTTTTTCCTATATATTCCTTTGTAAATTATACTAATATGACGATTAAATACTCGAATCGCACCACCATTATTTGCTTGAAACTTTTATATCTGCTAGATAGTATCAAAATAAGCTCAGAAATGGATTCATGCAAAAATCTGTCGCTTAGTAGACTTTTAATTTCTTTTTAAACCCGAAAGGGGGTATCTGTGGCTCTAATGTTCTACAATCTATCAATTCTAGAGCCTCATAACACATCTGTCATTCCGCGATTAGGATGATGCAGTATCATTCAACATGCTAGAATATTTTTTTTCAACTCATCTGCGACTCATTGACGTAAGAAACGAATCATCTAGTGTAAAAAGAGTCGTAGAAATTAAATGTAAGAAGACGAGGGGTTGAAATAATCAGGAACTATTTGCGTGATCAACGAACTTTCAAAATTAATTGTGATCTGTAATCTAAAACTCTCAAAAATTTTAATTGAAAGTCAAACTTTTGCATCAGAACCCTTCCTTGGTATCTTCTGATGCTATCTATCAAGTTTCAGCTCAATACTTTCATTATTATTCAAAGAGTAGCATTTTACATGTAGTCTATTGATGTCCCCAGAATTAAGTTTTTGATAAGAATTATTTTGAATTACGCTGATTTCAAATTTCTGTTATTTCCGCAATTCTACAGATATGTAAAAAAATGAAATGTGACTCTTTCAAATGGCTGAATTCTCATAATTTATGGTGCTAAAAATTGCATATGTACCGTTTTCGAATTTATATGAATTTTCGTTAGGCCCTCTTAGTCTATCGACAAAAAAATGAAAATTAACGTTTAAAACATCAGAAAACTTATTCTTTTACGATTTCAATTATATTTTTAGAGCAGATCGCATGAGATGGCATATAAAAACAATATTCCAGCATATAAAGTTCAGCTGTACATGTGAACTACGAGCGGAGATCGAAAAACGGACCCCCCCCCCGATTTCTTGTTTGGGGGGGGGGGGGGGGTTGGAGCCAGGCAATGCTTGGCTATTGGATGAGAACATTTATATATATGGTAAAAGTAACAGCATGACACACAGCTAAAGCAAGCATGTCGCAGTAATGAAAAAAAAAATCACACTATGTCCTTACCTCGGCCTCCTTTCCCATTTAAGCACATGTTCGCTTGCCCTGGAACCCCCCCCCCCCCCCATTTTCGCCAGATCAGCCCTGAAAACCCACGAATTATCATCTAGCAGTATCATGAAAATAATATTTTCATCCTACATGTATCATATTTTCTCCATTTCCCCTCGTCTGGTCTCTATTTAGTTGCACACGTGATATCACTGCGCGCGCTAAAACTCTCAAAAATTTTAATTGAAAGTCAATCTTTTGCATCAGAACCCTTCCTTGGTATCTTCTGATGCTATCTATCAAGTTTCAGCTCAATACTTTCATTATTATTCAAAGAGTAGCATTTTACATGTAGTCTATTGATGTCCCCAGAATTAAGTTTTTGATAAGAATTATTTTGAATTACGCTGATTTCAAATTTCTGTTATTTCCGCAATTCTACAGATATGTAAAAAAATGAAATGTGACTCTTTCAAATGGCTGAATTCTCATAATTTATGGTGCTAAAAATTGCATATGTACCGTTTTCGAATTTATATGAATTTTCGTTAGGCCCTCTTAGTCTATCGACAAAAAAATGAAAATTAACGTTTAAAACATCAGAAAACTTTTTCTTTTACGATTTCAATTATATTTTTAGTGCAGATCGCATGAGATGGCATATAAAAACAATATTCCAGCATATAAAGTTCAGCTGTACATGTGAACTACGAGCGGAGATCGAAAAACGGACCCCCCCCCGATTTCTTGTTTGGGGGGGGGGGGATTGGAGCCAGGCAATGCTTGGCTATTGGATGAGAACATTTATATATATGGTAAAAGTAACAGCATGACACACAGCTAAAGCAAGCATGTCGCAGTAATGAAAAAAAAAAATCACACTATGTCCTTACCTCGGCCTCCTTTCCCATTTAAGCACATGTTCGCTTGCCCTGGAACCCCCCCCCCCCCCCATTTTCGCCAGATCAGCCCTGAAAACCCACGAATTATCATCTAGCAGTATCATGAAAATAATATTTTCATCCTACATGTATCATATTTTCTCCATTTCCCCTCGTCTGGTCTCTATTTAGTTGCACACGTGATATCACTGCGCGCGCTTATAGGTATCAGACCCCAATTATTTTTTCCTATATATTCCTTTGTAAATTATACTAATATGACGATTAAATACTCGAATCGCACCACCATTATTTGCTTGAAACTTTTATATCTGCTAGATAGTATCAAAATAAGCTCAGAAATGGATTCATGCAAAAATCTGTCGCTTAGTAGACTTTTAATTTCTTTTTAAACCCGAAAGGGGGTATCTGTGGCTCTAATGTTCTACAATCTATCAATTCTAGAGCCTCATAACACATCTGTCATTCCGCGATTAGGATGATGCAGTATCATTCAACATGCTAGAATATTTTTTTTCAACTCATCTGCGACTCATTGACGTAAGAAACGAATCATCTAGTGTAAAAAGAGTCGTAGAAATTAAATGTAAGAAGACGAGGGGTTGAAATAATCAGGAACTATTTGCGTGATCAACGAACTTTCAAAATTAATTGTGATCTGTAATCTACAGGCATTTCATACTCTATGTTACAGTGTGTAAACTAATTTTTTTTATCGACTGGTCTAATTTGCTTGATTGAATTATCTCCGCCCGGTCATACCACTTTGGTAGAGAAATACATGTGTATTACGTGTATATATTATCGTTGTATGAATTCAGATTAATATAAAGTACGTATAAAACTTTAAAAATGCAAATAAAAAAAAATGTCCGATAAACCCGATAAAAATGTACAAATTTCATAAGATTATAAACAAAACTCGGATTCTGAGTAAGATTTATTCGTTTTGCAAGTTATGAGTCGTAATATTAATTCATTCACGTTATTCTCCATAGTAATGTTTATTACGCATACGCTAACGGTTAATTCTGCATGCGCTCACGATAGAATTTTTTTCCGCGTACGCTCCCGATAGAATGGATAATTAGCGCTACTCATTTATCACGATACAATTAATACAGATAATTTGATACTATCGCTATGAATAACAAAAATTGAATACAAACGTGAATGAGATAAGCTCTAACCATTGTACGTTTTTCAAACAGTATTGATACAAATGAATAAGGACTATTTGGTAATACCGTGAGCAAATCAATAACTAAGGTTAATTAAACGATAAAAATCGTGAACTAAGAATACATATAAATAATGAATGATGACTAACGTGAGAGTTGTTAAGATTAACTATTCCTTATCTGTATATATGTGCATTTTTCTTACTGCAGTCAAATGATTGACTACATGTATTTATCTTTATAAAAATTGATATATCTTAATAAGACTTTATCATTGTACGACGTTTCTATAAACAACTAAACCCACTATTTCCCTCCCTATTCACAACTGTTTACTTATGAAAGTGAAATTAATTTGGACTGCTTATGAAAAGCACTCAAGAAGGTATAGAGTTGGAACCCTTCCGCATTATTATCTTTACCTAACCTAATTTTATGTGCACTCGTTCCATGATGTACTTTTTCGTTTGCTTGGTTTTAGTTTTCACTGTGGGGTATCACGTGATACACAAATGATATGTTCCACGGGAATCCCCTTTGATTGATAATATGGTCATTATTATAAATTATATGAATTGGTATTTTATTCTGGTCAAGAATAGACGTATATTTGGAGAACACTTACACAGAAAATTTTGTATCTGTCCGTGCACCATATCATAGCAAGTGGCGAGCATTGAAAAATTTATGTTAAGTGTTCTCCGAATACACGTCTATTATTGACCAGAATAAATTACCATCATATAATTGATAATAATGATCATATGATAGGCCTAAAATAGATTCATATAAAGTAGATTTAGACAGTAATAACTTAGTTCAATCAAAGGGGATTCCCGTGGAACATATCATTTGTGTATCACGTGATACCCCACGGTGGTTTTGGTCATCTTTGTATTTTCTTCGTTCTGTATGATTTAGTTAATACGCGTCAAATGGAGTAGGTGACGTGTGTTGATGCAATAAGGAGCATAATAGGTCGATAAAGTTTTTGATATGTCCATTTACTGACTGTAATCATCGCTCAGTTTAATGACATAATAATATTTCAAAGCAACTTTAAGGAATTTAACAAAAGCAAAATGCAAACATGTCTATCTGGATTTAAATGCCATCTGAACAGAATGACAATTCACCAAAACATGTTTGTCAAAGAAATAAGCGTTGTTATTTGGCAGTCTTTGCACCTAACAATCTTAAATCCCTGGAAATACTATAATTACGCCTCAGGTCGGAGAAGGAAATGCACATAACCTTACATGTTTGCACACTTTCAAACGTTATCGCACATAATATATTGGTGATAAGTCCCATATATCAAATATATGTCATCATTGAGATAAGATTATTAGTTTTAACGATGTTGTAACAAAAGAAGATGAACATGGATATCTGAAGAGGTAAGAGTTAAAATGTCTCATTAGGGAAGACTAATTCTTCTTCAGTTTTGCTCACACTCTGTGACACGGCCTATGTGAGACACATAAGTTGTATCAAAGGCCACATCATCCAATCAGGAAACGTAATATACCAATCAGCTGTTCCAAACGACAAATTCGAGACATCGTACTAAGACGCGTGCGGCTTTTGAAAGTACTTCCGGTAAATGGCAATTAAATGTTGATGTAGCTTGAGTCTATCGTCGGAGGGCTATCATGTGATTTTGCAGACGTGGGACAAACTATTGTGAAATTCCATTTATCAGTAAGAAATTCACGATCGTGATATAGTCCACCACTGTTTTCTAGCGGTTAGCATTTTGTATCGACAATGCGTAGTTAGCGTAGCTACTTAGAAATGAAGATGAAATAGTTTCTTTCACTTTCTACTGAGTGAGACATAAAAATTTACACTCGTGGCGGAAATTTTTCATCTTTTCGCTAGTTCTGCTACGCTCCACTCGGGGAAAAGATGATTTCCGTCACTCGTGCAAAGTTTTATGTCTCACTTAGTAGATCGTGATAGAACACGTTATTCTTTTTCAAATATTGCTATTTGTTGTTACTGGAGTTACGGTCGTACATTTAGAACTAGGTTTGACGTTATATAATTAGGCAAATAAAGAGAATATCCTTATAACGATGTCCAACTTTGAAGTTATCGAGAAAAAAAAAGGGGGAGGGGAGCGAGAACAAAAAATCAGACAGGGATACGTTTGTGATCTACTAACATCGTCACTGAGGAAGTTCTATGGTCGATACAGGGAACTCGTCGTGCATTATGGTGTCCGATTGTCAAGAATGGTGAATGATATTCTGTCATAGACCATTTGAAACATCCAACCACAGACTATAGTTGTATCTGTCGAAATTGAAGTAACCGGATGTGATATTTCTACCGAATGTAAGCTACGGGTGTTGCATGTAAGCAGGAGATGCTCTTCTTGGGCACCTGGTCTCACTCCCATTTTGAGAGTTCCCTTCTTTTTAAATGGTTGAGGATTTTTTTTGTTTGCTTTGGTTCCTGTTTTATCCTGAATTTCTATGCCTTCGGTTTATGAATTATCGATTTTGTGCTGCGTATTGGGATATGGTCATAATCCATATTTGTCATCAAACCATTGATGCAAATGACAACACAATATATAAAGAGTCAACATACAGGAAATATGTGAAGACTCGAATCATAATAGGTTGCGCCACTCAGATTTATTAGAGCGGCGCTGCACAAAAACAAAATGGTTTAAATAAATACAAATACACAAAAATATGTTGCTGTATTGCAGGATGGTCATCATCTCTTATCTATGACAATAGAACCTCCAAAATATAATAATGCTCGTAGAACCAATTTAGAGACTTGACTCTGTGTTGAGGAATTGCCTCTGAAATTGATGTTGTCAAAACCTCCTTTTGCATAGCCTCCAAAAATTTGAATGAAAGCTGGATATAGAAAAACGTGAAGACTAGGGACCAGCGCCGTATAAACATAACAATGGGCGTTAAACTATCACACCAGCAAATATATATCACATAGTATACTAAAAAATAGCAACGCCAACGCTGCAAGATACGCCCGGGGTATTAATTTCTCATAAATAATAACTCTGCTAGAAATAGGTCAATTCTCCCTCAAACTGGATCTGTAATTATTTATCATAAAGGCATATATCAAGATTCAATTTAATAGCTGTATAAGCTGCCAAAAAGGTCCGGAAAATTGTAAAATTGTTGAAAATTTCTATGTTCAAGGGCAACTTTTCCGAAACTCTAACTGGATCTGTAATTATTTATTATGAATGAGTTAAAGAAGATCCTGACGATAATCTCAACAGCACTCACAATAGAGCACAAAATTAAACATCGACGAACCCCTAGCAAGCTAGAGGTGGGACCAGGTGCCCGGTAGGAGTAAGCATCCCCTGTTGGCTAGCCGCACCCGCCGTCGATGTTTACGAAGCATGGAAATGAAAATATATAAAATTCCTGCACTGTCTGACGTTATGTCTATATAGAAAGTGCTATGGCGACAATGTCAGGGAAGTATATACAAAATACTTACTGTCAAACCCCTCGCGGGGAACTTTTTTACGAGCTCCACACGGCAAAGGGCATAAGTGTGACACAAATGAGTTAAAGAAGGCATACATGAAGTTTCATTTCAAAATCTGCAAAAAATGTCCGGAAAACTTTAAAACTGTTGATATTGAATGGCAATAACTAGGTACATGTTGCCGACACTCGAACTGGATCTGTAAGAGTTTATTATAAAGGCATGTATGAAGTTTTAATTCAAAATCTGCAAAGGCTACGAAAAAATTCCATTGAACTGTTAAATTGTTGAAAATTTCTTAGTTCAAGGGCCATAACTCTGCTAAAAATATGTCAAATTTGCTCGGACTGGATCTGTAATTATTTATTAAAAAGGCATATATGACTATTCAATTCAATATCTGCAAAGGCTGCGAACAAAAGTAAAAATACTGTAAAATTGTAATTTTTTATGCACAAGGGCTATAACTTTTCTAAATATAGATCAATTTTGTCGTAATTCAAACTTGATCTTACGCCGCTTGATAATAAATCATGTGTCAAGTTTCAATCCAATATCTTTAAAGGCTTCAGAAAAAAGTCCGGAAAACATGACCCCGGACGGATGGACGGACGCACAGATAGCGCCATTATATACATGTAATACGTCCCGTCTTAAGACGGGCGTATTAAAACCCCCTAAAAACATCGGAAAGACTTTTTAGTGAAACAAGAAGACAACAAATATAAGGAGAGATACTAATATGTATCCAGTGCCATTTTTGGACAGCCATGCCCTGTATATAGATCAGATGGTATGAGTAGCAACATTCCGTCTTTTCCTGCTTGTCGCGTCTTTGTTTCCCAGCTCATACAAAAGGCCAGGGCATGTTCCAAAAAGGAAGATTTCATCGTTAGAGCCAAACGGCTTGCATGTAAACTACTTGTTCGGGGTTATATTGGACGACGGCTGAAATCATCTTTGAGGAAGTTCTTCAGTCGCTACGGGGTATAATAAAAGCATATTATATCCCCCTTTCCAGGACGATTAGTGACATTCTGGATTGCGATTGAATGGCTGTCATCAGTTTCAAACAAGAAATACTTACCTGTTGTGTGCATCAATATGTACATCGAAACAATCACCGAATTTGACTGGGTTCCACTGAGCTGTTGCGACGGGTGTTGCACGCAATCAGGAGTCACGGACTCTCCCCGGACACCTTATCTCTCTGGATTGTTATTCATTCCGAGGTTCACAGCCGTTCCTATGGAAAATCTTATGATTTTGCCTTGCCTTCTCGACTTTGAGACTGATTAATTGATAGGTACTTTTTAATGTTTATGGTTAACCGGATAAGGGAGACTTATTCGCATTGTAAGATTGTCTCTTACGACAAACAATACAGAACACTGCAGGGACCTAAAGCAACACAAAAACTGTGTAAATGGATATCTAAAGAAGTGTTCATACGGAAAGCAGTCCGCACTTTGCCGGCTAAAGTTAGCTCGTGTTACATTACCCGAGAATCCCAACAAATGTTCAGGGTTTAGGCCTGTCTTATGCGATTTTCGAAACTATCCGCAATTAAGTACAATCGCCGCAGTTATTCAGTGTGCAAAAATTGTTGGTACAAAAGTGAAAAAGTACTATGCCAGGGTGACAGATTCCGCCATAGCAATTTTGACTGTAAAGCTATAATATATACAGATGAAGTGCTTCCAGAGGACAATATATGCCATGGAATTTGATAAGAGTAAAATATTCTAGGCAACAATTTACTTATTACAATTTGTTAATGCACTAAAAATGTAATTGGTTCATTCTGTAATAAAGAAAAACCTCGTAATGAGTTCGCTCAAAGCTTTTATGCTTGTAAAATACTGATATGTCTGTTTCGCAAAGAACGTGGTATTGTGTCTGGTGTTTTACATTTTGAACATTCTCAATTAAACACGCTCCAGTATAATTCCAGGTTATCAACATGGATTACGACGACGTTCTGAAAGAGATTGGTGATTATGGACCTTTTCAGAAGCGTCTACTGGCAATAACTCTGATACCTATAGTATATAACGCATTCGGTGGATCTGTCAATAACTTCATTCTGGGTAACCACAAATATAGGTTTGTAATAGATCTTTCTCATTCGAAATCATCAACATTCAATTTATAGATTCAAACTTTCATTTCATATTTGCTATACTAATACTAATATTGTTAAAAGCAGTCTATTACACACATAAAGGTGCAAGATACCATGGCTTCCAAATGATACCTATAAAATACAGAATGAGTTCCACTCATCCGTCATCAATAAAACAATTCCACTTAAGAAGGACGGTAGCTACGAGTCTTGTTACATTATCAACAATGGAACGAAAGAAAAGTGTCACAATTGGGTCTTCGACTTTTCTGTATTCACACAAACAGTCAACTCGCAGGTAGGTTTTACGTTGACACTAAAAACTTCAACACTTTAAAGAAGACAAACATCCTTTAAAACAATACGGCTCTACGGCATTTACTATTGAATGCAAATAAGAATTTGATCAAAACACTTGGAGCGCTTCATATTCCTGCAGTTTCGCTGCTAACATTTCTGCCGCTTTATTTCATGAAATTGTTATTCAAAGTAAAACGTTTTTTTCTGAGAATCCTCGGGTGCTGATGTGATTTTGTAGTTTTATATATCCGAGACATGCGTGCCTTCTTAAATGATGCTATTCAATTTGAAGACGTTTACATTAATACCACTTGGTGAGTGTCACTGCTGGTGGACCAGGAGTCCCCGAGGGCACATGTGGCCAAGTTCGATCAATTTCGGTTGATCGTTTCTTCAACGCATTCTAAAATTTCTGTTATCAAAATTTCTTGAAATTTCTAAAACGTGGGTCCTGTAGCATCATATCCAAAACATCCTGTTACGTCTTTCGGTACGCTTTTTTCGACATAGTAACATTCATACTTTTTGGCATATAACATTGTTTAGATTTGAGGATCACTGACGAGGGTTAAATACCCAAAACTTGCATGTCTGGTCCATGTTGGCAATTTATCTGTTCTTAAATGATGCTATTGAATTTGAAGACTTTTACATTGTAAAGTAAATAATTAAATTAAAATTCATAAAATAAAAGCAGAGGGTGCTAGTGGAATGAATTTGGGCGGCTGAAGAAAAGAACTTTGGCTGGAAGCATCACTGATGAGAATTTAATATTCGAAAAGTCTCTGGTGCATAATAAATTTGTTTGAAATTTTCTTGAAGAAGGTAGAGAGTTGGAACCCTTCCGCATTATTTGTGTAAAATTTTGACAAAAGATATCGCTAGAGACTGTTCACTAGCTCTATGGCAGTATAGTTAGTGTTTACCTTTTTCTTTAATTAGTTTGATATTTTGTGCACATATTTCGTTCTAACATAAATTTATTGCTGTTTTCATTATCATTTTCATCTTTCAGTACAAAGCTGTTTGTGATGATGAATTGTTGGTTAACCATGCTACTATGAGTTATTACTTCGGAGGTTTAGTAGCAGCGGTAATATTAACTCCACTGTCTGATTTGTATGTTCATTTTGATTCTGGATAACCTATTTCATTATGATAATCTTTAAATGCTAAAAGTTATTCATGCACTTATAAATGAATAGAAAAATACATTAGTTCATTTCTTATCACCTCTTTGTTTTGCGAAGACATTCCTCATCATTCATTGTTACTTTTTCATATTTATCTGAAGTTGGAAAGTCAATACTGTACGACATTAATTAGTGTCAAAATAATATATTTTAAAAGGTTTTGCAAAATATTACGTCATATCAGAGATCGAATCTTATCATTGATGAATTCATATTATTTGACGACTAAGACAGAATTCTGTGGTGATTTACATCTATAATTATGACACTAGTAACGCGCGCATGAATTTCTTTTCTTTCAGTTTTGGTCGGAGACTAATTTCATGTCTCTCATTCACGATCCAGTTGATCTCAAATGTGGCTATGCCCTTTTCCGTCAACATATACATGTTTGCTGCCTTGAGATTCTTTGATGGGTTCTGTGCGCAGACAATATATTCAATCGTTTTTGTAATCAGTAATATACAAATCTTACATTTCTTAATCCATTGAATGATTTTTTTCTAACATTACATATAACTTCAAAAATTATCGTTGCTCAATGTTTCAAAAAAGATTTAAAAACATTTTAACGTATTTCTGGTTCGAACTGTGTGTTATGATTTATTAAAAAAAAGATGAATTCAACAAATCGCTACAGCGTTTACATGTTTAATTAATTACTACTTTTATTAAGTGAATTATATTTCAGATAATAAAAACATACATGCGTTTCTCTACATGTTGATAACAAACCTTTCAAAATTGCACTTACTCACATTTTCAGCCTTAGAAATGGTAGGTCCTGCAAAACGTCACATTTTGGCTACATTTGTCCCGCTTGCCTTTGACGTTGGAAACTTCATACTGGTATTTCTGGCATATTTCATACGTGATTGGCGCTGGCTACAGCTCTCATTGACGGCACCAATGATCATAGCGATTTTAACCTGGTGGTAAATTTTCAAACACGTTTTGGAAAAAGTAAAGTAAAAGAAAGGAGGCGATCTCCAACAAGACTTGGTTGCAGCACCAATACCACAACTCCAAAACACCCAATGCAAAAACACAGAACAGACACTCACAGAAAGAGACGTAAAAGGTACAAGGGACACCAACTCACACCATAGAAACATGAAACACAAGAGGCCACACATAAACCAACGAGACCAATGGACAACCGGTGCAAAAGAGCAATAATTCAATGTCAATAATGTCGAAGGGTTCCAACTCTCTACCTTCTTGAAGAAAATTCCAAACCAATTTACATGCACCAGCCACGTGTTTCGAATATTAAATATTGAATATCAAAGCATTCAAGGTCGTTTCTACATGAATATTTGGCTTTTATTGGCAGTTGTAGTAAAAAGGCGACTCTGGATTGGTGGAAATTATCATAAAAAAATCGCATAATTTATTTTATGTTTTTGAAGAGATATCAAGAATTGAATAATACTCCTATAAGGTTAAATGTTTTCAATCGTAAAATGTTTTTTTGTGATCTGGCATGCTCCTATAATTTGATTATCTGAAGATAGATCACGTGATCTAAATATGATTTTACAGAGTTTAAAGTTGGTATTTTTTTCCACCACAAATATTTAAGGCATAATGTCTCTTTCAAGGCGAACCCTTCTTCCAGAATCTCCAAGATGGTTGTTATCTCGTGGACGAACAAAGGAAGCAATGAAAATTATAAAGAAGGCTGCGAAAGTCAACGGAAGAACGTTTTCAAATGAATTAAAATCAATAAATCTCGATCAGAAGGACGATGACGGCATGCTACTGATTATGAAAAGTTTGTTCAAATCAAGAACGTTAATAGTGAGATTGATAATCAACTTAATAAACTGGTAATCATCCTTTCATATTTAAAGATGTATAATATCCTGTATCTTCTAAAAATGAAATACATTATCTTATTTTATCATTTTGGTTTTATTGAGTAAAGATGACAAATATGGATAATGACCATATCCCTGTATTCAGCACAAAATCAATAATTCAGAAAATCAGAAACCGGAGGCATACAAACTCAGGATAAAACAGGAACCAAAGCAAGCAAACAAAAACCTCCATCATATGAAAAGAAGTGAACTCCCGATATGGGAGTGAGACCAGGTGTCCAGGAAGAGTAAGCATCTGCTGCTTGCATGCAACACCCGCCGCTTCAATTCGGTAGAACTGTCACATTCGGTTACTTCCATTTCGGAAGACATAGAGTACAATCTTTGGTTGGATTGTTCAAATGGTCTATGACAGAATATCATACACATGCAAAACGTTCAATTGTCCCGGGTATAAAAACATAGCATCTTTTATTCATGTGTGTTAGCCATCGAATTTAAAATGCTTACAAGCGAAATATTTATAAATAAACTCGTCTCATGTCGTTAAAGGTGATCATCATCTCACGAAGCTTTCTAGTCATCGATCTGGAAAGGTTTGAAAGTTTGTTAACTACCTACTAAATAACCTGTGAGAACCTACCCGTATTACCTTATATTACCTTAAATAATATAGGTCGTTATTATTTCAAATTTGTAATCATGGTAATACGCATGCGTAATTTCGGGCTTTTCCATTTTCGTTGTAAATATTGTGAGCCAGAAATATTTACAATAAATTATCTTTATATTTTGATATCTTGGTTGGCTTCGGTGCTAAAATTTTGTAATTAACGGAAAGTAAATAACTTTGGCAGTGCTAGAAAATACAGTTTGTATTCTACGAGTTAAATTCTATCCATTTTTTGACGATTAATTGGTCTACAACTTTAAATTGCGAATACTTGAGTTATTTTGAAAGAAAACATTTTTCTCAATCATTAATGAATACTGTGAAACAAAACTAAAAAAAAAATAGCACTTAGACTGTTCTGTAGTTCTGAAGTTAAAATCTACAATAACATATTTCTCTGTGTTTTCATAAATATACTTGCAAAGTGAAAAGGAAAAAGAACAAGAACAAAATTATCAGACCACAAATTTTGAATTTATCTGCAAATTACGATGTTCAAATTTAAATGCTCAAAGGGCGAATAAGTGTTTAAGAGAAGCGTCTTATAAAAAAATAAGTTGCAGAAACAAACGCGGAACACCAACTCACAAGTTCGAAAAGTACTCAAATTAAATGAAATTTAACTAGAGGGTGCTACTGAAATATATCTGGCTGTGTTTGAAAATCACTTTGACTTAAAACACCACAGATTACTATCTGTTACTATCTATTACTAACACGTGCCTTATGCAATAAAATTGGTCTTGTTATTCAAGAAGATAACAAGTTGGAAAACTTCTATTTTTGTTATCTAGCTTTTATTTTTCTAGGTTTGTGATGGCATTTATATACTACGGCGTTACTCTGAACATTGGATTTTTGGGTGAAAACCTCTATCTCACGTACACTATTAATGCTGTCGTTGAAATGCTCGGAAACTGTTTGCAATTCTTCTTGAACAAAACAGGAAGACGAAGGATGTATTTAGCGAACATGATTTCAATGGCTGTATTCTTCGTTGCATCCGTCTTTACAAATTTGTATATAAATCCAAACTCGGGTAAGATAATATAACTATTGAAAGCGATTTATATCTTTGACGAATATGGAGAATGCCTCAGATTCAGATTGATATATTTCTCAATAAACCTTATATGTATAGGCATAATAAAAATGTACCAATACATACAACACATGGAACATATCAAGCAGCGCTACAAATGAAAGTGAGCTCGAGTTCAATATCATGATGATTATTTATATTTAGAAGTCTCTCGATCTAAAGTATTTTAATCTTTTGGTTTGTTAACATGTAATCCTTTTCCATAGCTATGAATTCTTAAAAATTTGTGGCTCGTTTTCATTCTGATATGTAGGTAGCCGAAGGAAAGAACAAACTTTGAGTATATTTTTCCTTTAAAAAAGTAATGCTTGTTTATTCCATTATTGCAGATCTAAATTGGATAACAGTTACATTAACAATGGTAGGAAAACTTCTTATATCGCTTGGTTACGGCATCATTTACGTTTACACTGGAGAACTATTCCCGACAGTGGTGCGAGGTGGCGTCATCGGGATGTGTGCGTTCGCTGCTGCAGTAGCATCCCTTATTACACCATATCTTTATGAATTGGTAAGCACCAATTACATAAATTGACACTTTCCTTATGGTACATTGTAATAGAAATAATTATTTTGACATACAAATCGCACTTTCATTGACAATCACAATTATAAATATTTAAAAATATGTTTATTTATTATAATTTCATTAACAATATGTGTATTTCATGCCCTGTTCACACGAGTGCGCATTAGATCTAATTCGCATTAGATTTGATGCGCTTTATTCTAATGCGAATTAGATTCGCATTGCGTTCACACGACACATTCTAATGCGCATTAGATTTTGGTACATTTGCACTGAGAGCCGTATACTTAAGATAGTAAAAGGATCGAATGCATGCCTGTATGTTGTTTTGCTCATAATAATTTACCTCTTTGTAAGTTTGGCTTATGCATGCATTACATGACGTCATTGTGAGATAAAATGACGTCATAATATAATGTTACTCTACGTAAGTGAAGAGACGCAGTACAGTTACTTAGAAGGTTCATTGTGAATGAAATCAAGTATTTTTACCTCTTATTCTATGTATCGAGGTCCATGGGTGATTAAAAGTGCCCAGTTATGGTGGAAATGTACTGTAGAAGTCTAGTAAATCATATACGCATGCGCCAGATTTAATGCGAATTAGATTCGCTTTGCGTTCACACGGCAAAATCTAATGCGCATTAAATCTAATGCGAATTAAACTAATGCGCATTAGATTCCTCGTGTGAACGCAGCTAAAATCTAATGCGCATTAAATTCGATTTAGTGCGCATTAAACCCGTCGTGTAAACAGGGCATCAACAAGTTATGTCTTATCAATCATGCTGAAGGTCGAACTAAAGGAAATCTATGTAATAAATACATTTGTCAAAAGATACATCCTTTATTCAATTACATAACACCATTTAATAAATAAATGTAATGATAACACATTACAAACATGTATCACTTTGTGAGCGTGGTCATTGGATAACGAGCTCCAAATCATTTGTGATGTCACAATAGAAATGGCGACGTTGGCGCATTATTTGCAGGAAATGAAGTCGAAATTATAACATTTTGACTTTATTTTGATCTTTTACGTCATATTTCATGGGATAAAAAGATTCTCAAATGATGTTTCTATTCCATATGGTATTTTTGAAACTCGTGTGAATTTAATCCACTCTCCAAAGCTCAGGGATGTAAAAATTCACATAACTCGTTTCATAAATACCGTATGAAAAAGAAAATCATTTTAGACCCTATATGTATGATGCCTTTTTCATATCAACCACAAGCTATTTGACAAGATTCCAAACGTCGTTTCAGACAGACGCTGGTTTGACGTACATGTGTACATATGTACAAAGTTGTTAGAACGTCGCATAACTACTATTACATAAGCAGTACACTTTTATCTCATAAGAATACAATTTTCCCTGTAACACATTACGTTAAGAGAGAAATATCCAATAGAAAAACTTGTGTCATACCATGTTTGTTAACTTTAATTCCTGTTTTCAAGGACCAATCCAATCCAAACTGGAAAGGCCGAAAAATACAACCATGTGCTGGAATCGACCTGGAGATACCAGCACATCGATACATGCAATGTACACTTTCTCGTGAGAAAGTTTTATGTTATTTTTTTTTTCAAGAATTTGAACGCCTTTTGATTCTGATTTTTGGTTTCATGTTTGATTTTCATTCACTGATGTAGTAAAGAAGGCGGACTCTGTAAACATTGCAACTCGAAGAGCCATGAAATTTACGTAGTCAAATTTTGAACCATTTCTAAAATGCAAATTCGACGGACAAGTGTTAGGTTTAATCATCTAACATGTGGATAAAGATAATACGAACCGTAACATTAGATAGCGAAAATGATAGGACTCCGACCTAATGTTTCTATTAATTATGATTGAAAAACGATAGCCTTTGGGTAATAGAATGGTGGTCAATGTCTGAATTTGATCATTGGCTAGGATAGAACGTATTAGCAAAATCGAATTCTTGAATAGAAATCAAAGGAAAAACCCAAAGTCAGAATCCAGAAATCACAATTAATAAGCATGCAAATCATGAAACAAAGTTAAGATAGGGAGGAGATCAGTACGTCAAACGCACGTGAAATAAGGGAGGAGATCGAAGTACATGAAATACATGGCTTTTCGTATAATTTATTATTATATTTACCAAATTATTGATAGGGTGACGGGAAATTGAAAACAACTCTACCTCTCATACTGTATGCTGCCACGACGATTGTTGCTGCTGTGTCATCTGCCTTTTTACCGGAAACAACAAATGTTAATCTACAAGAGAAAATAAAGAACGTCGATGATAATGATAAAGTCAAGTAATTATCATTTTGATTTCTTTTTTAGATATATCTATAAATATTTTTTACTTTTTGAATACGAAACGTATTTCTCTTTATTTGAATTACTAGGTATTGTATATTGTTTTTCCAGGAATGACGAGAAAGATGATAAGCTGACAACATACCTCTAAACCTGGTTTATAGAAATGACATTGTTCTACGTGTATAGTTTGTATTTAATGCATGTAATATTTGATCTTTTCCAGACATTATATAGTACATATTGATTAAATAAAACATACATTTGATATGAATGAAAGAAAAACAAAAGAACTAAATCAACAAATAAAAATAACTTTATTTATGCCATTCCATGTTTGTTTAATGCGAAATCTACCGAAGTTGATTGAAAAGTGCATATGTTTATTAACTGTGCACAATATTTACAAATAATGTTTTTACAAGTATTATGTATGTTGTTTTTTTTCCTTGGATGTATTTAGACATTCAGAATGTAACGGTCCAAACATACAATTTCAATTTGTTACAGCAAATGTTCTTCAGTTTTTATTTAAAGGACTATTCACTGCGCATTAAGTATCTTAGAAAGTACTTAGAAAATGCGTCAGAATCATCAAACGCCTTTTATACCGTAGATATGATCCTAATGTCACCAGACGGACACTAGGCTTGGTACTTGACCGATGTACAGTCTTGTACAAAAGCATCCTTGAGATTTGCACTCTGACTGACTGTGACGACGGGACTCCATGACGAGCCCTGTCCAAACATCCTTAGAGAAGACAGGGCCCCGACCACCTGTCCTCACTGAATGTCAGTCGGACTCCTCGGTTGATTACATACATGAGCTCGCTACAGCCGGCAGAGCAGGGACTGTATAACCAATCCCTCGTTTTATATCCATTTACATATTCATCTGTGTTTCTGGGGCCTCTACGTTTCGCGGTCTTGTTTGTGTGAGGTCATCTTACAGTGAGGAAGTTGTTTTACACCACAATTGTACGTTCTTCGAGACATCTGGGTATTTGGAGAAGTGAGGGGGTTGTGTGCACGTAATCCAGGATAACCACACCATTTGCTACTTGCGTGACAAATTGCCGTCCAAAGTCGGCACCGGTTGCCCGTTGGTCTCGTCGGTTTATGTGTAATCTTTTGTGTTTGATGTTTACATGTCGTGTGTCTCTTTTCCGTCTCGTGCTGTACTCGTCTTTTGTGTTTTTGCATAGGGTGTTTTGGTGTTTTGCTGTTGATGCTGCAACGGGGTCTTGTTGGAGATCTCCTCCCTTTTTCCTAATATCACATTTGCAATTATTCGAGTCTTTCAAACATTCGAGTCTATCTTCTGGTCCATGCTGTTAATTTATCTTCTCTAAAATGATGCTAATATGAAGACGTTTAACATTTGTACCACTTGGTGAGTGTCACTGCTGGTAGACCAAGAGTCCCCGAGGGCACAAGTAGCCAAGTTCGACCAATTTCGGTTGGTCATTTCTTCAAATGCATTTGAAAATTTCTGTTTAAAACATTTTCTCAAATTTCTAAAACCTGGGTCCTGTAGCATTATATCCTAGCCATTTTGCTATGTCTTTCGGTAGGTATGTTTCGGACATAATTTTCACAGGTTTTGGTCATATTACATTGTTTAGATTGAGGATCACTAACGAGGGTTTATTAGACGAAACGTGCAAGTCTGGTCCATGCTGTAATTTATCTTCTCTAAAATGATGCTAATGAATTTGAAGACGTTAAACATTTAATGACCCTGATATTTCCACAGAGCTTAACTACCTCCAAGAGCATTATGTCATCACACCAACAGTCTAAGCCTCAACTACTACACATTAACTTGAAAAAGTACTATTTCGATAGCCTTGTTAAAGAGTCGGGTCTGTATTCGACATCAGGAAACCCTACTTACACCCTAATAAACCTTTCTTCCTCAGAAATAATAGAAAACCACAAATCAGCTCTCGCTTTCTTTTGCTTTGACACAAATTAATTAGAGTTACTATACTTAAACTGTATACCTAAAATGCAGAAAAATCCGTACAAGCGACGTTTCATCTCTGGTTCGATCTTGTTCACCAAGGTTTTATCTAAAATGGAATCTGAACTTCAAAAATATTGTTCTACAGAATATTCTCGAAGCGGTATTAATATATGGAGTTTAAAGAATTCAAAGGAACTCTTATAACATCTGAAGTCTACTTATTTCAATGAAGTCCATTCGATCAAAGCCTTTGATTTGTCGACACTTTACACAACAATACCACATCCTAAATTGAAAGAAAGACTCGGAAAAATATACGCAAAGCGTTTACAAGCAAGAATGGTAATCTCAAACATAAATTTATCATTGTTAACGATGACAAAACCTACTTTGAAAAAAAGTCCGATTCAAAAAAATAAGTGCACTGAAACAGGTATTATTTAAAATTATTTAAAATTCCTGATCGACAACGTTTTTGTGGTGTTCGGAGGAAAGTCTTTCAACAAATTGTCGGAATTCGAACGGGAACCAATTGTGCCCCACTTTTTGACGACATTTTTCTTTACTCATATGAAGATGAGTTCATTCAATCTTTGGTCTCTATAGGGAAAAGGTACATAGATTCTGACATTAACTTCACCTACAGATATATAGCCGATGTGCTGTCCATCAATAATTCATAATTCGTGGATTACCTTTAAGTTAGCAGAATGTATCCATCGGAGAAACCACAGAGACGAATAATTCAGCATCCTATTTGGACATTATGCTGTCCTACGACACTGATGATCTCATGAACACCTCACTCTATGTCAAACGTTACGACTTCAATTTCAGCATCACACATTTTCCTTTCTGAGCAGCAACATCCCTTCATCGCCTGCTTATGGCATGTTCATATCTCAATTGATACGTTATACCAATGCAAGAACCAAATATACAGATTTTGTTCAGACAGCTAGCCGTCTTTCAAATAAGCTTCTCAAACATCATCACTTAGGACGTTCTACGGTCGATACGGGGAATACTCCATATAGTGTCCCACTGTCCAGAATAGTAGATGTTGAATGTCTCTGAATGTCAGTCGGGCTCCTCAGGTGATAACATACATGAGCTGGCGGCGGCAGAGCACGGATTGTATTGCGTACGCCCTCTTTTACATTTTCATCTGTGTCGGCCCCTGCGTTTTGTGGTCGTCTTACAGTGATGAGGTTGTTTTACACCACAATTGTACGTTCTTCGAGACCTTTTGGTAATCGGAAAAGTGGGAGGGTTGCAATTGTGCGCACGTTATCAAGGATAACCATACCTTCTGCTATTTCCGTGACAGATGGCCTTCCTAAGTCGGAATAGGTTGCCCATTGGTCTCGTTGGTTTATGTGTGTTTGATGTTTCTGTGTTGTGCGTTGACGTTCCTTGTCCCTATTGTGTCTCTTCCTGTGTTTGTGTTCTCTATGTTTTTGCATTTGATGTTTTGCAGTTTGGTGTTGTTGGAGATCCCCTCCTTTGTATAATATTTTATCTTAGACCATTTGAACCATCCAACCACAGATTATTCGTACTATATCTTCCGAAATGGACGTAACCGAATGTAACTGTTGCATGCAAGCAGGAAATGCTGACTCTTCCTGGGCACCTGGTTATACCCCCAAATTGGAAGTTTGCTTCTTTTCATGCGGTGGAGGTTTTTGTTTGTTTCCGTTGGTTCCTGTTTTATCCAGATTTTGTATGCCTTCGGTTTATGATTTATCCTTTTTGTGCTGCATGTGTATGGAAATATGGTCATTAGCAATATTGTTCACTGACTCATGGCAAACGGCAAGTGAAGGATGCATTTACTTACCTACGAATTACAAATAACATTGCCAATGCTCACATTTTTTTTCCGTTAGTACATTTATACCTCTACTTATATAAGTTATATATATATAATGAATTCTACCTAATCTACATTATTTGTTCCAAAGAGTAACATAGATAGACGTAAATTCAAACTGTGAGGTGGTACATTTATGTCTCGTAGCAACCGTAGAATTTCCTCAGTGATATTTCAGACATATCTTATAAACGTAATCCTGAATGGTTGTGATGCTTGTCACAAAATCTTAAGTTCGTGTTTTCACGTTTGTATGCTGTTTTAGTGTACTATTGCGCTTTTGGTATATTCATTCGCATATATATGTATATGTATTTTTTATTTGACTTTAGTGTGATACATGTATGATAATACTAAAATTATTTTAATCACCTTTTTCCATTGAAAAAACTTCAGACAAAAAAGGTAAGTGAACAAACCTCATTATAGTTATTTCTCATAAATCTTAATTATGTTGGTTTTAAAGGGACTTGTGCGCGATTTTGTAATAAAATCTACGAGATAGATACATTTTAATTCAAATATTACAACATTATGTAGTTTGACATCATGGCTATCCACTTGCTACCATTTGGCAAATACTACTGCGTGGCTGACGATAGACTAATTCTAAAAGTTA
Organism: Pinctada fucata; assembly: GCA_028142955.1. Classification (NCBI taxonomy): domain Eukaryota; kingdom Metazoa; phylum Mollusca; class Bivalvia; order Pterioida; family Pteriidae; genus Pinctada; species Pinctada fucata. Next base: position 47,039,329 of record AP027104.1, on the reverse strand, counting down.
AATTTTGTTAATATTACTTACACATGAATACCTTGCGTTTTGTAGTTCAGTTTTCTGTCTTGATGTGGGTGACTAGGTGCCATGTTTACATGCGAAAGTTCGCTTGTTTTGTTTACATTATCGAATGAGGGATTGCTGGCGTTTTTGAATGATGGATAAGTTGTGTATACTGTAAACATACATGCTTATTCTCGCAATATGATAATTGAAATATGATACTTGGGAGTAATTTTGGCGAAATCGGGAGAAATCCTTCATAAACTGGTTGTAATTTTCACTTGAGGGTGTTTTTGCGATAATAATACAATTGCAAAAATCGCGAATATTACCCCACTCGAAAAAATTTCTACGTTAAAGCTTTACAGTAGTCATAATCAAGCTTTTTTTTTTTGTTTTGTCAAAAAAAGGCAAAAAATTCTTTTGATGCAATTTTATCCTGGTAAAATGTGCAAAAGTATCTTAAATGATCCAGCTCGAGTTAAAACATTAGGATATAATATCGCAATCTAAAATTTTAAAGAATGTTTGATATAAAAGAAAGAAGAGCTTCTTCGATGGGACTTGTTTACAGCACTCACAGCAAATGGTGTGGTTATCCGACTTATCCATATACACAAGAACCATTCTCACTGTAAGGTAGCATCGCAAACAGACGAGGGGTCAAGTGGAACACATAACCAATGTGAATGTATAGCAAAAGAAGGGATATACGGAAAATAGTCCGTTTTCACCTGACTAACAAGATAATGGTCAATCATCCAAAAAATCGATGAACTCAAAGATTGGACAAAAGATCAGCGACAAATCTTCTCAGATGAGATATAGCGTACGTGTATTTATCGCGGAGTCCAATCATAATGGTTGTTATTATGTATTGTTTGACAAATTATTCATATAAAGTGTCGTAGATGGTCTTATACAATGCATAATGGTCTCTTGATGACTTCAAGTTACAATTCGCCTTAAGCCCCTGTCACACTGTAGCGAGTTCGAGCTACGAGTTGTGGCGAGTTACAACTCGCCACAACTCGTCATTTGTCGCATGGAACTCGTACAGATGTCTTCACATGTCGAAGAAATGTCGCCTCATGTCGCCAGAACTCGGCGTGAGGCGGCGAGAATTTTAAACGGTTTGAAATTGTCGTGCGAGTTTTCATGTCGTGCGCATGTCGAGAAGATGTCGAACAGAGGTCGAACAGATGTCGCATAAACTCGTACAGGCATCGTGTGCATGTCTCCACTTCTCGTCGCTTCTCGCCATGAATCAAACTCTTGCGAGAAGGGCCGAGATTATGTACGAGTTAAAACGACATGTGTACGATGTCTGCACGACATCATGCGAGTTGTACCAACCCCTTCTCGACACCTGCACGACTTTGTACGAGTTCTGCTCGACACTGTCTCGACATTTTCTCGAGTTCTGCCGAGTTGAGTACTTTTAAATCCAGTCTTCCTCTGCACCATGCATAAATGTTTTCACTTTCAAAGTAAAGCAATGTTAGAGAACAAAAATAAAAGAGGCCCAGGTGGGCTAACACATTCAAGGCGTACACGAGCTTAATACACATAATAACTCCAGAAAAATCCGATTAATAGTGATAAGTTTGTCCATGTAACCTCTTACATCATTTTGTCCTTATAAATAAATAAAAAACAAACAAACAAACAAAACAAAACAAAACAAGGAAACAGTCCCATCTTTCATCTATGGCAGATTTATCTTCAAGTTGGTATAAGACATTGAGCACCTAACCCGTATACGATCTTGTAAGTTTATTTTGTTGCATTTAAAAAAAGATTAAAACGATAAATTTATCAATTATAATTTTTCAAGCTGACAGGATTAAAAGAAATAGATAACTGTAGTTACAAAAAACATTTCTATTTATATTCTGGTTGTATTGAAAAAGAATATGGAAAAGAACAAATTTGACAACCCCCCTTCCCTTGGCAGAATAGTTAGTACTTTATGGTACATTGTACGTATTATAATTTTCAGCTTAAATAATATCGAAAGTTATTAAAACAGGAAAGGAGAAAACCTCAATTTTAGCATGTACATGATCAAATTCAAATGAGTCCATAATCGGCCCTTGAATATAACAATCTTGAATCTACACCCATCTTGAACTCTCAGATTCGTTACTTTTACTAATAGATCCCTTCTGCGATTGTAGAAGATATTTTTCAACAGATTTTGCATCGTCCAGAAGAAGATAATTAAGAACTGAAGATGCATCGTGTTATTTACATTTTTTGAAGCTTGTACAGACCAATTCATTCAAATTTTTCAGCAGTCTTGAGGAAGAAAACGTGAGTCGATACACGTAAATCATACAAAAGGAAGACATCTTGTCGACGATCAAAATGCTACAATAATGGCAATACCAATCCCTGTCAAGGGCTTTCAGATCGGGTGAGCTAAAAAGACTTAAACACAAATTTATACCAAATTCATAATGTGTTGACATAACTCGTACACTTCTCATACTCAGCTCGTCATAACTCGTACTTATATCGTGCTTAACTCGTAGGCATGTCGCCACATCTCGTATAAACTCGTACGAAACTCGTACTTAACTCGTATCTTCTCGTACCAAAGTCTTCGTTTGTCGAGAAGATGTCGTGTACAAATCGTAGAGTGTCGCCAAGTGTCGTACTGTTCTCGTAGAGATCTCGAGCAAATGTCGAGCCCATGTCGTAATCACAAAAAATCAAGACTAACTCGGGGAAAATTCGGCGAGATATAACTCGCCAGCACTCGTACAAAACTCGTAGCTCCAATTCGCCACAGTGTGACAGGGGCTTTATAGAAGATAATTGATAATCGGTTTACAGTTGGTTTACCAGTATTTACTGTTAAAATTGCATAATAATACAAGGTATTACAAATTGAATAATGTAATGTGAAATACGAAGGCTGATTGATATGTTGTGAGCCTCGATTCTCTGGGCTGAAGAAGATATTATGCTGGTAGATTATCTCCAAAAGTACAAACAATCAATGGCCCATACTATTCTTCACTTCGGACACAGGTACGGGAAAATATTTAACTTAAGCTCTTTTCAAACATTTAACCCTACCATATAAAAAGTTCCGGCTGAAGTTGATTTCCATTCTTCTTGCGACGATAAGAAGGGAATATTCTTGAAGCAAACCTAGCACACAAAGCAAGATAACAACATTGCTGTAAGCTCAATGATTGAAACAATCAAATGACATAAACAACGCAAAATTCTTTCGTTTTTTTTTTTTTTTTTTTTTCGTTTTAAAAAGTACAATACGTAAGAGTAACAAATGATAAACATACGGAAGGAGGATGAATGTTTTTTTTCATGTCTTAAGCTTAGAATAAAATTGTTGTAAAGGCATATTTTTAAAAAAGACATAAATGTGACTCTAGTATTAAAACAAACAGATTCTACGACCCATGCAACTTAGACAAATATGAAGCAAACCGTTGAAATATGTTTTAAGAAAAAACTTAAAAGCTCTGTTTTTCACTATAGATAATATGGACTACGATGACGTTTTAAAAGACATCGGTGACTTCGGTCCGTTTCAGAAGCGCCTTCTTGTGATTACACTGATACCTATAGTATACAATGCATTCGGTGGATCTGTCAATAACTTTATTCTGGGAAATCACAAATATAGGTTAGAAATTGCTTTTATCTAATAGATTTGAGGAACTATTTTGCATTGGAGAACGAATCGAATCAGTTTAAATGTTAAACGTCTTCAAATTCAATTGCATCATTCATAAACGGATAAATTTGCAGCATGAACCAGACATGCACGTTTAAATCGTTCTTTATTTCAAAATTCAGGTGCAAGATACCTTGGCTACCAAATGACACCTACAGGATACAGAATACTTTCCATTCATCACTCATTAATGAAACAATACCTTTGAAGAAGGATGAGACCTACGAGTCTTGCTACGTAATAAATAATGGAACAAAAGAAAAATGTCATGACTGGGTGTTTGACTTTTCCGTATTCACTAGAACGGTTAACTCACAGGTATGATTTACGTTAAAATAGATCAATATCATTACCATAGAAATAGATCTTTTAACGTATTCCGGAAATTTTGATTTAGGCTCTTTACTTCATTTAGAAAACTTGAAAGTGTAAGCGTTTGTTTGTCTGTTGTTTTCATATCCCTTGGTCTTACATTGTCAATATTGAAATATATGTTATATGATGACATTAAGGTGGATCATATGAGCATTTCAAAAAGACTTACATGTAGTTGGCCTAAAATTTCTGCCAAAAAACCCTTCTTATGACAGAGCTGTGCTATCAGGGAGATATCCCTATTTTTAGAAAATTGTGTGACATAGAATTTACCCACATATCCACAACTAGTGCCGAAACAATGTAGAGCTAGGCGAAAAATATATTCGGAAACTTCTAAAACGATTAATCATCAGAGATACCAACCTAGCGACTGAAATTGTCAATATAATCGTATGTTCTATAGCATAAATGTACTGCACCATATGCGCATTTCAACAAGTTATGTCTCATTAGGATGCTGGAGTCCGAAAAAATTGATGTGACATAATGAAGAGCAAACGCCTGAACTTGACCTTCTTCAAGATTTCTGCTGAGGACATTTGTCAATGCATACATGATTTTTTAATTGTATTAAAGTATTTATAAATATTAAATACTCTCATTTTATTTTTTTCAGTTTAAAGCTGTTTGTGATGATGAATTGCTGGTTAACCATGCTACTATGAGTTTTTACTTTGGAGGTTTGGTGGCAGCAATATTATTAACTCCTTTGGCTGATTTGTATGGTTACCATGTTACTGAAATCATTTTAATGAATTCTTAAACATTGTAAATACTCTCGAATAGCTTTGTTTCAAATTCTTACAAAGAAGTTATATGTCATGATGGTGCATATCAACAATTATTTTCAGTCATGCATAAATTAAGGTACAGCAAATGTCTCATGAGATCGTACCTATTTAATCAATACTACAATGTATTGACATGAATTTTATAGAATAGTAAACATATTTTAAAAAGGTTTCAGCGAGGAAATTATGATCTTAACCAGTGTCATAATTCAGCCTTCTGAGAAATTAACATTAGCTATATTTGAAATCATGCATGGCTGAGATCAATTGTCCACGCAGTTAAAATGTTATCCTCAATGGACATATTTCTTTTTCATGTCTTTCATACCACCTTAGTGTCTATAAATTATATAAAGTTATTTATGTTCACACCTTGTCGTTGCAGTTTTGGTCGGAGACTGATTGCTTGTCTTTCACTCACTATAAAGTTGTGTTCAAATGTGGCAATGCCATTTTCAGTAAACATTTACATGTTTGCTGTCCTTAGATTCTTTGACGGATTCTGTGCACAGGCAATATATTCTACCGTTTTCGTTATCAGTAAGACATATTTCTTACCTATCTTAAATCTTTAAATATATTTTTTTCACTTCTTGTAAACATATGTATATATAATTTTAGTTTCAATTTATTTAAAAGAACATCTATTTTTCACACTTTATTTTATGATACTGCTGTCTAAAAAGTCCAGGAAGAATACCGGCTTCCTCATTTGTGTCTGTCTGTCCACGGACAAACACTTCATCACGTACACGCCATTTTTATCCGTTCCAAGCACAGAAAGTGTTCTAATAACAAATATGGATAATGATCATATCCCTGTATACAGCATAAAATCGATAATTCAGAAATCAGAAACCGAAGGCATACAAAATCAGTATAAAACAGGAACCAAAGCAAACAAACAAAAACCTCCAGCATATCTTTGGTCTCACTTAGCTTCTGACTTCAACTTCACTTACATTAACACAGACGATGTGTTGTCCATCAATAATCCAAAATTCGCGGATTACCTGAGCAGTATCTATTCTTCGGAGATTGAAGTCAAAGAAATTACAGAGGCAAATAATTTAGCATCCTATTTGGACGTAATGTTGTCCTTCGATACAGATGGTCACATGAACATCACTCTATGACAAACGTGACGACTTGAATTTTAGCATTACAAACATTCCTTTTCTGAGTAGAAACATCCCTTCATCGCCTGCTTATGGCGTGTTCATTTCTCAGTTGATACGCTATGCCAGAGCAAGTACCAAATATACGGATTTTGTTCTGAGAGCTAGGCGTCTTTCAGATAAGCTTGTTAGTCAGGGATATGTTTGTGACTGACTAGACTAACATCGTCACTGAGGAAGTTCTACGGTCGATATGGTGAACTTGTCATACACTATGATGCCCCACTCTCCAGAATGGTGGATGATATTCTGTCACAGACCATTTGAACTATCCAACCAAAAATTGTACTCTATGTCTTCCGAAATGGAAGTTACCGGATGTGACAGTTCTACCCGATGTAACAGTTCTACCGAATTGAAGCGGCGAGTGTTGCATGCAAACAGGAGATGCTTACTCTTCCTGGGCACCTGGTCTCACTCCCATATCGGGAGTTCGCTTCTTTTCGTGTGGTGGAGGTTTTTGTTTCTTTGCTTTGGTTCGTTCCTGTTTTATCCTGATTTTGTATGCCTTCGGTTTCTGATTTTCTGAATTATCGATTTTGAGCTGTATACAGGGATATGGTCATTATCCATATTTGTCTCTATTAAGAACAGAAGAAATACCCATCCTTTATTCAGTTTCAAAGTGGGGAAGATAAGGAATAGTCATAACAATTTATATAGGAAAAGTTTTAAACAACGGAATAAGCAATTTTCCAAAGTGAGCCCAGGTGTCCGGGAAGGGTCAGCGTCTCCTGTTTGCATGTAGCACCCGTCGCAGCCTTTAGACCTTTCAAATGTTAATCTAAATATGTACTAAAAGGAAAAACAACCAGAGAGAATGATGGAGACATTCTCTCATTTATAATTATTTCTAAAAAATAATTATCAATACAATTTTCTTTTTCGTTTTCAGACTTAGAAATGGTAGGTCCGTCCAAACGTCACATCCTTGCTACACTTGTTGCACTTGCCTTTGATAGTGGTAACTTCATATTAGTATTTCTCGCATATTTCATACGAGATTGGCGCTGGCTTCAGCTCTCCCTGACGGCACCAATGATAATAGCCATTCTAACATGGTGGTAAGTTTTCAAACACTGAGATTATTCATAAATACATTATCCTTTATGTTTCGACGGTGTGATGTTGTAATCTCCATCTCATTACTCTGCTTTTTTGTCCCGTGAGGATGTGTTCCGCTGATGACACTGTTGGGGAATTCGTCCTTATCATTGATTTGTTTTGTATTTACTAGGATTTGTATGCCAGTTAATAGTCCCTTTTTTTGACATTTCTAAGACCGTTTTCAATCTTTATTTTATATCTACAGACATCATATCATTTGACATTTTCGATCTGATCACACTGTCTTTAAGCACCTTGATGTGTACTTAAAAGTTGTATATTTTTTTCAAATCCGACAGCATATATTTAAAATACGTATTATTTTCTGTATCAATTTGGATGCTTTTGCAAATAAAAAACCAGTTTACAACGTCCTGAACTGTGTTCCTTCTTTGATTTACAACTTTGGAAATAGAAGAAAACTTCAAAGAACCTTTGTTGATACATTTTGTATTTTGTTACGTGGCGTAAATGAAATCGCTATTATTGTTATGTGTAACCATAACTGAAACACTTATTTCTTATGGTTCTGCAAAATCATTCAGAGCATTATGTTTCTTTCAAGGCCCACCGTTCTACCAGAATCTCCAAGATGGTTGTTATCTCGTGGACGAACAAAGGAAGCAATGAAAATTATAAAGAAAGCTGCAAAAGTCAACGGAAGAACGTTTTCAAATGATTTAAAATCAGTAAATCTCGATAAGAAGGAAGACGGTGGCATGTTTCTTATAATGAAACGTTTGATCAAATCAAGAACGTTAGTGGTGCGTTTGATCATCTGCATAATAAATTGGTAAATAGTCTTTTTTTTGGTCTTTTTTCATAATTCCCTTATCCTTTGATAATAATGAGTTAAAGAAGATTCTGACGATAATCTCAACAGCACTCACAATAAAGCACCAAATTGAGCATCGACAGACCCCTAGCAAGCTAGGGATGAGACCAGGTGCCCGGGAGGAGTAAGATACTAAAATTTGAAACGGTGCTTATTGCTGAAGACTAACAGGTCCAACTGATTGTTGGATATAACTTTGTGAATATGCATGTTTCTTTCCCCAAAATTGACAGGTTTCCATGGAGCTGTTGCGATGGGTGTTGCCAGACAGTGCATGCATTTTATATACTGTGTTCTTCATCGTGCATTAACATCGACGGCGGGTGCGGCTAGCCAACAGGGGATGCTTACTCCTCCCGGGCACCTGATCCCACCTCTAGCTTGCTAGGGGTCCGTCGATGCTCAATTGTGTGCTCTATTGTGAGTGCTGTTGAGATTGTCGTCAGGATCTTCTTTAACTCATTTGCATGCAATCAGGAGACGCTGACTCTCCCTGGGCACCTTGTCTCACTTCGGAATGATGTTCATCGCGTGGTTCGTAACCGTTTCGATGGAAATTCTCTCGATTTCGCTTTGCCTTCTCCACTTTGAGACTGAAAAACGATTAAGTACTTCTTTGATGTTTATTATTATACAAATAGCAATGCAGGTGTTGATATTGGGGTTTGTTTTACAGGTTTGTTATTGCATTTATATACAACGGCGTTACACTGAACATTGGATTTTTGGGAGAAAACCTCTATCTAACATACTCAATCAATGCCATTGTGGAATTCCTCGGAAATTGTGTGCAATTTTTCTTGAACAAAACAGGAAGGCGAAGGCTCTTTCTAGCAAACATGATTTCAATGGCTGTATTCTTCGTTGCTTCTGTGTTTACAAATATGTACATAAATCCAAAATCAGGTAAGAAAAATCATTAATTTAATCATACTTTTTCTTAAGTATAATTATAACAGGTAAAATATGTATAAATTAAAGTTAAGGTTGATGACACTGAAAATAAATTTGTAGAAATCGCGCAATATTTGCATAAGATTCCTCTTTAATTTGTCTTAAATGTTTAATTTCGTATCAAATTATATTATACAATTATTGACTTTTGATTTCGGTCTACTCGTGACTATACAGACCTGGTCAGGTAGTATAGTCACGAGTAGACCGAAATCAAAAGTCAATAACTGCTTTATTAAATTATCAGGATTTGATTAACATTTACATTGAAATGATACGCGAAGTCAAAGATCTAACACTACAAAAATCAACGCACGCGCTGGTACCGCACGCGCTAATCCCGAATAGGCCGCTTTGGGGCGTAACCGGTCAACTCACTCTGAGGTACACTCTATCAAACAGCGTCTCCACCAATCAGAAATAAGCAAAATCGGCAGTAATTCCTGATCATTTAATAATGTTATTTGTAAACACCAATGTGATGCCCTGAGATGTAACCACTGCCAGGAACGCGCGTAATGTCACAATGCATAAGATCTAAAGAAACATGCCGCGACGGCTGTTCTAACCTGCAAACTGAACCCGCGGTGACCTGAATTTTAACGTCAACCTTTTACCTCGAAAACGCAATTTCAGAAAACAAGAATGAAATAGACAACTATGGTGCATACATACAGAATGAATGTCATAATTTGTGTTTTGTATACAACACACAGCAAGTGCATTTATCGCATGAGATGCGCTAAGAAAACGAGCATTACATGCACGATAAATTCACTTGCTGTATGTAGCATACCCGTAACAGTACACACATTTTTAATACACTTATTCTCTATATCAATACTTGCTTTCTGTGCGGACTACTTCTTGCATCACATATACACACGTGATAAGCCCGAATGATCGATATCCTTAAGAAACCATGCTTAGCAAATAAGGCGCTCACAATAATAATTCTGATATATATTAAGTAGACTGACAGAAGATTTTACTTCTTTGCTTTTCCTTAAAATTCACAGAACTTGTCCATTCCATTTTTTTTTAGATTTTAACTGGATAACAGTGTGTTTAACGATGATGGGTAAACTTCTTATATCGCTGGGCTTTGGGCTTATCTACATTTATACTGGAGAGCTGTTCCCGACAGTGGTGCGAAGTGCCGTAATAGGGATATGTGCCTTCGCTGCCACAGTAGCATCCCTAGTCACACCCTATCTTTATGAAATTGTGAGTACTAATCGCAAATTGACTTTTTTCTTTATTTCATGTTATATGAAAGACACACTATAACAAACATTGTTAATACTTGTTTCTTATTTGCTTTTTGACGAAAATTGCCAAGTTTGTTTGATGAGGGAGCGCAGTCTTTGTACAAATTGTGAAATATTAATAAGACAGGGGAAAGACGAAGTTGCACAAGCGTAACGACGTCGTTGAAACTGCGTTTGCGACCTGAACCATCATCGTGTGGATGTACAACGAAATCCTGCGAATTATTAAATAAATTGATCACACGTATCGGTAAAGCTGTTTTAAGCACGATTTACAATTGCATGTTTACAATTGATTGAATAGGGTACTACGCCGGAAATTTTATTATTTAAATTGCAAGTTATACATGTACCATTTTCTTTTATAATTTACTAGGGCCAGGGGAAGATGAAAACGACACTGCCTCTTATTTTGTATGCTGCCACAACTATAGCTGCCACTGTGTCATCTGCCTTTTTACCGGAAACAACGAATGTAAATCTACAAGAGAAAATCAAGAACGTTGACATGGATGAGGGCAAGTAGATATTATTTGAATTTATTTTTATTTATGTCGTTTCATTTCATAGTGTGACCTATATTTTCTCTTTATTTCATTGAACAATATGGTTGACGATATTCAAGTGGTTTTGTTTTTCATTTTCAGGAATGACCGTGCAATCGAGAAATAAACAGTCAACGTACTTAACGAAGGAAACGCAATTTTAGAGATTGTTACATGGATATCATATTACATCATTTCCATGAAATAATTTGAGCATATTGATCTGAAACTTGCAAGCATCAAGAAGGACATAGAATAAATCAACGAATTGTTCTGTGTCGATTGTTGAAAAATATGATTTCTTTTTAAACAACCAATAAAAGAAAGAAGGGTATTTCCAACAACACTCGGTAGCAGCACCCACAGCAGAACACCCCATGCAAAAACATAATACCAAGCAAAGAAAGAGGGACAAAAAGGACAAAGAACATCAACACACAACAAAGAAACATCAAACACTAACGACTACACATAAACCAACGAGACCAATTGGCAACAGGTGGTGACTGAGGACGCTCATCTGCTACGCAAGTAGCAAATGCTGTGATTATCCGGATTACGTATGCACAACCCTCCAAATTTCCCAGAGGTCTAGAAAACACATAATACTGGTGTAAAATAACCTCTTCATTGACGAACATACAAACAGACAGCATAACGCAGGGGTCCAAACAACATATAGATGGATAAGTAATAAATGGATATAAAAATAGAGGACGTACGAAATACAGTCATTGCTCTGCCGGCTGTAGCGAGCTCATCCATCTTCCCTACCGAGGAGCCCGTCCGACATTCAGACAGGACTGTCCTCTTTAACGAGGTTGTAATAGGGCCCGTCATGGAGATCTGTCGTCAGTGTGGCTGATGATTGTGATTGATTTTTCATGCTCTTTAATACTGTATTTTGAGCAGTATGAGTGAGCAAGCACAAGGTGAAAATCAGAATCCAAAAACCATGACCAAATAGACATACAGGATATTTAATACTTCTTCTCTGTAAAAAGATGGGAGGAGATCTCCAACAAGACCCCGTTGCAGCATCAACAGTAAAACACCGAAACACCCGATGTAAAAACACAAAAGACGAGTACAGCATGAGACGGAAAAGAGACACACGACATGTAAACATCAAACACAAAAGACTACACATAAACCGACGAGACCAATGGATAACCGGTGCCGACTTTGGACGGCCATCTGTCACGCAAGTAGCAAATGGTGTGGTTATCCTGGATTACGTGCGCACAACCCTCTCACTTCTCCAATTACCCAGAGGTCTCGAAGAACGTACAATTGTGGTGTAAAACAATCTCCTCACTGTAAGATGACATCACACAAACAAGACCGCGAAACGCAGAGGCCTCATAGACACAGATGAATATGTAAATGGATATAAAAAGAGGGCATGCGTAATACAGTCCGTGCTCTGCCGGCTGTAGCGAGCTCATGTATGTAATCACCCGAGGAGTCCGACTGACATTCAGAGAGGACAGGTGGTCGGGGCCCTGTCTTCTCTAAAGAGGTTTGGACAGGGCCCGTCATGGAGTCCCGTCGTCACAGTCAGTCAGAGTGCAAGTCTCAAGGATGCGCTTGTACAAGACTGTAGATTGGTCAAGTACCAAGCCTAGTGTCCGTCTGGTGACATTAGGATCATACCCACTGTATAAAAGGCGTTTGATGATTCTGACGCATTTTCGATGGTTATAAGGACTAAAAACATTCCATAGGACCGTGGCACGGCATGCCACACATTTTAAAGGTTTTTGGTAAAGGACAAAGGTATGAATCACTAAGATGAAAATTTGCTGCCTTTTTTTCAATTTTTGTTTCCGTTGCCATAGCAAACATATATGAATTCGATCAAAGCCTTTGATTTTTCGACACTTTACACTACAATCCCACATTCTAAATTGAAAGAAAGACTCACAAAAATTATCAGAAATGCGTTTACAAGCACGAACGGCAATCGCAAATACAAATTTATTGTTGTTAACTATGACAAAACCTACTTTGTAAAAGAAAAGTCCGATTCTGAAAATAAGTACACTGAAACAGATATTATTCAGATGTTAACCTTCCTGATCGACAACATTTTTGTGGTGTTCGGAGGAAAGGTCTTCCAGCAAATTGTCGGAATTCCAATGAGGACCAATTGTGCCGCAGTCCTTGCTGACATTTTGTTTTTCTCGTACGAAGCTCAATTCATTCAATCTTTGGTCTCTGAAGTGAAAAGACACTTAGCTTCTAACTTCAACTTCACTCACAGATACATAGACGATGTGTTGACCATCAAAAATCCAAAATTCGCGGATTACCTCAGCAGAATCTATCCTTTGGAGCTTGAAATCAAAGAAACTACAGAGACAAATAACTCAGCATCCTATTTGGACATAATGTTGTCCTACGACACTGATGGTCACATGAGCACATCACTCTATGACAAGTGTGACGACTTCAATTTCAGCATCACAAACTTTCTTTATCTGAGTAGCAACATCCCTTCATCGCCTACTTATATATAAGTTGATACGCTATGCCAGAGCAAGAACCAAGTATACGGATTTTGTTCTGAGAGCTAGGCGTCTTTCAGATAAGCTTTTAAGTTAGGGACACGTTTGTGATCGACTAACATCGTCACTGAGGAAGTTCTACGGTCCATACGGGAAACTCGTCATGAAACTGATTTGGTCGCCATAGCACTTTCTACATAGACGAAGCCGCAAACAGTGTATGTTTTCTATGTATATATTGTTTTCATTTCAGTGCATGAACATCGACGTTGGATGCGGCTAGCCAACAGGGGATGCTTACTCCTCCCGGGCACCTGGTCCTACCTCTAGCTTGCTAGGGGTTCTTCGATGCTCAATTTGGCGCTCTATTGAGAGTGCTGTTGAGATTGTCGTCAGGATCTTCTTTAGCTCGTCATACACTGTGATGTCTCATTTTCCAGAATGAAGAATGATATTCTGTCTTAGACCGTTTGAACCATCCAACCACAGACTGTACATGTATCTTCCGAAATGGAAGTAACCGGGTGTGATATTTCTGCCGAATTGAAGCAGCGGGTGTTATATGCAAGCAGGAGATGCTGACTCTTCCCGGGCACCTGGTCTCAATGTTATATTGGGAGTTCGCTTCTTTTCATATGATTGTGATGGAGGTTTTTGTTTGTTTGCTTTGTTTTCTGGTTTATCCTGATTTCCTGGTGTTGCATGCAAACAGGAGATGCTTACTCTTCCTGGGCACCTGGTCTCACTCCAATATCGGGAGTTCGCTTCTTGTCATGTGGTGGAGGTGTTTGTTTGTTTGCTTTGGTTCCTGTGTTATTCTGGTTTTGTATGCCTTCGGTTTCTGATTTTCTGAATTGTCGATTTTGTACTATGTATATGGATATGGTCATTGTCCATATTTGTCATTAGTTGTAGCATTACCACTGACACCGGGCATAAGCACACGCCTTTAAATTTTTTTATTGGTTTGTACAAACAGTTTGGTGCTTTTTTCAATGATCAAGCATTGTGTAAAATACAAAAGAAAATTCTTACTACATAAAAGCCCCACAGCCTTACCATTAAATTAGTGTTGATTGGGAAATATCGTGAGATATTAATAAAAAAAAATGAATGAGACAGAGACATCAAATCTACTTTGTCTTATGAGAACATTTATTTTAGAAATCAATTATTGATATAATAATCAAGAAATGAGTCTTTCCACTACGTCTTATGAACACTTCTCATTGTCTTTTATCGATATAATATTGTGGAATCCATATGTTATTATCCGGGTCATTTCCCTTTCTATTTAAAGTTTGGCCTCTTTCAAAAACAACCTATTCAAAATAGTGACTAATCATACATATAGGTACGTAGTTAGCATTAATCTGATATATATTTACTTATCTCTTAATAAATCAGAGAACTTTAATCCCCCTTTTAACTTTCAATAGCACATTGTTGAAATCTATTAATGTCAATCTAAGGACTATTCGTTGGTAGATAAGGTATGTTCTATATGTAAATGTATCGTATGTTCTCATAAGTTCTATCCATGCAAATATATGAATATGTCGACAGTCACATGTTTTTTCCCTTGGTTCAGTACAGTAAAGACTTTGATTTACCCTTTATTTTCACATAGAAAAGAAATAGTTACCAATTCAAGCATATTGTATTCATTCAACACATCCATGCTAAATTTATTGCTTCAAGTAATTCTGTAAATAATCTGTTCAGCTAAGTTTGCACCGATGCCCATAGGTCCAGTGGTTTATGTGTAGTCGTTTGTGTTTAGAGTTTCTATGATAAGATTTGGTGCTCCTCGTCCCTTTTCCGTCTCTATCTGTGTGTGTCGGCTCTGTATTTTTGCATTGGGGGTTTGCTGTAGGTACTGTAACCGAGTATTGTTGGAGATCCCCTCTTTTCTTTTGGTTTTAGATAACTTTCTGTTTACACGATCAAGATTTAATTTCCTTTTCTATTGAAAGGTTATCAATGGGATATGTAATAGTTATACTAAAAGTGTATTTATCAATTAAAGATAAAAAAATACAGCTTGGTCGAAACATCAGCAACGTGACCTTATGAAAGATACTGAAACATCAATTCTGGCATTGGAAGGAAGGAGGGGATCTCCAACAAAACTCGGTTGCAGTACCCACGGCAAAACACTTACACACATGAAGCAAAAACACAGATTACACAGCAAGAGATGCAAAAAAAACATACGACACATAAACATGAAACACAGGGGACTACACAAAAACAAAACCAATGGACAATCGGTGCCTACTTAGGACAGCCATGTGCCACGGAAGTATGAAGTAGTGCCGTTATCCGGATTACGGACGCACAACCTTCCCATTTTTACGGTTACCCATAGGTGCACAATTGTAGTGTCGTGTCAAATAATCTCCTCATTGTTAGATGACCACACAAACAACACAGCAAAACGCAGGGGCCAAAGCAAGACATATAGAAATGTAAATGGATATACACAAGAGACTTAAGGGAGGCATATCGCTCATCTGAGTTGCAGACGAAAGAATGATAGTAAACAATTTGGTGGAGGACCTTGATATTTGCTTCCTGTAAGGTTTCGTGAAATTCTGTGCAGCAGTTGTAGAGAAAGAGCTCTCGGCGTCCATATTTGTTTATCGATGGGCACAAAAAAAAACCAAACTTGGAAGAAGACCTGGAATACTTGCTTCTTCCTGTAAGGTTTCGTGAAATTCTGTGCAGCGCTTGAAAAGAAGAAGTCGAAAATGCGTCAGGCAATCAAAGCACTCGGCAGCCATATTTGTTGCCCGATCGGAACGAGAAACACAAACTTGGTAGAGGACCTTGAGTACTAGTACTTGCTTCCTGTAAGGTTTCATGAAATTCTAAACAGGGGTTGCAGAAGAGGAAAAGGGAGGGGATCTCCAACAACACCCTGTTGCAGCACCAACAGCAAAACACGAAAACGCCGATGCGAAAACACTAAAGACGAACATACCTAGAGACGGACACACGACACATAAACGTAAAACACAAAAGACTACACATAAACCAACGAGACCAATGGGTAACCGGTGCCGACTTTGGACGGCCATTTGCCACGCAAGTAGCAAATGTTGTGGTTATCCTGGATTACGTGCGCACAACCCTCTCACTTCCCCAATTACCCAGAGGTCTCGGAGAACGTACAAGTGGTGTAAAACAACCTCCTCACTGCTAGATGACCACACACAAACAAGACCGCAAAACGCAGGGGCCCAACAACACAGATGAATATGTAAATGGATATGAAAAGAGGGCATACGTAATACATTCCGTGCTCTGCGGCTGTAGCAAGCTCATGTATATAATAAGGTGTCCGACTGACATTCAGAGAGGACAGGTGGTCGCAAATGCGACAGCCAATCACAAACACGGATGCCATATTTGTTGACTGGTCGGCACGAAAAACACAAACTTGGTAGAGGACCAAGTTCTTGCTCCCTGTAAGGTGCTGTGAAATTCTGTGCAGCGCTTGAAAAGAAGAAGTCGAAAATGCGTTAGGCAATCAGAGCCCTAGTCGGCCATATTTGATGACTGATCGGCACGAAAAACAAACTTTGTATTGGATCTTGAGTACTAACTTCCTATAAGGTTTCGTGAAATTCTGTGCAGCAGTTGGATGTTACATCGGTTACGAGAATATTTGCACCAAAACTTTTTGGGTAATTTCATAACGGGTATTTTCGCATCACTGGGAATAATCGCCCCAATTTTCACATAAGGCGTATGTAAAAGACTGTAAAGGACCATACTTGGCCAGATATATCCCTCAAATTGTTTGGAAGGGAATGGGGGGGGGGGGGGGCAATTTGGGGGGGGGGGGGATTTTATAAAATACATGTACTGTGTATTGTATTAAGACTACTACCAAGATCAAGATTTGTATGTGACAATGTTAATTATGAAATCGTATGGTTTACTAAAATTGAATAGAAAAAAATTATAGAATCTCATTTTGATCTGCGATATTAAAAATGGTTTTGAAGAAAGTCGATATTCATCTCTTTTCCTACTGGACTGATTTTATAACCCAACAACCCCACCCCCCTCTTTCCCTACCAATTTAGATATCATTCGCCTCACAGAGCAGGGAATAATCGCAACTGTTTTCACACAGAAGTAAAGAAGAGACTTAAAGCACTGTTCTTCGCCAAAAATTGGAGGGAAAATGCAGGGGGGGGGGTTTAAAAATGCAGTCCTATTCTCTGGGTAAATGAATTTAACCCCCCCCCCCCCCTCCCACCCATTTCCAATAAAAAGTCAAACGGAGAGTGCCTATTCCGCTGAAAAATGTACAGCTACTTTTCATACATTAGCTGAGATAACATAAGGTTTTCATGTCAGTATGCATGTTTACAAAACATCTTAATTATCTTTCATGTCAACATTTTTTTTTTAAATTCCATTTCATAATACCCGTGCTTGCACGGGTAATTGTCTAGTACGACAAATTCAGAAATATCTGCATAATTGTATGCATCCTTCTTTTGTCATTTGTCATATTTGTTTTTGCTGACTTTTTCAGATTTGTTCAGTATGGAAGCAAACTTGTTTGGTGGAACTTACAAAGTCGAAAACTGACTATATTTTGTTATACTTTCGTATACAAGAATTTCAATGAGAGTAAAACATTCTAAGCACATTCCTAGTTATTTATTCGAAGTTTTGGACTGACAAGTCTCCGAACGAAAACTCACCGGAGACGAAGTTTTGTGTATGACATCCGACAAGGGGGTGAATAAGCTCAAGCCAGGTTATTCGAAAAGAAGGAAAAAGATATATTTGATATTTATGTGCTTGTAGATCCAATGGATTATGATGAAGTGCTCGAAAAGACAGGTGATTTTGGTCCGTACCAGAAGCGTCTGCTGGTGGTAACATTGATACCTATAGTATACAATGCATTCGGTGCATCCGTAAATAACTTTATTCTTGGCAATCATAAATACCGGTAAGTATGAAGAAAAGGGAATTTTAGTTGTGCTGGTAGAGATACAAACATCATAATTGCAGATAATTAGCTCTGTATTTAAATCTTGCATCAATATATCTATCTGATTACAGACAAACGTTCTCAGCTAAAGATATTGGAAAAGAATTAAAGATTAAATTGACTTTCCATTATCTAAAAAGGTGCAAGATACCATCGTTACCGAATGATACCTTCTCCATACAGAATTATGCATATCTAACAACCATAAATGGAAGTATTCCTCTGGCAGAAGACGGTGAAAATGATCCCTGCCACATACATATCAATGGAACAAAGACGGGATGCAATGACTGGGTGTTTGACGATTCCGTTTTCGCAAACACTGTGAACTCTTAAGTAACGTAATCATCAAGAAGTTGCAATTAATACGCAATCTCTCTCTCTCTCTCTCTCTCATCTGACTTGAAATAAACTTAAATCTCTGTTACTATATTGAAGTTACAAATGGTCTCGTAAAGATCAATCCATGAATAAAGTATTTTGTCAATTTTGTCATGGAAGCGAGCCTAGAATACTTAAAATTAGAATCTTTCTGGTAACATCAATCACTTATGCCCGCGCTACCGACATATGCTAAATTATTGCTTATTAAATGGGTACACTAATATAACTTAGTTTTCTCCTAGGAAGAACTAATGGAACACGTGTAAGCACTTAGTTGCATAAGACTATAAGTACTGTATCAAAACAAAACAACATGGCGGACGGATAACACGTGGAACGAAAAGAAATCGACAATCGATATTATCAGAATCTGAGAAGAGATATGTAATAAACAATAAAATGAAAAAAATTACTGTCCTGTTCGCTAAATCCAGAGCACCCTGTTTTGGCGATTATCTCCGAAATATACGGTTGTCATCTTATAAATTGATATCCAGTCTATAGAACACTTTTAGTCGTAACAGGAAATGCCCCTTTTTGATTGTGCGTAGCTTAGTTAAAACATACGACGGGAAATAAAATGTCTACGGGGATTTTCTTTAGCAAAAATGACTTAAATGCATGACGTCGGACGCCATAACGTCACTGTTTACCATTGTTGATACGGAGAAGAAGATGGCAGTGGGCTTTAATTAACGTGGGAATTTCCCGTAGACATTTTATTTTTCATATGGAAGGTTCAAAAGAGTTGAAAGGGTGAATTCATGCACATGTCCTGTTACGACTAATGCTAGGTTTACACTTAGCCACGATGCCCTACGATTGAGCAAAATCGTGGAGCTCCACGATTTTATAAATAAAATTGGTCTTCGCACGCTCTCCTACGCTCCATCACGCTCTGATACGCATTGTAGCGATTTGTTACGATTGTAGATAAGATCTGTTACGATTTGCATCCCGTTCTCTCAAGCTTCGTTACGTTCCCGCACGATTACCAAGATGAGCTATTACACTTTGCCACGCTCTATCACGGTTCCCTACGCTTATCAAGTTTTGTTGCGATCTGTTACGATGCAGGACTACGATTTGCCGCGATTTAACACGATTTGATATGAATTAGACAACCAGTTTCAATACCACTTGCAATATCCGAACAAGATTAAGCTGAATATCCAGGAGATGAATATTTTATATCGCAAAACGGAGGAAATGGCATTGATGAACCTTATTTGATCTTTCTTTTTTTCGATTATTAAAGTTAATATTTTTCTTGAGCAATTCAAATCTTTGATTGCGTGTATATATTTAACTCGTTCGAAGACAATTAATGCAGCACCTCACTGATTATCAAGACTTCTTTTCTTAGTCTTCTTCATATGTTAGAAATTGTTGCGGATATTAAAAACACTTTTAATCCATCAAAAACGGGTTGTCTTATTACAATTTCTATTATAGAAATATTGGAATCGCAACGAATCTTGTAGATCGTGGACTGGATCGTGGAAACCGTAACAAATCGTCAAAGAGCGTGAGTGAAATCTTAGTGGATCGTAGGAGAACGTGTTTCACCAAGATCTCCTACGATCGCATATTACGATCTGTTGCGCTTTGTCAAGATCTGTTACGTTCTACTACGCTCCACCACGTTCACTACGCTCTCCTACGCTCTCTCACGATGTAAGGATCAATCGGGACAATCGTAGCAAATTTTTTGAGAATCAAAAATTTTACCACGATCTCTGCGATCTCCTACGATCATCACGATTCCACCACGCTCTCTTACGATCGTCACGATTCAACCCCACGCTCTCTTACGATCTCTACGATTCACCTCAATCGGGGCGATCGGGGCGATCGTGGCTAAGTGTAAACCTAGCATAAAGGAGGTCAATCTACGGAGACAATAAATATGTGGAAAATTCCTAAGACGGCTGAGAGAATCACTAAAACAGAGTGCTCTGGATTAAGTGAACAGGACAGTGTTATTAACAGGGCATTGGACAAATTGACGACCGTGAAACTGAAGTCGGACGAGAAATTAGCCAAGAAAAAGGGTTCTTCATTGTACATGTACATATATATATGTGGTTCCATTGTTATATTTATCAGATGTATAGATATCAGTTTGATATGTATACATATACATTTGCTGTATTTTGATACGTATACATCTATTCAAAGTTTATATCAAATATGAAAAACCCTGAAAATAATAACTAAATAAAGGCAAATCTTCATTCAGGATTTGGTAAACAATTCCGAAGTTTACCGAAATCGTGTGTACCCGAGAATAAAAACAATTAATGAGAAATAATTTATGCAAGTATTTTATTGATGTTCAAATGGTAAGATTTAAAACCCGTTTACAGTAAAACTTCGTTATCCATTGTATAACTTTAAGGATATATTGCTCAATTTCTTCCTCAATTTATAGCACTCTTAATTATTCTGACAAAGCAATAGATTGTCCATTTTGAAAAATATGTTGTGTTAATAGAATTTTAGTGCGCGATATGCGCATTTCAATAAGTAATGTCTCATCAGTGATGCTTGAGGTCAAAAAAGAGGAATCCAAATAATATAAAATAAGCCTTTTTCACATAACTGTGTGACTAGCATTTTGTGGACGTCAAGTACCGACTTTTACCATGTAATTATTCAAACTGATTGTCCTTGACGTCATATCGCGTGGGTTTTTCTTATTTTGCCGTCCAAAACAACTGGACCGCAGTTATATGAAAAAGGCTTATGGTGAAGATCTGAAGTCTAGACTTAACCTAAAGTTTCGGCTAAGAACACAGCTATGTCATCAGGAATTAAGATATCCCTTTATAGTATTATATATTTTTCGTAAAATTATGTGACAGAGAATTTGCAAATAGATTTTCATAAGCTTTGATTCTAATCCATTTATACGTTGCCTGTGTATATATTATTCTTGTATTATTTGTACAACCCGTTTAAGGCTGTTTGTGACAATGGGCTGTTGGTGAACCACGCTACTATGAGCTATTACGTCGGCGTTATAATGGCATCTGTGATATTGGATCCATTAGCGGACATGTAAGTGGCACACTGCTGCACCCTTACTAAGTTTATCTTATATCAAATGGTCATGTTAAAGCACAGAGTCTAGTGAGTGTTTTCACTTTGCTGCATTTTCTGATAAGAAATTTTATTTTGCACATGTAATACATTTATTTTTTATAACAAGATTTGTTATCTCGTTGATACTTGATAATATTCACTTCTATGAGATCAAGTGCTATTAGATTTTATCGATATCAACCCTTCGGAAGAGGAAGCAGCAGTCCTTATGTTTTCTTGATGGTTGATTGAATGTTTGACAAATTCCTCATCGTATATAATACGTTTGATTTTGCAGTTTAGGTAGGAGATTGATTGCTTGTTTTTGTCTCACTGCACAACTGGCTACCAATGTTGTCATGCCTTTCTCTTGGAATATTTATATTCTGGTAGTATTAAGATGTTTAGATGGATTCTTCGCACATGCCATCTATGCAACCTTGTTCGTCATTGGTACGTAAGGTAAATACGATTTTAATGTTTTGGGTAGGAAATAAATATGATAAATAATTAATATTTTAAAATAAGCAATACAGAAAAATTAGATCATGGAGGTGCTTCAAATCAATGAGCAAATTACATACATCCTGTTCGTTACTCAGTTAATACCTTCTGAAATAATTCTTCTAATGTTCCAGCGTTAGAAATGGTTGGTCCATCTAAACGTCACATACTTGGTGCACTTGTTCCTCTAGCTTATGACATGGGTAGTTTCATTCTGGTTTTCCTTGCGTTCTTCTTGCGAGACTGGCGATGGTTACAGCTTGTTTTGTCGTCTCCAATGGTGATATCTGTGTTTTACTGGTGGTAAGTTAATAAAAGTTTAGTGGGAAATAATTAGATCTAGAAAGATATGATTTTCACAAACTTTAAATGATATTTTTAAACTTCTTCAACAACAGATTCACAAGTTGATACAACAAGAAGTTAAAGAGTGTTTATTGTCTGTAAAATGCAAGGTAAATTCGTTTGAGTGAGCATTGTCTGATATCAAGGCTACAATTCGACTGCATTCTCTAAAATCAGTGGCTATCAGTTTAACATTTCTATCCTTCCCATGGAATAAGAGTTACTTTCTGCTTATTCTTGATTAAACCCAGTTCACTTTAAAATTTGTATTGTATTATTTTGCTGTAGGAAAGCAGTTTTACCGGAATCTCCAAGATGGTTAATATCTCGCGGTAGAACCAACAAAGCTATCAGAATAATCAAGGAGGTCGCTAGAAAGAATAAGTCGGAAACAAGCCATATAAGCTCTATCAACATTGATCATCAGAGCAAAGAAAGCATGATGGTCATCTTAAAAAACCTGTTTACCTCCAAAACTCTTGTGAAAAGATTGATCGTTATTTTGATCGACTGGTAAGAAATTATTGATTTCGCATAAAAAGAATTGAGTGCCAAAATATTCGAAACAAAATACGGAATACCTAAATTACTTTTACTGTTAAAATATAACATCTTGAAATAAACAAAGGTAATCTTTCAAAGGTGAAATTCATTAGATAGATCTTCATTTGATACAGAATACTCTGTACTGCAGAAAATGTTTACTTGTTTATATCTTTTTTTAAACCATCGTAGTATACAAGGTGTTAATATATAACATAATATATGATACCATTTCAGAGTGATGTAACTCCCACAACTTTTTACATATACATATGATATAAACATTGAAGTGAAAACGAATAAATAAAGTTTATCATTAAAATATTTTTTTTAACTTCTACATTTGAGAGGTATTATGACGACATGAAAAACGTGGTCAAAATCAGGTTTTCTATGTATTTTGATAAATGCCGGAGGTCTCATGTAAATAAGAAGAGATAGAGGGGCTAAATTTCCAATTCAAAAGTTCAAGGATTTCCTTCTATCATCGAATGGCGGCATTAAGATAGTTTGAATGTACTCAAGTCTCATTATTTGTAGATTTGTCTATTATTTTGAGAGATGAGACTGAAAATCGTGACATGAGATGATGAAAATGTTATCTTAATTGACTTAGAAGTACATATCAGTTATTTAGTCTAAAAGTCGAGAAGACGGCAAATCATTAGAATTTCAATATATGGCAGAAACTATCTGAACATACATGAAAAAGGAATGTATTAGAAAGGAATAAAGCAATGTACCAATCTAATAATAACAAAAATAATCTCAGCTGATACTTTTCTATGTCGTTAATATCGTAATTTTGGCGCATGGTGCCAAAAATCCCAATATCTACTTTGTAATGATTAGTTAAAATGTGTATGTACAAAAATTCATAAATATTTACACAATAAAGTTTACAAGACTCTTGAATTAAAGAATAAATGACATCTATTTCTGTCTTCCCTTATTACAGAGTTATTAAATGATAAAATAGTATGATACATTATAGATCACGCTGTCGTTCAATGAAAAAAAGAACATGAAAGAGGAACGCGAAGTCTTTTCGAATTACCCCTTTTTGAATAAATAATTGTCATTTAGCACTTTCTATACAGACATAACCTCAGACAGTACAGTGCATGTATTTTATATATTGTTTTCATTTCCGTGCATGAACATCAACGGCGGGTGCGGCTAGCCAACAGGGGATGCTTACTCCTCCCGGGCACCTGGTCCCACCTCTAGCTTGCTAGGGGTCCATCGATGCTCAATTTGGTGCTCTATTATGAATGCTGTTAAGATTGTTATCAGGATCTTCTTGAACTCATTTATGTTCTTCTTTGATGTATATTGTTTTTACTTGTAGGTTTGTTCTAGCCTTCATATACTTTGGAGTGACGCTTAATCTAGGGTTCTTAGGGGAAGATCTTTACATCACATTCTTGATGAATGCCATTGTTGAGACCTTGGGGAATTGTCTTCAGTTTTTACTCAACAAAACTGGAAGGCGGAAAATGTTCTTGGCTTGTTTGTTTTCGATGTCATTGTTTTTCATTGCCTCTGTTTGCACGGATATGTTCATACACCAAAACAATGGTGAGTTATCTTTTATAAGGTATCATAAAGATTCATATTTTTAAACTTATCAACAAGGATCCAAAATAGTTATTGCATTAATATTGCAAGAAATTTAATATTATTGTGAAAATTATTGTCGAGTGGTTAGATGTATATGGATAGATCAAGGTAAATTTGCCCTGACCGTAGCGAAACACACCAGCAGGATTGTAACAAAGAACATGAATCAGACAACTCAACTTCAGGACAGAACGGGAGACAATAATGAAAAAAACTTCCAAACTCAATAGAGAAACAAACAATTAAATAATCAAGATCAAATCTATACATTTCTATATTACGATAAATCCTTGTTCGGTTTGCCATCCTGGTACCTTCGTTTCCTATAATATCTTAAATGTCCAGAGTTTCGTGTTCCGTCTTTATTTCTTTGTATCAATGAAGTTTATTTTTATCAATAAGCTAAAAGTAACTAAAATTATGACCTAAATTTATTAATTTCATCTCAGAATTAAATTGGATCACTGTAGCATTAACAATGATAGGGAAGCTGATGATATCTCTAGGGTATGGACTCATATATGTATACACAGGAGAACTTTTCCCGACAGTAGTTAGGGGTGGCGTGATGGGACTGTGTACATTGTCAGCGAGCGCTGGATCTCTCATTACACCTTATCTTTACACACTGGTAAACCAATTAAAAACTAGATCTACTTGTACTTAAAAAAATTGTATATATAGCTGTCCCGACTAATATGCATGTAAATTGAGCGATATCCTCAATTCATTTAAGTGCTCATTGCACACAATGAATTTTTACATGTTAATTATCTACCTCTATGTCCTCTAAACGTAGAAAATCTTATGACATCTAAATATAATTCCTATACTAGTAATCAATCACCATCAAATAAAGGAGAGTATCTCCAACAGAACTCAGCATAAAGGAAACGAAATTGTTCACGGAACAATGCAGGGTGTATTGAATGTCCGAACATACATTACTTGCCTTTTTACATGCCTTTTTACTATCATATTGTCTTTAAGTTTTGTTTTCACTGAATAGGTGTTAACACTCAAATGATTTTTCCAGGGTGAGGGAAAACTAAGGACAAGTCTGCCTTTAATGCTTTATGCTGCTGCAACATTTATTGCTGCTGTTTCGTCCACCTTTTTACCGGAAACGACGAATATCAAACTACAAGATAGAATCAATAACGAAGATGATATTGTGCAGAATCCTGATGATTTTTCCTGCGATAGTGAAACTATGACGAAGCTGGTTAACGAATCTGATCGTGACTTTTCATGATGAAATATTAAAGATACAGTGTCCCTGAAAATAAATTTTATTGAAGACGTAAAATTTATTCCGACGGGTCTTGATTGAGGAAAAAAGGAACAATAAAAAGTTGTATTTGAAAATTTGCAGTAACGAGCATAATATTGTCGAATTTATAAAATTAAATCTCCATATACCTCTATTGTAAAAATACATTGTACGTGGCGCCAGTAAAATGAATTAGAGCTGCGCACCCCAAATTAAAAATGAAGTTTACGAGTTTATGCGTTAGATTCGCCTGGAAATTTGAATTTATACAAATGAGAACGTAAACTTTCATACGAAAAGAAAGATTTTGCATTATAAAATTTTGTAAAATTAATTAATTCTCAGGGACATCGTACCTTTAATATGAACAATTTCGAATAATTTATATTATATAATTATGTATATCGTTATCTTAAGCTATGATACATTTGAATTGAGCTCAATATTTCCGTGCTGAGATACTTTTTGTCTTTTTTAAATACTGTTACATACTCAATTTTATGGCCTACTAATGAATTATTTTACCTTGAACATTCAGAGTTCCGTAACAAAAGATTGACAACTGGTCTATTTAGAAATGTTAAACGTCTTTGAATTCATTAGCATCATTAAAGAGCAGATACATTTACAGC
This sequence comes from Pinctada fucata, assembly GCA_028142955.1. Lineage (NCBI taxonomy): Eukaryota > Metazoa > Mollusca > Bivalvia > Pterioida > Pteriidae > Pinctada > Pinctada fucata. The sequence goes on along the minus strand of AP027104.1, from coordinate 47,012,637 downwards.
ATGGACCAGACATGCACGTTTCGGGTATTTAACCCTCGTCAGTGATCCTCAATCATAATAAAATATAGCCAAAATCTATGAAACTTATATCTAAAAGTATACCGAAAGACGTAACAAGATGGATAGGATATGATGCTTCAGGACCCAGGTTTCAGAAATTTGAGAAAATTTCTAGCGTACCGGATGAGCTGTGAAATGAAAATACCGTATGACGGTAATCTAGGAACATCACCGTCAAGCCAGGGAAAAATTTACTATCTTGAATCCGAAATCATTTCTTTTGTCATATACACTTATATGTAAAATTTTAGAATATAATTTAAAGACTTAACATCGGATGGTTCATCTCAAATTTATTCGTGAATCACTCTGTTTTGTATTCAACACTCGATGAGTTCACAATATTCAAAATCAAAAATGCGATCCCTGAAAAAAAAGAAGAGGCTGTTAGTTTAATAAACAAAAAATTAAAACAAGAACATGCTTTTCTTTAACAATAGAAAATTCAAAATTCAAAGAATATTCAAGATCTTGAAACTTATATGAGTTCCATAATATAATGACAAATTATTTACTCGTTATGGTTGTTGTGGATACTGTTGACACCTCGAAGAACATATCCTGACTTCACATTATAATTAAATTCTCCGTCATACGAGTTTACGTAACCAGTGTAGCGACAGTTGGAAATGCATGTTCCTGCTATTAAGGTGTGACAGCTGTATAAGATTTTATGCAGTTTTCAACCAAATTATAAGTGACATTTCTTTCTTATAAAAAAATTGTGGACACTTTCACCTATCCAGTCTTGAAGTCTGATCTTAACTCTTTATTCTAAGAACAAAAAAAGTATACCTTGTGTTTATAAATCGAAAAATAATTACACATAAAGTACACAACCCTCTGTTTACGTACATGCGTGCATGATTACCTCTTAGGACCCCCATGGTCAGAATCGCATCGAATTTGATATAAAGAATGATTTCACATATGTATTATTTTCTGAAATGTCTTCGTCTATCCTCAAAGATTATACTTATATCAAATTCAAGTTTATAATGCTTGTCATTGTCAACATTTCATAGTAAACACGTGATAGCTCTGACGTCAATTTTCGTGACCTGAGGTGTGTTACAAATTTGATTGGCTTATACAGCCATGTGACCTTAAGATGCTCACCTTTTCACATCTGAATCAAATTCACAATGTTATTATATACATCAATACCTACCTTTGTCATGTTCCAAGTTTCAACAAAATATGTTCATCCGTCTCCATGAAATACGGTGCTATCGGAGGTAACCCTATTGTGTATAAGATGGCGAAATACGCAATTTTCCTTGCTTTTAATTTTCCTCATTTATTCGTTTTTAGAAACACAAATTTGCATCAACTATGTCACATGATTTTCATTTAACTTTCTAATTACTAGATTTATCATTATCGATGCTTTTTGTTTACATTTGAAAATTTTATGAGCTCGATTCAGGTGTCCGTAAGTAAAAGTTAAAAAACAGAGAAAAATGCAATTTAAAATTGAGAAAAAAAAGTGTTTAAGTTTTTTTTCATAAATTTTGGGTTGTTTTATTTTTAAAACATATATACAAGACTCACGGCTCATAAGATAATGCAATAATCAAATAGCAGCTCGTAATTCACAAAACATAACCCCTACCCCCTTAACTGCACGAGCCCATTTTCTTTAAGATATGCCCAATATATTCGTTTAACGGAGTTTAGAGCCTTATTTTGTAATTGATTTTCAACAAAATTCGATGTTTGAATAGTTACCATGAAAAATAGAATCATTACGGCGATAAAATACATTACTTTCCATGTTAATTTGAGGAATGAAAATGGCGGGAAGGGGGTTGAAAAACACCCCTCCCCCTTTTCTTTTAATTCCACGTAGTCTTTGTTGTGTGTTACACATGGATTATGATTGAAATTGACCAGACACTATCAAACATTTATAATTGAGTCGAAATTTTGATATATTGACACCACAAGCGTTCGTTCTACACAAATTTTACACATACATTCCAATGCGCTCTTAAGGTGTGACAGCTGTATAAGATTTTATGCAGTTTTCAACCAAATTATAAGTGACATTTCTTTCTTATAAAAAAATTGTGGACACTTTCACCTATCCAGTCTTGAAGTCTGATCTTAACTCTTTATTCTAAGAACAAAAAAAAGTATACCTTGTGTTTATAAATCGAAAAATAATTACACATAAAGTACACAACCCTCTGTTTACGTACATGCGTGCATGATTACCTCTTAGGACCCCCATGGTCAGAATCGCATCGAATTTGATATGAAGAATGATTTCACATATGTATTATTTTCTGAAATGTCTTCGTCTATCCTCAAAGATTATACTTATATCAAATTCAAGTTTATAATGCTTGTCATTGTCAACATTTCATAGTAAACACGTGATAGCTCTGACGTCAATTTTCGTGACCTGAGGTGTGTTACAAATTTGATTGGCTTATACAGCCATGTGACCTTAAGATGCTCACCTTTTCTCACCTGAATCAAATTCACAATGTTATTATATACATCAATACCTACCTTTGTCATGTTCCAAGTTTCAACAAAATATGTTCATCCGTCTCCATGAAATACGGTGCTATCGGAGGTAACCCTATTGTGTATAAGATGGCGAAATACGCAATTTTCCTTGCTTTTAATTTTCCTCATTTATTCGTTTTTAGAAACACAAATTTGCATCAACTATGTCACATGATTTTCATTTAACTTTCTAATTACTAGATTTATCATTATCGATGCTTTTTGTTTACATTTGAAAATTTTATGAGCTCGATTCAGGTGTCCGTAAGTAAAAGTTAAAAAACAGAGAAAAATGCAATTTAAAATTGAGAAAAAAAAGTGTTTAAGTTTTTTTTCATAAATTTTGGGTTGTTTTATTTTTAAAACATATATACAAGACTCACGGCTCATAAGATAATGCAATAATCAAATAGCAGCTCGTAATTCACAAAACATAACCCCTACCCCCTTAACTGCACGAGCCCATTTTCTTTAAGATATGCCCAATATATTCGTTTAACGGAGTTTAGAGCCTTATTTTGTAATTGATTTTCAACAAAATTCGATGTTTGAATAGTTACCATGAAAAATAGAATCATTACGGCGATAAAATACATTACTTTCCATGTTAATTTGAGGAATGAAAATGGCGGGAAGGGGGTTGAAAAACACCCCTCCCCCTTTTCTTTTAATTCCACGTAGTCTTTGTTGTGTGTTACACATGGATTATGATTGAAATTGACCAGACACTATCAAACATTTATAATTGAGTCGAAATTTTGATATATTGACACCACAAGCGTTCGTTCTACACAAATTTTACACATACATTCCAATGCGCTCTTAAGGTGTGACAGCTGTATAAGATTTTATGCAGTTTTCAACCAAATTATAAGTGACATTTCTTTCTTATAAAAAAATTGTGGACACTTTCACCTATCCAGTCTTGAAGTCTGATCTTAACTCTTTATTCTAAGAACAAAAAAAGTATACCTTGTGTTTATAAATCGAAAAATAATTACACATAAAGTACACAACCCTCTGTTTACGTACATGCGTGCATGATTACCTCTTAGGACCCCCATGGTCAGAATCGCATCGAATTTGATATGAAGAATGATTTCACATATGTATTATTTTCTGAAATGTCTTCGTCTATCCTCAAAGATTATACTTATATCAAATTCAAGTTTATAATGCTTGTCATTGTCAACATTTCATAGTAAACACGTGATAGCTCTGACGTCAATTTTCGTGACCTGAGGTGTGTTACAAATTTGATTGGCTTATACAGCCATGTGACCTTAAGATGCTCACCTTTTCACATCTGAATCAAATTCACAATGTTATTACATACATCAATACCTACCTTTGTCATGTTCCAAGTTTCAACAAAATATGTTCATCCGTCTCCATGAAATACGGTGCTATCGGAGGTAACCCTATTGTGTATAAGATGGCGAAATACGCAATTTTCCTTGCTTTTAATTTTCCTCATTTATTCGTTTTTAGAAACACAAATTTGCATCAACTATGTCACATGATTTTCATTTAACTTTCTAATTACTAGATTTATCATTATCGATGCTTTTTGTTTACATTTGAAAATTTTATGAGCTCGATTCAGGTGTCCGTAAGTAAAAGTTAAAAAACAGAGAAAAATGCAATTTAAAATTGAGAAAAAAAAGTGTTTAAGTTTTTTTCATAAATTTTGGGTTGTTTTATTTTTAAAACATATATACAAGACTCACGGCTCATAAGATAATGCAATAATCAAATAGCAGCTCGTAATTCACAAAACATAACCCCTACCCCCTTAACTGCACGAGCCCATTTTCTTTAAGATATGCCCAATATATTCGTTTAACGGAGTTTAGAGCCTTATTTTGTAATTGATTTTCAACAAAATTCGATGTTTGAATAGTTACCATGAAAAATAGAATCATTACGGCGATAAAATACATTACTTTCCATGTTAATTTGAGGAATGAAAATGGCGGGAAGGGGGTTGAAAAACACCCCTCCCCCTTTTCTTTTAATTCCACGTAGTCTTTGTTGTGTGTTACACATGGATTATGATTGAAATTGACCAGACACTATCAAACATTTATAATTGAGTCGAAATTTTGATATATTGACACCACAAGCGTTCGTTCTACACAAATTTTACACATACATTCCAATGCGCTCTTAAGGTGTGACAGCTGTATAAGATTTTATGCAGTTTTCAACCAAATTATAAGTGACATTTCTTTCTTATAAAAAAATTGTGGACACTTTCACCTATCCAGTCTTGAAGTCTGATCTTAACTCTTTATTCTAAGAACAAAAAAAGTATACCTTGTGTTTATAAATCGAAAAATAATTACACATAAAGTACACAACCCTCTGTTTACGTACATGCGTGCATGATTACCTCTTAGGACCCCCATGGTCAGAATCGCATCGAATTTGATATGAAGAATGATTTCACATATGTATTATTTTCTGAAATGTCTTCGTCTATCCTCAAAGATTATACTTATATCAAATTCAAGTTTATAATGCTTGTCATTGTCAACATTTCATAGTAAACACGTGATAGCTCTGACGTCAATTTTCGTGACCTGAGGTGTGTTACAAATTTGATTGGCTTATACAGCCATGTGACCTTAAGATGCTCACCTTTTCACATCTGAATCAAATTCACAATGTTATTACATACATCAATACCTACCTTTGTCATGTTCCAAGTTTCAACAAAATATGTTCATCCGTCTCCATGAAATACGGTGCTATCGGAGGTAACCCTATTGTGTATAAGATGGCGAAATACGCAATTTTCCTTGCTTTTAATTTTCCTCATTTATTCGTTTTTAGAAACACAAATTTGCATCAACTATGTCACATGATTTTCATTTAACTTTCTAATTACTAGATTTATCATTATCGATGCTTTTTGTTTACATTTGAAAATTTTATGAGCTCGATTCAGGTGTCCGTAAGTAAAAGTTAAAAAACAGAGAAAAATGCAATTTAAAATTGAGAAAAAAAAGTGTTTAAGTTTTTTTTCATAAATTTTGGGTTGTTTTATTTTTAAAACATATATACAAGACTCACGGCTCATAAGATAATGCAATAATCAAATAGCAGCTCGTAATTCACAAAACATAACCCCTACCCCCTTAACTGCACGAGCCCATTTTCTTTAAGATATGCCCAATATATTCGTTTAACGGAGTTTAGAGCCTTATTTTGTAATTGATTTTCAACAAAATTCGATGTTTGAATAGTTACCATGAAAAATAGAATCATTACGGCGATAAAATACATTACTTTCCATGTTAATTTGAGGAATGAAAATGGCGGGAAGGGGGTTGAAAAACACCCCTCCCCCTTTTCTTTTAATTCCACGTAGTCTTTGTTGTGTGTTACACATGGATTATGATTGAAATTGACCAGACACTATCAAACATTTATAATTGAGTCGAAATTTTGATATATTGACACCACAAGCGTTCGTTCTACACAAATTTTACACATACATTCCAATGCGCTCTTAAGGTGTGACAGCTGTATAAGATTTTATGCAGTTTTCAACCAAATTATAAGTGACATTTCTTTCTTATAAAAAAATTGTGGACACTTTCACCTATCCAGTCTTGAAGTCTGATCTTAACTCTTTATTCTAAGAACAAAAAAAGTATACCTTGTGTTTATAAATCGAAAAATAATTACACATAAAGTACACAACCCTCTGTTTACGTACATGCGTGCATGATTACCTCTTAGGACCCCCATGGTCAGAATCGCATCGAATTTGATATGAAGAATGATTTCACATATGTATTATTTTCTGAAATGTCTTCGTCTATCCTCAAAGATTATACTTATATCAAATTCAAGTTTATAATGCTTGTCATTGTCAACATTTCATAGTAAACACGTGATAGCTCTGACGTCAATTTTCGTGACCTGAGGTGTGTTACAAATTTGATTGGCTTATACAGCCATGTGACCTTAAGATGCTCACCTTTTCACATCTGAATCAAATTCACAATGTTATTACATACATCAATACCTACCTTTGTCATGTTCCAAGTTTCAACAAAATATGTTCATCCGTCTCCATGAAATACGGTGCTATCGGAGGTAACCCTATTGTGTATAAGATGGCGAAATACGCAATTTTCCTTGCTTTTAATTTTCCTCATTTATTCGTTTTTAGAAACACAAATTTGCATCAACTATGTCACATGATTTTCATTTAACTTTCTAATTACTAGATTTATCATTATCGATGCTTTTTGTTTACATTTGAAAATTTTATGAGCTCGATTCAGGTGTCCGTAAGTAAAAGTTAAAAAACAGAGAAAAATGCAATTTAAAATTGAGAAAAAAAAGTGTTTAAGTTTTTTTCATAAATTTTGGGTTGTTTTATTTTTAAAACATATATACAAGACTCACGGCTCATAAGATAATGCAATAATCAAATAGCAGCTCGTAATTCACAAAACATAACCCCTACCCCCTTAACTGCACGAGCCCATTTTCTTTAAGATATGCCCAATATATTCGTTTAACGGAGTTTAGAGCCTTATTTTGTAATTGATTTTCAACAAAATTCGATGTTTGAATAGTTACCATGAAAAATAGAATCATTACGGCGATAAAATACATTACTTTCCATGTTAATTTGAGGAATGAAAATGGCGGGAAGGGGGTTGAAAAACACCCCTCCCCCTTTTCTTTTAATTCCACGTAGTCTTTGTTGTGTGTTACACATGGATTATGATTGAAATTGACCAGACACTATCAAACATTTATAATTGAGTCGAAATTTTGATATATTGACACCACAAGCGTTCGTTCTACACAAATTTTACACATACATTCCAATGCGCTCTTAAGGTGTGACAGCTGTATAAGATTTTATGCAGTTTTCAACCAAATTATAAGTGACATTTCTTTCTTATAAAAAAATTGTGGACACTTTCACCTATCCAGTCTTGAAGTCTGATCTTAACTCTTTATTCTAAGAACAAAAAAAGTATACCTTGTGTTTATAAATCGAAAAATAATTACACATAAAGTACACAACCCTCTGTTTACGTACATGCGTGCATGATTACCTCTTAGGACCCCCATGGTCAGAATCGCATCGAATTTGATATGAAGAATGATTTCACATATGTATTATTTTCTGAAATGTCTTCGTCTATCCTCAAAGATTATACTTATATCAAATTCAAGTTTATAATGCTTGTCATTGTCAACATTTCATAGTAAACACGTGATAGCTCTGACGTCAATTTTCGTGACCTGAGGTGTGTTACAAATTTGATTGGCTTATACAGCCATGTGACCTTAAGATGCTCACCTTTTCACATCTGAATCAAATTCACAATGTTATTACATACATCAATACCTACCTTTGTCATGTTCCAAGTTTCAACAAAATATGTTCATCCGTCTCCATGAAATACGGTGCTATCGGAGGTAACCCTATTGTGTATAAGATGGCGAAATACGCAATTTTCCTTGCTTTTAATTTTCCTCATTTATTCGTTTTTAGAAACACAAATTTGCATCAACTATGTCACATGATTTTCATTTAACTTTCTAATTACTAGATTTATCATTATCGATGCTTTTTGTTTACATTTGAAAATTTTATGAGCTCGATTCAGGTGTCCGTAAGTAAAAGTTAAAAAACAGAGAAAAATGCAATTTAAAATTGAGAAAAAAAAGTGTTTAAGTTTTTTTTCATAAATTTTGGGTTGTTTTATTTTTAAAACATATATACAAGACTCACGGCTCATAAGATAATGCAATAATCAAATAGCAGCTCGTAATTCACAAAACATAACCCCTACCCCCTTAACTGCACGAGCCCATTTTCTTTAAGATATGCCCAATATATTCGTTTAACGGAGTTTAGAGCCTTATTTTGTAATTGATTTTCAACAAAATTCGATGTTTGAATAGTTACCATGAAAAATAGAATCATTACGGCGATAAAATACATTACTTTCCATGTTAATTTGAGGAATGAAAATGGCGGGAAGGGGGTTGAAAAACACCCCTCCCCCTTTTCTTTTAATTCCACGTAGTCTTTGTTGTGTGTTACACATGGATTATGATTGAAATTGACCAGACACTATCAAACATTTATAATTGAGTCGAAATTTTGATATATTGACACCACAAGCGTTCGTTCTACACAAATTTTACACATACATTCCAATGCGCTCTTAAGGTGTGACAGCTGTATAAGATTTTATGCAGTTTTCAACCAAATTATAAGTGACATTTCTTTCTTATAAAAAAATTGTGGACACTTTCACCTATCCAGTCTTGAAGTCTGATCTTAACTCTTTATTCTAAGAACAAAAAAAGTATACCTTGTGTTTATAAATCGAAAAATAATTACACATAAAGTACACAACCCTCTGTTTACGTACATGCGTGCATGATTACCTCTTAGGACCCCCATGGTCAGAATCGCATCGAATTTGATATGAAGAATGATTTCACATATGTATTATTTTCTGAAATGTCTTCGTCTATCCTCAAAGATTATACTTATATCAAATTCAAGTTTATAATGCTTGTCATTGTCAACATTTCATAGTAAACACGTGATAGCTCTGACGTCAATTTTCGTGACCTGAGGTGTGTTACAAATTTGATTGGCTTATACAGCCATGTGACCTTAATGGATATGAACAATTTGAAGAAAAAAAAATAAAGAACCATAAGGAATTCACCATATGTTGATATAACTTTGTGAAAATGTTCACTAATCGACAACATGCAACATATAGCGATATATGCATATTGATGTTTTAGATCTGCACAATTGTGTTAAAAGGGTCATGTTACGTAATAAAAGATGCAAGCAGGAGGTGCCCACTCTTCCTGGGCACCTGATCTTACTCCTTCGCAGGGAATTCACTTCTCTTCATATGGTGGATTTATATATTTCTGTTCCTTTGCCCTTAATTCTGGTTTTATCCTGGTTTTGTATGCCCTTGGTTAGATGATTTTTTATTAACAATTTTGTACTTCTTAATAGGGTTATGGTTTAGTCCATGTTTGTCAATCATGCCTTCGTCAGGTTAATATTTCACAGAATGTCTGGTTTAGTTTTAAGTTTCGGTATTCTCTTCGGGTATAATTCAAAACTCATGATTCACTTCTTTAGGCATTTATGATTATTTTTAATTACATGTACATGTTTCTCTGAAATTTTGTACATTTTCTGGAAATCGTTCCTGGAAATTGTATGATTGTGAGTATGTTATGTCATATTGATATATGATATTTCCAACTTACAAACATACGATTACTTGAAGGTCAGTACATATCAATGGAATTGAACAGTGTTAAATACTCCATACTCAAAATACAATGGCAGGTTACATTGAAAAACGATAACATTAAATATACAGAAAAGTATATGTCTGATGCCAAATCAAGAAGGGTTAATACGAGAGATAAAGAAGATCCTGATGACAATCTCAACAGCACTTAGAATAGAGCACCGAGTTAAGCATCGACGGACCCGTAGCAAGCTAGAGGTGGGACCAGGTGCCCGGGAGGAGTAAGCATTCCCTGTTTGGCTAGCTGCACCCGCCATTGATGCTCACGCACGAAAATGAAAACAAATTCCACAAAATATGCACTGTCTGAGGTCATGTCTATATAGAAAGTGCGATAGCGACTATGTCAGGGAAAAACATTTAAAACACTTACTGTAACAGTAACTCTTCATTTTACAGTACCTTCTACCAAGAACATCTAGGGCTGTATTAATCTTGTTTATAAGCAGATAGCGAAATAGTTTCGGTCTCAAACATCAACCGAACAGAAATCATTTATTGAAATGCGCGTATGGTGAACTTGATAAAGTGCATATTTCAATATTTTTATATCATTCTTCTTTCCTTAAATATTCTTATGTACCTTTGCTCTGACAACATTGAAATTTGAAGCGTCTGTCCTCGTTATAGTTGTTATGCTCGCTAGCTATTCCGGTTATAACACCTGCATTAGGACATTGGAAAGTCAAGGGTCCATCAAAACCGTTTGCCCAACCTGTGAAATTAAAAAAAAAAGGTAATAGTCGTACCTAAATAGAATTTCTTAAGCTTACGTAGATTTTATAAGCATAAATTTGACTAATGCAAACAATTTTGCGCTGACTTTTTTCTGAAAAGGAGCTTCGGTCAGGAGGGTTACTCCCAGACTTTTAATAAATTTCTTGATACCAGTAAATTAGATTATATCTGTGTACCTCATGATCATTTGCATAATACATGATCCTGTTGACTGCAGATGTCGTTTACTGTTATATGACGAACATAAAGCATAAATACAGCTATTGCCATAAAAAAGAAAACACTTCCATTCTACCGAAATCTGTACCGACCTTATTTGTGCATAATAATGACTTGTCGGTTTTCATGTAGACCAAAAACCAGTTAATGAAAGTCCAACAAAACACCCGAAACCAGATCACCAAAATCCAAATAGAAAGGCTCGCCAATTTGGAAAAACACAAAAAATGGTTTGTTTTAATTTGTGTTTTGCTGTTGGTTGTGCAACCGAGAGTTGTTTGAAATCCCCTCCTTCCTTTTTTCCCAAAGAACATAGGACAAACAGACGGTACAATTACACAAGCTCCATTAAAAATGAAAAAATAAGGTATCAGTTCACGCTATACAAGTACATTTCTTGTGTGTGCATAATAAGATATATCTATACAGCTTAGATACCATAACACCTCTACCTGTTTCATGGCAGTCATCGGGTTGTCCGATTGGAATTTGTCTACATCCTAAGTCAAACACCCTGTCTTCGTTATGGTTATTATGGATACTCCATATGTGTGAAAGAAACTGGTGACGTGGACATTTGAAGTCAAATGGTCCGTCTAAATTATTGACCCAACCAATGACACTGTGCTGTGTTACCGCAATCAATAATAGGAAACCTGAAAGAGAAGAGTGTTCTCCAAATATACGTCTATTCTTGACCAGAATAGATAACCATCATGTCATTGATGATAATGGCCTTATGATAGACATAAAGTTAATTTATATAAAGTAGATTTAGGCAGTATTTACTTGGTTTAATCAAAGGGGATTCCCGTGGAACATATCATTTGTGTATCACGTGATACGCAACAGTGACAGTGTTAAGACGAAAAAGTAGAACAGCACTCTTAACAAAACAAATGTGATTTCGGTTGGAGCGCCCAACACAAGACACCGAATCCCCCACTCGATAATAAATCAAAGAATATACATACACATCAAGAGACACAATCAGAAACGAGGACCGCCCAATATTAAACGTCTCCAAATTAAATAGCATCATTCAAGAACAGATTAATTTACAGCACGGACATTAAAACACCAATTACAACGAAGCCAATAGGCAATCGGCGCCGCCTTAGGACGGCCATATGTCCCCTTAGTAATCGTATATAAGTTAGAAAAGATGCATCAACCAGAAAAAAAATTGGGATCTTAAACGCTCGACGAAAGATACATTCTGTACAAAATGGGGTATTCAAGCACTTACAAAATGGGGAGGTCACTTACAAAATGGGGAAGTCCCTTCGGGTACACGTCAAAAGATGGCTGCTCTTATTTAAAGCCGCATAATCTGCATACTGCATACATTTTAGTATAGGAGTTTTGTTGTCTTTTATCTCATGTAAATATCTTAAAAAGGAACGGGTGAAACTAAAAATAACACTATTGAAAGTAAAAGAGAGTGATAAGCAACCTGAATTAATTTAAAGCTCAGCCTCAGGTAATTCGTTTCTTATAGCGCCATCTACAATAAATTCCGTTATAGAGCAAATGTGTTATCTCACCCAGGTGCTTTTTTACGCAGTTGTTTTCATGATTATTTTTTCAGTTTATTTCATTTTAATCTTCTTGATGCAAATGTGCATTTCGATGTTAATTTAAAAAAGAAATAAAAATCATCTGAATATATCATATATTTAAGTAACGTGGCTCTTGTTATTTATAGAAATTTTTGATGCATATATCTGATACTACAATGTAACATTTCATCTAATTAATTTCGTTATTAACGTTTTTCATGTGATAGATTTCATTCATTGGAAAGACAAATATGACGGAAAAAAGTATAGAGATACTGTTTCAAACATAATGAACAATTGACCAATGTTGAGAAATTGAATTATTTTTTATAAAGCTAGTAAAATATTTAGTCAACTAAATTTGAAAGTTATGTACAGTGTAAGGAGCGACTAAGTTTGAAATTTAAAAGCAAAATCTGCAATTATATAATATCTTTTTTCAATATAGCTTTTAACTTTCTCTGAAAAGAATAACCATGTACCAATTTACTTTAAATTTGTATTTCATTTGTAGAATACGCAAACGAAGTAGATGAAAAATGGTATAGCAAATAAAAAAATATTATATCTGGGCAAAAACTATACGATTTCCCGCAAAATAGGAAGATAAGTCTTGATTGTTTGCAATAGGCTTATAATACATTCAATATCTCTTTGAGATGAAAGAAATAATAACAATAAATCAAATAATAAGGGATAAAATTGTGAAAATATGACTTTTTCTTATTTGATAAACTTCCATTTGAAAAAAAAATGTAGAGCTCGAGACGGATTCGAACCAGCGACTTACACCTTTTCGGTACGAGGGTCAGCGCCTGAGACCGCTCGACCACGAAGCTTTTCTTTAAAAAAAATGCATACATTTTACTTGTATGTTGGTAGCAATGGAAAGGTCTAGTCGCAAGAAATATCCATGTGAAATATCACAGCCCTATCACTAAGCATTCAAAAGTTATACCCAATGTTAAAGTTTTTGAAAAGTAGGTCAAAGGTCAAGGTCACGAGGTCAAACATTTTATATCAATTAAAAGATCTTGTCACAAGGAATACGTATGTGAAATATGAAAGTCCTATCACTTACCATTCAAACGTTACGTCCAATGTTTAAGTTTTTGAAAAGTAGGTCAAGGTAAAGGTCCCAAGGTCAAACATTTTTGTATCATTGAAATGATCTTTTCACAAGGACACTGTGTAGCATCACGTGACTTAAGTTGGTGAACACGAACACAAAATGGAGGCATAACGCTCGTTCGGGGGAAAGAAAACAGGTACTGTGATGAATGTTTTGATTCAATCTTATCTTTTCATAGCCAATGTCCTAGTAAAATATGATATTTTGATGATTCTTTGTTTGTCAATCATGACATCATCGTAGTTTTTGTAAACATTCTGACAAAAGGAATGTCGTGGTCGAAATATATTATATAATGTTTTCTCAGTATGAAGTAAAAATCTAGGCAAATTTGTTCGAGGGAACGAGCTAAAATTAAGAGTACTGCATGTCAGATATCTCTAAGTCACCATAGAACTGGCCTATGATTTGCTTCGTCGTATATATTTTTATGTCATTCGTTATAATTGAGACTCTATAGGGTTTTGGGGGATTAATTTCATTTCATATGCTTAATGAACGATCATTTCATCAATCTTAATTGGTATGCTATGTCTACTTATCAACAGTTCCTTGTTTTATCTGCCTTAACGTACCCTTAAGTTTCCTATGGCCATATCCCCTTTAAATACGGTGATCCCGCGACTGGACTATCAGAGCGATCATCTCGTACATAAAAAAATGTTTTGATCGACAGCCTGCCCGTTCTCTCCTCAAGTTCTTCCTATTTCTAAATATTTAGTTTGTTTTCTCTTGAGAGCACTTTGTCAAATCAGTGAGTGAAAATCAAATACAAACCCCAAATTTAGAGCTCAAATATATAATCAATACAAATACAAAGTCATGAAAATACAAAAAAAACCTGAAATAATCTTAAAAGGGAAAAAGCAAAGAAGTTTAGTTTTCAAAATACTAAAACAGTCGTATTGTGTTGAAAAATTGGATATCTTTAATTTTCAATGAAAGAGTCAACTAAGTTTGCTGTTCAAATGGATTACCAAGATCAAGAAAGCATATCAAGGTTTTATTTGAAGGTTAGCCATGCGAATTTGAGTTCTTTATCACAAACTTTTTTCTAGAATAAATATTTTTAAAGACTTTACAGTAAAGGATCAAATAAAAGGGTCGAAATTATCAATTTTGAAAAATACAAATGTATGCTCTATTGTAATAATTTTAGTGCACAATAAATGATTTTCCAATATACTTGTAAGACAGTCAAACGATGTTTTCTTTGTGACGTCAAAATAAAAGGCATGACAACACATCAAGGTGCTTCAAGACGGTGCGATTAGATGTGACGTCACAATGAAAATGTTGCCAAATGATGTGATGTCGGGTGTCTGTGTGTATAAAATCAAGGTTTGGAACGGTCATATCTTTTCTGGAAAATGGACTATTTACGCATTTTGTCGAATAACGTCTAGTCAATTATGCTCGTGGCCGAAGTAGAGGAAACGCAGTTAATGAATATATGAAGCCGAGTCCTTAGTAAACTTGAAAAAAAAAAAATTCCAACACGATTTTTCCAGAACAATCACTCCGCAATATTATGAACTATCAAAGTAGAAAACGGTTCATGTTAATATTTTTTTTACATATGAGCAAAATAACAAACAACGACCCTGACGGATGCCAACAACATATAAATTGTTTACAAGAGTAAACTACAATATAAAATAGTACCCTTACATAGTATAAGCTTCGCCATTCTTTCCTTACACCTCACGAACACTCAACTTTTAATCAGTTTGGAACTGCAAATAAATATCCTACTGATATGTGCTATATCTATTTAGAATGGTATATCAAAACACGTGATAAAGGTCGCATGAATTCGTTCGAATTCCTTTCTAATTGCTTAAAGTAAAAACAAAGAAAAAGATCGTGTAAAACACGACTGACCAAAATTTCAACAAGATAAAACTTGATGAAACAGTTCTCGATTCAAATTATGAACTTTCAGGATAAGCATCAAATATTTGACAATGACATACGAACAACTACGAAAACATCTATCTAAATTCATGGTATAAAAATGACTTTATCAATTTGATATAAACTGTATTTCCAGAAAGCTGCGAAAGTTTTGAATATTGTTACAGTTAAAATTATCTTTTCAAAAGCGTTTTTCATAATTCTCGGGGAGAATCCTCAATATATAAATACAATATTCTGTGCCCGTTGATTTCGAGACATCTTGATAATGGGGAGGGTTCAGGTAAGTTTGCTCAGTCGTCAAGAAGAACGGGATAAAATCAAAATTTGGGAAACTTCAAAATATCACTCCTTTACAAATGTTTCGTGGTTTCAAGGAAGGTAAAATTTTAACATATAATAGACCCGATCCGTATGGGTTAATATTTTAACCTCCTGGTCAGATTAGTAAAATTCTAATTCAAAAAATTGCAAATTGCCTAGAAGGTATTGCGATTCTAAACAAGTTTGCAGTATGTCATGCGCTAAGCGAAATGATATACTTGTAGTTTACCGTCTTTTATTTCATGATAAACCTTCAGCAAACGACAAATAAATCGAGTCATTCCTTGAATGATACGGAAATCAAACATTAGGTATCGAGTAGGAAGCGTGCTGATTTTCTGATGAATCCTGAAACAGAAAGTCCTCTTTTGCCTACATTTTTCCTGATTTTGTATGCCTTCGGTTTCTGATTTTCTGAATAATCGATTTTGTGCTGTATACAGGGATATGGTCATTATCCATATTTGTCATTGATTCAATTACAAATATATTTGTTTGAAGTATTATACTTTTTTAGAAAACTGTTGCATTCCGACCTCATTAATCTGATTATCTTTATTATTTTGCTATACGATTTAGAATATGATCACGAGTGTATCTGAGATTGTAATTCTTATCAAATGACAAAATAGATATGACATATCCTATTAATGTCAATTTGTGATTTCACATTGTATACTTCATATATTGTATATATAAGGTGTATGGAAAGAATGACGAAGATCATACAAAGTAAGGATTATTTAACTCTTAGTTTCAATAATTTTATAATGTTAAGTGTTCATGTCAAGTTAGAATATCACCAACAGAAATGACGTTAAACCATATTGATTCTAACTTTTATTGTTATATGAATATGTTATCTAGATATTGAAGATACCTCCTTAATCTACATGTATTGTAACAAAGTTTTAGAGGATAATGCACAAGTCCAATGTGCCACGCTGTTAACAAAGATGGCATTATTGAAATCAAAGTTCATTCACAACATTCAGATTCAAGCAAAAACATTAAACGCCTCATAAATGTCGGTATTCTCTATGAAAGACTTTTCTTCTTTCATCAAATTTGACCGTTTCTTTGAATTCTATCATTTTAATTTGATTTTAATTCCCAAATAAAACTTGAACATTATATTTTATTTTTTGATTTAAAAATATTCTAGATTAACTCGAATTCCTAAAAAAACAACTTTTGCATTCATTGTATTGTCTTAATGAGTCAATGAAAGTTTTATTCAAAATCCCTTTTTTCAGGTGTCATATTGTTCATTGTTACAACTCAACAAAAAACATATGGTTGGGTCAATGATTTTGATCAGCCATTTTCATTCAAATGTCCACCACATCAGTTCATATCACATATAAAGAGCATCAATAACGACTTTAACCAAGATAGAAGGTTTGACTTTGGATGCAGACCTTTTCCGAGAGGAGTACCCGATGAATGTCATGATACAGGTAATACTGTTATAGACGTGCTGTAGATAATTAGGGCTTACCATGCGTGTGTTTTACAAAATTGACCAGGTATCGGCGAATCCCCTGTCAGAAATTGATATCTACCGCGAGGCGTTTCTGGATTCGTCAATACCCTGTCAGTTTTTGTAAAACGTCAGTATGGTAACCCTTTTCTAATGCGAATGGTAAGTAATGCGCTGGAAAACGTCTGATTTAACGACGTCGCCATGGGAAAGCATGACGTCATAGCAGAAACAGCAGTAAATTGTGAATCCCCTTGCAGTTTTTAAATCGCTCAACCAATCAAAATGCACGTTGCAAACAGAGTGTATGAGAATATTCCCTTATAGATATACAATCAAAGTAAAGTTTGATGTAGGTATTTAAAAATACGAGTTATTAATTTTCCAAAAGTGCAGTTTTATTTTAAGGCTTTTTAAAATAATTGTTAAGTTATGTATCAAACGAGCATACTTCATGTTACTAGTATTTTGATATTGCAGAAGTGTAGAATTCCTACAAATCAAATGAACTATAACCGTTTTCATGTTATAAGTCTTCAAAGTGACATCTCATATCTTTATCTATCAGATTGGGTTAACAATTTTGATCGACCAGAGGATTTTCAATGTTCGAATGCAGGGGTAATTACCGGGATATCTAGTGAACACAACAACTTCAATGAGGACAGACGCTTCAAATTCCAATGCTGTCAGAGCAAAGGTGAACCAGTTATATAGTAACACTAAGATAGAAATTTGGATGGGTTTGGGCCTCCTTTTTAGCCCTTCCTGCTTGGATACTATGCTTGCATAAGATATACTAATATATGGAAATAATTAGCACGACGCGTTTTAACAGTGCCACCTACAATGCATTCTACAATGCCTCCCGCACTTGCACTGGAGATGGTTCATTTAAAAGTTGTCCTTCGTCTTTCTTTCGGGCTTATAACGTTGTCGCCGTCTGTATGTCCTATTTTCTTTTCGCGTAGGGAAGTAGTAATTTGTATTTTTTCAAAAAGCATCCTAAGCCTTTCGATTGTATTTTTGTGGTATGGTTTCCGCTTTTGCGTTTGACTTTCATTCACTAAATATAACTTTTAGCACAGACAAAATGACGCCATGTTGGATGTAGGTAAGTGTTCCCAATGCACACAAGTAAGAAAATTGAAGTGTGTTCCAACTCTTTACCCTCTTGAGCAACATTCCAAACCAATTTTAAGGAGGAATTGAACACCAAGATGGCGGCGGCATTATTTGTTTTGCTCACTTTCAATGAAAACTACAGTCTAAAATTCCTTCAAACAATTGACACACTGATTGATATACAATTGTCAATATTGAAATATATGTTCTATAGTACCAATTTTGTTGTACTAGACACGTGTTTCGGATATTGTATTCCTCGTCAGTAGTACTTCATGTCAAACAGTTAAAAAATTGACTATCCTGGTGAATTTTGAAAATTTTCCGACGTCATTTGAAGAAATTATGGCGATTTTCGAAATTGTGGACTTGGGAAGTTTTATCCATGAGCAAACCACGACGTCATTTCGAATAAAGTATTTTCCTGTGGAGAGAATCGAATATAAGTTTGTATAATTGAAGACAGACAAGAAATAAATGATTTCAGAAATTTTGAGAAAAATTGAATACAAATGGTGTCCAAGTGTTCAATACCTCCTTAATGCACGCGGATAGTAAATACTCATATGGATTCTCTTTAAAAACCTAAAACAGCTGCATGGCCACGGCATGTCATGGATTTTGATGAAACTTTCTGTAATTATCATACTTAATGTAAAAACAATGAAAACATACCATATTGTTTTATTTGAACCACGGTTGCAATGGTAACGGGGTCCATCTGTTTGACACCCTCATATATATGAGAAATGAGAAATATTGTGGCATTGTGTTGCCATGGAAACCATAGTTAAAACTTACTTTATGAATACAAAAACTTTTCTTTGTAAGTTCAACTCTAAAAGGAATACCTAATTTTGGGGAGGGGCGATAAGGTAGTTATTGATATTTAGTCAAAATATGTGAAAATTAAGCAAAAATAGGTCTATTTTTATGGTCATTTTTGACCTGTTTTTGACTATTTTGAAGGTTGAAAACCATAATTTGGCACATATTATGTATATTTGATGTCACCTTGACAAAATCAATGTTCATTCCTGGACAAATATCAAAAATTAAAATTTATGGTGAAACTCAACATTTTGTCATGAGTACTAATCAAAAACTGTTGCTATAGCTACTTGGAATCAATATTTCCGTATACCGCATATTTAAAAACATTGTTTTCCCCCATTTGTGAGTCCTATGATTATGAAATAGTATACCTGTAAACAAATTACATATATCATTATCACTATGATTTCAAGGTTATCTGTCTAAAGCTCAAGGTCATTTCTAATTTTAGACTCAAATTTACACAAAAATCAGGATTTCCAATTATTTTGAATTGCTTTCTCTAACTTGATATCTCATGAGATATTTTGATTTTGAATATTTACAGTTGAACAACCGATCAACAGAAGTAGAATTCATCACAGTTTTGTAAAAAAAAAAATATCCAAAATCTGAGACAGATCGTGGCCAAACATGTCCGAATACTTAAGTTTTTACAGAGAATCCCTATTCATTAGTGGTAATTCGAGCCAGAGTGGTTTCCATACCCGGCTCAAAATTTCCTGTAGTGTCAATTTAGTATCATAGTTGATTAAAATTAAAAGAGCATTTGATGGATGGTGCTAGGAAACCTCCTTTAATTTGATGATAAAGAAAAAAGGGAAATATACGACGTCGTACGTTTTATTAGTTTCGGGATGATGCCAGAAGCCTGTTTCACAATTTTTTTTTTACGAAAAGTTCAAGGAATTTTCGCAAGTTTAAATCGATAAGTTCTACTTACCTACTAAATTTCTTGAAGTTTTGTTTCTGACTTTATATTAAGTATTTATAATTCATATGAGAAAACATAAAATAATCTAAATGGAACAGCATTTGAGCCTTTTATCTGATGACAAAAGTTACAAAAATTCCTGAATTTTTCTTCGTAAGAAGTTTTGTGAAACTGGGCACAGGTCACTAGGTTTTAAACCGGGCGAGGAGAAGCCATACCAGCTCACTGGATGACTGGATAACGAATTTACCTCACCGATGACAACTTTTTTTTCTGATGTTAAGGCAACTTACCGTGAATCTTCGCAATAAAGGGTATATTTGAGAACGACTGACATTTCCAGCTGTAAGGATCATCTACATATGCCAAGGTTACTTTTCTGAACTTTAAGGATCATCTACATGGACTCTATCCTCATGAACTAGAGATCAAGGAAACAATCGAGAGCGACATATCCACTTCGTACATGGATAAACTTCTGTCTTTAGATTCATGCGGCCATTCGAACATCTCACTGTATAACAAGCGTGGTGATTTCAGCTTCCACATAACTAACTTCCCTTTCCTGAGTAGCAAAATTCCGTCTTCTCTTGCTTATTACGTTTTTGTTTCTCAGCCGATGCGGTACGCCAAGGAATGTTCCAAATATGAAGATTTCATCGTTAGAGCCAGACGCCCTGCAAGTAAGCTCCTTGTTCAGGGTTATATTGCACAACGGCTGAAATCATCATTAAGGAAGTTACGGGGATATAATAAACTCATATCGGATCCCCCTTGTGATTGATTGGCTGTCATAATCACCAAACAAGAAATACTTACCTGATGTGTAGATCAATATGTACATCGAGACAATCACCGAATTTGACAAGTTTCCATAGAGCTGTTGCGACGGGTGTTGCATGCGATCAGGAGACGATGACTCTCCCCGGGCACCTGGTCTCATTTCGGAATGATATTCATACCGAAGTTCGCAACCGTTCCCATGGGAATTCTAATAATTTTTGCCTTGATCTCTCGACTTTGAGAATGAATAATTGATAGGTACTACTTTAATGTTTATTGGCACAGCAACACTTTCTTGACGATACAATGAATTTAAAACACACAAACATCTCGATCTGTTTGCCCATTGAATGTGGTTTTTGGATTCTATTTCGGTTATTGTGTTTTACTTTTAGTGATGTCAGAAATGTCCATGTCTTTCGAATACTATATATATGCCAAGGCTGCTTTTCTGAACGTTGTTGTTAAATGCCTTATATTGTGTAATTTATATTATTCAACTTCAAACAAAATTACAAATTATCAATTTTAATTTGAAAAATACCATAGTAAAATTTTGTCGAAGTTTTTTTTTTCAAATTCATCAATACAAGCTTTCTTCCATCTCAAGGTACATGCATTTCGAACTGTCGGTACACCGGCTACGTAAACTCGTATGATGGACCATTTGATTTCACAGTGAAGGACGGATATGTTCTCCGGGGTTTCAACAGTGTCCACGAAGACAGACACGAGTAATGATTATACTTTCTATGTTAAAGTTTTTTTTCTCTACTGAACTTTTTTTTAAATGGATTTGGTTTATCAATTTTGTTTCTAAAGTTGTTTTCATCTTTGTATTGATACATAAGATAGATTTCGTCTTTAATTTCAGGGACCGCATCTTTGATTTTGAAATTTGCGAACTTATAGAATGTTGAACAACAAGGATCGAATTCAAAGAAGTCAATTGTATACCATCACATTTTGATTAATATTGATTTTTATAAAATCATACCAATAGTTTTTTATGTTTACACGTAGGCTGTTAATCTAGCAATACCTTTTCTAAAAAAATTATAAAAACCCATATGTTGCATGTGACACTTCATGTCAGATAAAAATGAAAGAAAAAAGACAGAAAACCAGATTGAAGGGTACGGAATAATACAAACCTAAGCCTTAAGATGATTGACTGTAGCAAGAGGGATGATCTATTTACTTTTAGATTAGAGGTCAAAGATCAAAGTCATTTTTGAGTTAAAATAGCTGTTTTGGGTATAAATTATTAAATCCTATAACAATGTTAAAAGTCTTTAAATTCAATAGCATCATTTCAGAACAGATGAATTTGCAGCATGGACCAGACATGCACGTTTCGGGTACTTAACCCTCGTCAGTGATCCTCAATCTAAACCAAAGAGTGTGAAAATTATAATATCAAAACATGAACCGAAAGACGTAGCAGGAATGGTGGGATATGATTATTATAAACGTGGGTCCTGTAGCATCATACCCCACCCATCCTGCTACGTCTTTCGGAACGCTTTTTCGACAAAGTTGCTTTCATACTTTTTTGGCATATTACATTGTTTAGATTTGAGGATCACTGACGAGGGTTAAGTATCCGAAACGTGCATGTCTGGTCCATGCTGCCAATTTATCTATTCTAAAATGATGCTATTCAATCTGAAGACGTTTTACATTGAAATACCGGTATATGTTCGATAGTACAATTTTATTTATCCTATGCTACAGGACCAACATTTTGATAACAGATTTTCGAATGCGTTGAAGAAACGATCAATCGGAGTTACATGTGCCCTCGGGGCCTCCTGGTCCTCCAGCAGTCACACTCACTAAGTAGTACAAATTTTAAACGTCTTCAATCTTATTCGGGGTCATGTTTTGAAGTTTTGCATTTCTCAAATGTGACCAGAAGTCTTGATTCTTAATATTATTTACACTTCATACAATATCTACAGAATGATGTTAAATAATAGAATAAGTAAATATATTACAAGGAATAAGCAGTGATGACAACAAACCATAAACTCATAAGATTGCTACAAACACGGAAACGATAAGCAATCCATTAAGAATGATCCGATGATGACAATGGGACAAAATAGAAGTTCTCAGCACTCATGCAAAGTGCACCGACAAACAAACCAAAAACAAAGACCTAAATATGGATTGCAACGCATATAAAATGTCTTAATGAGAGACCAACATGCGCCTGGACCGACTTTGAGCGGCCATATGCTATACATAGTAATATATAGTGTTTGCTCCTTATGATTTCATAACATCTTTCGGTATATATTTGGACATAATAATTTTCACCCTCTGTGGCTTTATACGTTGTTTGATTGAGGATCACTGACGAGGGTTAAGTACCCGAAACGTGCATTTCTGCTGCAAATTTATCTATTCTTAAATTATGTTATTGAATTTAAAGACGTTCAACATTTGTACCTCATTAAAATGCATCAAATACCACCACCTTCTTTGAAAACATTTCAAACTTATCTAAATGCATACGTATTACGGCTAGTAAATCATCACTAGAGGTACTTTAAGCGAAAGTGATTTTCAGACACACTTATACGAATTATTTTAGTAGCGTCATCTAGTTTCATTTTATGAATTTTGTGTATCTGTTTGTAACGAGTATGCGGCTCCAGATACATTAGAAATAAACAAAGGATAACGATTCCAATATTATACAATGTGATATTAGAATTTCAGAAAACAACAAAATGTATCGAACGTTAAGACCAATCCTTCTATCTTACAACAGGACATATATTAGAATTTGGAATTACCATTTAATCAGAGGTTGTTGGTTCTTGCATAATTTCTCGGAACTTCCGTTCTGACCTCTCTTATCAGGGGAGGAATAATACATATATACATGTATATACTATTGTGCTATTTAGTCTCAATATTAAGGACATTGATCAGGTCTAATAGGAAAGTGGAGAAAATCATGATAAGTAAGAATATGCAAAAACGTTTAGAATTTCATATTTAGTATGATTTTTATACCTTATAGGAATTAATGATGCCTCATGAAGTTATGTTCAAAGTTTCTATCGTTAATCTCCTGGTTACTTCTGTTACAAGTACAGAAGATGTGTGTAAAATAATGTTTAGTGCTTTGAAGAGTCTCCCATCTCTTTTAAACTCAAGGTTTTGTTGAAGACAATGGTGCTCATGGGCATGGACAATCTCAGTCACTTAAGTTTCTGTGTTGTGTGTTGACGTTCCTTTCCCTTTTGCGTCTCTTTCAGTGCTTGTCTGCTCTGTGTTTTTGCATTGGGTGTTTTGGGGTTTTGCTGTGGGTGCTGCAACCTGGTGTTGTTGGAGATCCCCTTCTTTGTTAAGCATCCCAAGATGGTCCCCTGCTTTCTATATTCCGGGGACCATCCCGGGTTACAAAATGACAGAAATCGACATTTCTAATTATCTGAACAAATTGAATTAATACAAAACAAATTAAACCACGTCCATGAGCACCTGTCTTTCCGTAGATCTATTACATATTATTCAACCCCAAATCAACCTGATTTGGCGTAAAGAATATTTAAAATAACAGTAATCATTACGATTCTTACCGCTCCAAAGGTAAGACAGAATGGGACAGGGATCTCCAGGAAGACTACCCTGTTCTGACAACAGCGGAAACAATCCACAAGATGCAAAGAACATCAGAAAAACAGCTTCAACAACGAGGGACAAGGAGACACACAACAACATCCACACAGCACGGCTCAACAAACAATCAAAGCAAAAACAAACCAAAATGAAACACGAATTACAATACCAAAGGGTGCAAACTCATCTAAGTTAGCCTATTTATTAATAAAGTACGTTAAAAAGAAAGAGAGATAAGATCAAAACTCTGAGCTCGCCTATCACTCAATTTTGAGTGCAGTTTTTATTTTCATATTTGACTTGGAGCTTTGAAATTTTGAGGATTTGTAGAAGTAACATTTCTGAAAAGGAGAATAACCAGAGTTGGTTAAAAAGATATGTTTTAAAAAAACTGCACTCAAATTTGAGTGATTGGTGAACTCAGAGCTTTGAACTTGTCGTCCTTTCTCTTTATGAATATGCTAACTAATGAGTTTGCACCCTTTAGACAATACATAAATTGAGGAAAACCAGAGTGTACACGGCACCTACTTTTGACGGGGACCACTCTGTAATAGTGGACGATGTGGTTATCTGGATATCGTATGCACAACCCTGCCACTTACCTTGATACAGAGGGCTCCATCTCGCTGTTACATCACATCACAATCAAGAGAGTAATTCGCGGGGGCCTTGTTGAAAAGTAAAAACTGTTCAGGCATCACTGACTGAAGCAACATGTAAGAGCTATCAATAATAATAGCTAGTAGGTATCGATTCTTGTTGAAAATGGGAATTGAATAGAAGTAATACTTTCTTGACGATACTTTTTTGGAAATCCTGTATCGGAGTACATGTAAACTTTAAAACGCAAAACAGAACGAAAGAAAATGAAACGAAAGAAAAGGAAACGAAAGAAAAGGAAACGATCAAACTTATGTTTGAATATCAGAATGAAACCAACTTTCATCAGGGTAAGGTACGTGCTCAGGGCCCTATTTTCCTGTTCTCCATTTATCCGCATTTTTACATGTGAAGTGTTCTTGTAGTGGCTTATATTACTGGTAAGGACTACTACTAAATTCAGTATTAGATTGTTATAACTCTTTTCTTTATGCAGGCTTTCTGCTTATGTGATTGTTATATTTAATGTCATTATCTATTGCTGTATTAATTGCTGTGACTTCTTTCTTATTTACGTGTATGTATTATAGTGTAATTCGTATTCTCTAGCTGTAATTTGTCACACACAGTAAGGTTGTTTTTTTTTCTGATGATCCGTTGTTTGTTTTATATTTTGTGTGTGTGCGAGTTCCGCCATGGTCATTGCAGGATGGTCTTGCTGGAGTTATCTGCCGTATTCTTCCACTTATCCGATTAAACCATTTTTGAGACAAATAAGGCCATGATGGCGTCCAAAACTACGATGATCTACATAACACTGTCAATAAAAAAAACGTATTCTTCCACTTATCCGATTAAACCATTTTTGAGACAAATAAGGCCATGATGGCGTCCAAAACTACGATGATCTACATAACACTTCCAAGAAAAAAGGAATATGACATCCTGATATGGATTCTAAAGAATTGAAGCTACTGATAATATCGACTGAACTGTAATTCCCATGTTGTATTTTTTTTCAGGTTTCTTGTTAGTAATTGCTACAATTCTACAAAGCAGTCATGGTTGGTTCAATCAGTATGACCAACCTTTTACCTTCACGTGTCCACAACACCAGTACATATCACGTATACACAGCATCCATGATAACCACAGAGAGGACAGAGTGTTCGAATTTCAGTGCAAACCTTTTCCATTGGGAGATAGCGAAAATTGTTCCGAATCAGGTAATGCATTTTTATATAGAACACGACTATTATAAAAAAAAGATACATTTGGGACTTATGTTTAGAAACGATTTTTTCATCGAGGCCCATCAAATATTATTACAATTAATGAAATAGAAAAGATCATTCAGTAACTTTTCGATGTTTTGCTGTTGGAGTCCTGTTTGAGTCCTGTTTGAGTCCTGCTGGAGATCCCCTCCTTTCTTTTTTCTTTTCTTTTTTTATAAAAGATTAGACCCTCTATTAGCATCGTCGGAAACCCACGGCATCTTCTCTGTTCTACTACGTAAGATACCGTGGGACAGTCTATTGGGAAACCCTCGTATTCCGAAACGATTCTAGCAGGGAATTTAGGCCAATCAGAACAAGCATTACATAATCCCTCCAACACAAAAGAGCTGATACTATTCAAACCGAATGACGCATAAAAAAGAGAATTGCAATTGCACCCAGGGCCTATAAACGTAGGGCAATAGGCTTTGGGTTCCAACGATTAGATACCCTTTCATTTACAAGAAAGGAGTGGATCTCCAACAACACTAGGTTGCAGCACCCACAGCAAAACCCCAAAACACCCAATGCAAAACACAGAGCAGACACGCACAGAAAGAAACGCAAAAGGTACAAGGAACACGTACCAAATCACATCGAAACATCAAATAGAGAATAAGTGTCTTAATTTGTGTTTTGTTACGGGTATGCAACACACAGCAAGTGCATTTATCGTACATGTAATGCGCGTAAGCGCATTTCATGCGATAAATGCACTTGATGTGTGTTGCATACCCGTAACAAAACACAAATTATGACATTTATTCTATATATATGCACCATAATTGTCTGTTTCATTCTTGTTTTCTAAAATTGCTTTTTCTAGGTAAAAGGGTGACGTCAAAATTCATCTCGACGCGGGTTCAGTTTGCTGGTTAGAACAGCCGTCGCGGCATGTTTCTATAGATCTTATGCATTGTGACGTCACGAGTGTTAATACACAAATTGCAGCACGTTCCTTTCAATAGTAACATCCCAGAGACTTACATTGGCTGTGCATATATACACAAATGACTACACATAAACAAACGAGACCAATTCGGTCTTTTCGAAATACAGAGTTACTTCCCATTTGTGCAGGTATCTGACGTCAACGCATTGTGACGTCATCAAAATCTATGGAAACCAGCATGAAATTCAGCGAAATAGGGTTACATATATGACGTTTTCAAAGGAATTTAATGACGTCACAATGCTTTTACGTCAGATACCTGCACAAATCGAACTGAAGACTATAAAATCGAAAAGACGGAATGGGCAACCGGTGCCGACTTAGGACGGACATCTGCCACGCCAGTAGCAGACGGTGTGGTTATCCGGATTACGTGCGCATAACCCTCCCACTTCTCCGATTACCCAGAGGTAATACAAATGTATACTACATTCAAAAGTTGAACTAGAATTATAAATAATGTTACATGTATGATTATGAAAATGAAATGTAGTTTTAATCTAGATTTATAATTTATTAAACATGTTTAAAATATATCAAAACAGTCTACGCAAACGACTTCGATCAGCCAGAGGTATTCCAATGTCCCCATGCAGCAGCTATAACGGGGATAAGTAGCATACATAGTAACCATGATGAAGACAGACGTTACAAATTCTTTTGCTGTGAAGGAAAAGGTAAGCCAAATAAAAGCTGAAGTATTTCACTAAGAACATAAAATACATTTCGAGGGTTCTTTGAAGTAAGTCCGATAAATTCTTACGAAAATTGTGCATGTTCGTAATTTTCATCAATACAATTTTCTCAAAGAAAGAACTATCTATGGTTTGTAAAGTAAAGCGACCCCCTTTCAGGGCAAAATCTTAAGTTTTCGTGAAATAATGAATTTGTACCAAAATTTAATCTACAATGTAAGCTACTTATGAATTGATACGAAACCTTTCATTTCTTTTGTCAATTTCTTAGAATTTGGGCTTCAAAAATGGTATATAAGCCAAATTTCGAGAAAAACGTCATTTTAGGGCTCATTTTCGACAAACTGCCTATTATTTAGCATCGTGCGGGCTTCTGAACAACTTTTATATTTTGGTATGTTCTTTCCTTTTTACGTTTAAAGTGCATGTAAAAGGAAAAAAATGTTCATGATCCCGCTCGATGTTATCAGAATAAAAATAATCAACAATTAATATGCTATTTTTCGTGAAAAATTGGCAATATCACCAGATTTCATGATAATTATGCAAAATTTACAATGTCGTAAAAAGTGAGGAGTAGTTGTTATCGCTTGATTTCTCAAAATATAGATATTTAACTCTCTAAAAATGACAACAAAATTTAATTTTGGATAAGTTGATTTTCGGGGGCCACTTTTCTATGTAAACCATATATACGCCTTTTCGTTTAAGCAATCAATGGCATCACTGATTGCAATTTTTCCAGAAATGTCTAATGATTCTAATTTCATTCGCTGTTTTCCTCAAAATTAATGAACTGCAGAGTATTTTGCATGCATTCCTCGCTATGTGGAAGGCATGATTTCAGCTTCCACATGACTGGCTTCCCTTGAAATCGTGGTGGCGGCATTCCGTCTTCTCCTGCTCGTGGCGTTTTGTTTCTCAGCTGGTGCGGTGCGCTATGGCATGTTCTGAGTGTGAAGATTTCGTCGTTGGAGCCGGGTGGCTAATGGGTGGGCTACTTGTTCATGGTTGTGTTGCACAGCGGCTGGGGTCGTCGTTGGGGAAGTTCTAGGTCGCTGCGGGGATGTAGGGGAAGCATGTCGCCCCCCCCCCTTCCGGAGTGGCCGGTGGCGTGCTGGGTTGCGGTTGGGTGGCTGTCGTCATCGCTAGGCGGGAGGTGTTTGCGTGATGAGTGCATCGGGACAATCACCGAATTTGAAGTTTTCATGGAGCTGTTGCGACGGCCGGGTGTTGCATACAATAAGGAGACGCCGACTTTCCCCGGGCACCTGGTCTCACTTCGGAATGTTATTCATTCCGAGGTTCACATCCGTTCCAATGGTAATACTAATGATTTTGCCCGGCCTCCTTCTCGACTTTCGAAAATGACTGATGGGTACTTCTTTGATGATTATTCTATTCCTCGTAACTCTATCTTGTACATTTCATTTCATTTTATGAGTTCGTTTGATAGAGAATAAGAAGTATCTCGAGTAAGACTGGTTAAGCCAATGAAGAAAGATTTAATATGCTAGTTAAAGGGATTTCAGTCATTTATTGATGATCGATAATAAAATAATTTGAAAAATGAAATACGTTATAGTTTTGTTAAGAATTCAGGAAGGCGATGAATAAATGATGAATCAGTGAAACCCTTAACTATTTGAATTGTATCGTTTTCTCTGAATGCTGTTGAATAGAAACAAAACTTAAACTTTTCGTTTATCAAAAAATGAAACGACCCAAAAAAAAATTCTATGAAATATTTGTGAAACATACATCAAAGGAATCAACATTGCCGTTTATGTAATCGTAACACCAAGGATTACGCATGGGCAATATGCTATACACAGATTGACTGTAAAATGATTTTCACGCGGAATGCAAATGCTAATATCAGGTTGGTACTCAAGGTAAAGCTCTTCAACGAAAGTACGCAATGACCACCAGAACACTTTCAATTATGTAGTGTTGCGTTCATAGCAAAGAGACCCATTGTTGAGAGCATTCTCAAATCTAAATGAAAATTAGATTGATTTCATCAATTGACTTTTCTCGTGCATCACAGGAATGTGTATGTCAAACTGTGAATATTCCGGCTTTGTGAACAGTTACGACAGAGAACTGGACTACACAGTGAAAGACGGATATGTACTGCGTGGTATTACCAGCATCCACAGCAACCGTTACGAGTATTGACAACACTAATTATTACCTTAATTATTGATAATATTAATTATTACCTAAATTATTGACAATATAAATTATTACCTTAATCATTCACAATATTAATTATTACCTTAATTATTGACAATATTAATCATTATCTTAATTATTGACAATATTAATTATTACCTTAATTATTGACAATATTAATTATTACCTTAATTATTGACAATATTAATCATTACCTTAATTATTGACAATATTAATTATTACCCTCATCATGAAAATATTAATTGTTATCTTTATTTGTTCTTTCCTGATAGAATGTTTGTTTTTTCATGACAATACTAGTATATTATTGAAAGTAGTACGAAATCATACTGCAAAGTTGCCGATACGGGCCGCGACAAACCTTCGTTTATAGAGATTCTGGCAACCTCTTCTTTAAATCGACATGTACGACTTTTAAAAAGTCATCATAAAGATATCGCAATGTTCAGTACTCATCTTGAAATCACCAAGTGAAAAATGTGTTAATAAATTATAAAATCATATTATCTTGCTGTAAGTTTACATATTTATCTTGCGTGACAATTTAATTATGAATAAAAACTCAAACAAACAAGTTTTAAGCCCCGGTCACACTGCACTCCACGTCCAAATCACGTTCAAATATCTGCTGGACGTGGTCGTACGTGGTAATTTTTGCCATAATTGTGCTTTGTACGGGATATGTCCGCCGGCGGCTGTTTCACTGCTGAAACACTGCCTAACCACGTCCAAACACGTCTAAGGCTAAAAGCGTTCGTGATAAGACGTTATACACACGCTATTACCCGTGATACCAACGCGGAACACCCGTCGAATGACCGTGGTCTGGCCGTGACAGACGGCTCAAGCTTTCGCGTCTTACCGCGTCTTTCCCAAGTCTTAATCACTACCGGAACACGGATTATCACGTGTGTTTCGCGTGCGTTGCACGTCTTTACCACGTTCACTGGCCGTGGTTGTCCGCAGAATTAAATTTTGAGCGCGAACAACAACGTCTGTTTCACGGGAGACCTTTTTTGGACGTGTTTTGGCCGTGATCAAGCCGTAAAGCGCAGTGTGACCGGGCCTTTAGGCCCCTTGACCTTTATCCAGTGTAACAAATGACAATGTATATGACAACTAAGTAAAATCCATCCTCTCCCTCTGGAAGAAATATTTTAATCTATACTGAAACTTCATTATGTCTTCTTTTTTTCAAGTTTTTTATTTAAAATTTGCTGACGTTTCCTGAAGTAAGCATTTGGCATTGGGCGTTAGAAATATATTTATATATACCATCATGCAATACAAAAAAAATTATAGAATCTTCTCACTTTTTTTCAGGGACCGGATCTTTGACTTTGAGTATTGTAAACTTACAGAATGCTGAATTTCTTCACAGAAAGTTAGTAAACATTAATGAAAGAATAAAATATAAAAGAGCGCCATTTCTAGTTGTTTTTTTTTTCATCATAAATGAAGACTTTTGATTTTTTAAGTGTACACAAATTTTGGAACTTCTCACTCTATAGTACATGTACTTATAATTTATATGACGTTATATTTTTTTCGGCTGATAATATTTATATAATTGTATCACAAAATATCCTAAGCAACTGAATATGGGGAGGCTTCTCCTTTTGTCGAGCAGTGGTTGAAAACT
Organism: Pinctada fucata; assembly: GCA_028142955.1. Lineage (NCBI taxonomy): Eukaryota > Metazoa > Mollusca > Bivalvia > Pterioida > Pteriidae > Pinctada > Pinctada fucata. The sequence continues at coordinate 46,980,656 of AP027104.1, read as the reverse complement.
TGATTTTTCCGTCTACACGTACAATTGGTATGATGTGAATTATTTGACGCAGTAATACAGAAATGATACAGTAGTACTAAAGATAAGTAGTAAATCCATAGTCATCCTTTTCAGCGTCATCGCTTTATTAATATAGTAGTTAAAAGGATACTCGTTTTACGCTTGAATTAAGGCTTGCTCTACAATGATATTTTTCTAATTCTTCACGAAAATAATGACAAAATATGACAGCAAGAAGAAATAATATATTTATTACAATCATCCGCTTGTATCACTTAACATAAGACATTATTGCGAAACACCAGACAATTAGATTCTGGAATTTAAAGTCCAACTAAAGAAAACTTAATGTTAATCATACAAAACAAATTACAGTTATCCATAGACTTTACACAATCTTGGTTTAAAATACAATAGGCTCATCAACGGGTCAAAACATGCATCTTTTTGGTATCTTCTTGGGTATTTTATAAACCATTTACCTTTAAATAATCCAAACTAACATGATTTTCCTTATTTTCAAAGTTAATCAGTCATTTGATCTCGCCATGGATGTACATACTTTCATAAAACATGTTCGAAATGATAAAGAAAATGACGATTTTGTGAATAACATTGAAAAATCAATAAATAAATCAATACTTTATGTGAATTCCGATTTGTTTCTGAAGCTTCCGGTTGTTCCTGAGAATATGGCTAAAAACCGTGCAGCGATATATATCCATGGAAATATGTTTGAAGAATTTGTACTGAAAGCTGCAAAGGGAGAAAGAAGTAATGTTTTTGTTATTAAAGACGAGTCTGTTAAAACAGTATGGAGTCGAATAAAGGAAAGAAAAAAGCAATTCAAAGAAATACACAACGAAAATATGACGCAAGATTATGAAGATGCCATGACTCTTGCTGGGATTCGTGCTTGGGAAACGTTATCTTCCCTCGCAAGATCCAGAAATTGTTCGAATCATGAATGTGAAGTTAAATTCGAAGAAGTGGTTCAGAATAAAACTGCAAGTAAACTGAAAGAATATTTGCGCGCTGACTTCGTTGCCAGAACGAAAACAACTGTTTTTCTTGTGGATCTGAAGTTTTCCTCCATGGAGACGTCAGCATTTGAAGAACAATACCTAGTTAATGGAATTCTGCAGGTGTTGATATATTCTTTAGTCATGGATATTGAGCCAGGTGACCTTAGCTTAGGAGTTCTGGTTTATTATGGAAGAGAAGGAATGGTTGTTTTATACACTACAGACATAAGGAATGATCAGGAAAGCATGGAGATTTTAAGGCAATGTATGAATATAACATGCTTAAAGCGTAATTCGTCAACAACTCAGAAAGCTTAAATTTATAACAATATAGCCTGGAATATGATATTAAAAATATATTACATCCATTATAAAGAAAGGCTGCCACAAAGTTGAATCAGCGAAATGCATGGTGAAGTGCACTTGCATTTCTGTTTCATAGCTTAGACATCAAATGCAGCGATGGACTGAATTCCCTATTTGTTTTTTTTTTTTATTTTAATTACTATGGGTAAACTGAAAAGTGGGAGGGTTGTGCGCATGTAATCCGGATAACAACACCATTTGCTACTAACGAGGCAGATAACCGTCCTTAGTCATGTTAGTCGGCACCGATGGCCCCTTGATCCCGTTGGTTTATATGTAGTCTTCTGTGTTTGTTTTGGTGTTCCTTGTCCGTTGTGCGTATCTTACTGTGTATGTTTACTCTGTGTTTTCGCTCAGGGTGTTTTGGTGTTTTGCTGGCGATGCTGCAACCGAGATTTGTTGGAGATCCCCTCCTTTTTTTCTTTGTTCTAGTTGCCTACTTTCGAGAGGAAAGTTTATATAGATGTCCTGATAGAAAATGCGAGAACAGATATATCTGAATGCCCAAACCGACCTAACTTTCTACCATTGGAGATACATGTAGCAATGTGCAAATGTGAGGATGGGGAGGAAATGCATGTTTTTATGTGAATGTCACAGAAAATAGGATTTTATATTTATTTGGATAGAGGCTGACAATTTTAAACGTGATTGGAGGGTACTTTTAGAATAGATGTTCTTTAAGCTGTTTAGATAGAATATGTTTGTTTTTCTGTTTAAGTTCAAATTTCTTACTTTTTATGTGAAGTATAGAATTTTAGTAAAATTGCACAAAATGATTGCTTACGATCATGATCGTTCTTTCAAATGACGTTGTATTAATTGCTATTTAATTATTGCAAAAGTCTTGAAATTGCCGTTTGGCTTTCCTTTGAACTAGTATCTCTGTATACTTAGATTATCTTTATCCATTAACATGATTAAGAAATAAATAATGTTAAGCTATTTTGATGTGTTACTCATGTGTTCTTTCATATCATTAATACTTTTCTGATTTTTTTAAAAATAAATATCGGTGCTTTCGGGAAAACCGCCCATTTCTGGAGATCATTTATTGCTTTTCAAAGTTATTTGCCAATAAGGGTTTGAAGTCGACACAGCGTCTTCTGTCCGTTATCGACCAAGAATCGGCACATTGAATCGGATCCGGGATCCTGTGAAACCGATCGAAAGCAGTCACATTTCCTGAAGTCCTGAAAAGAGCAACCAATGAAACAAGACTATGATAAAACAGTTAAATCATATTTTGCTTGGGAAGAAATGAAAAGATGTTTCAGGGACTTATACAAATGAGAATTTATTCTCCATGACGTCATAAAATTTGCAATGATATAAAACAATCTCCAAGCCTCGATCTTGCTACGCGTCAGACGTATTCATCCGCCATAGCAAATATTGTAGTGGAGAGTAGCGTAACGTAAATGAGCTGCCTGGAGTTTGATAAAACACGAGGTGACCAACAGAAAGTTCTGACGAATGTCAAAAGGAATAAATATGCATGAAGTTCGAAAGCCGTGTCACTTGCCCATCAAAAGTCTTAAGTTTAAAATACATGCGACACGCGGGGATTACTTCGTCGGTTGTCCGTTCGTCTGTCCGTCACACTTTAGGTGTCACTCCCATAACTTTTGACTGGTGGGTGATAGAGCTTTGAAATTTCACATGTGCATTCCTTGTGACAAAACCTTTCTACAAATACCCTTTTAACCTCGTGACCTTGATCTAGATGTTTGACCTTCTTTTGACCTTCTTTTCTGAAACTTTAAAACTGTACATTATTCTTGATTGAATAATGTAGGACTTAAAATGATATTTGACATGTGCATTTCTTGTTACCTTTCATCAGATACCAATAAGGGGGCGGGAAGGGGAGAGATTGAGGTCCCCCCCCCCCCTATCATACGGAAGATAGCAAATACTTCTAACCAAAACTATACGAATGTTTTCACGCACTCTTCGATTGTTCTCCATTGTTATGACGTCATTAACTTACTTGGGCAGAAAAGTTGCCCAAGTTTTAAGCAATGGCAAACTCCAGGCAGCTCAAGTTTACGTTCCGTTACCCTACTCTTCTTGTTTGACTGTAAGGAGGAGACAACTCTGTTCGGAGAAAGAAGCAATGGTTTAGGTAGGTGACGAAATGAAAAATCAGAACAGACACGCTGCACGCGCTGTATTTGCGATCTTGAGTATTGACAGAGGAAAGGATTTGTGACTAATATGAATCAAGGCAAAGCCTTTTTGTGCGAGCGGAGAGAAAATAAATATGACTATATAGAATATTTTCTTGCATTATAGACTATGACGGGTTATCTTATCTTGTAACAAAACTTTTTGTTTGGTGATTAACAAAAAAAAGGTAGTATAAGGCGAGTGGAAATACGGAAGCATTTGTAAAATTGGTCTAGACCAGCAGATGCACATTCTAAGAGGGGGGGGGGCTCAAAATATGGTTATTTATACGTCCCTGTTTTGACCTAGACCGGCAACTATTAGATTGGGGGGGGGGGGGGGGGGGCGTTCCAGTCACGGAAAACAAAAGGTGTCTGATTTTGAAAACTTATATTGATTAAGGATCTAGTTTAAAAAACTCCGTAGACTGTGCTCAGCTAGAAGTCGGTATCTTTTTTTTTTTTTAATTTCAAGCCATTTTAATTTTGTAAGAAAAATGTTAAATGTAATTAAATAACTCATTGCATATCCACCAAAAGAAAAAGTAGAGAACATATCGCAGATGTCAGACACAATCGTTCAAAGCCTGTTTCACAACATTTCAATAAAGAAACCATGCACTCAACATCGGACTTCAAAATTATTTAATACCGTGAAGCCATCCGGCCCGAGGCTTAGCACCATAACTATCGAAAAATTCTCAGACAAAATTTTGTCTTAGACTTAAGAAAATTCTCAGCTGAGAATTTGCCTCAAGTCTAAGAAAGTTTTACACCACGATCAAATTTAAGAATATTCTCCAAAGTTAAGAATTTTCTCAGCTGAGACGGCAGTTGCTAATGACGACGTCATCTTTAAGACGAACTTGTTACGCGACGTCATGCATGTTTTTTCCCGCTTTTAATGATGTGACTCTATTTCTCGTTAAAACGTTTTAGATCACAAAACGGAAGGTCGCAAAAACTTCTAAACCAAGATTATACGAATGTTTTTACTCACTTTTTGATTGTTTTTTATTGTTTTAATTGGACAGAAAAGTTGCCCAAGTTTTTTTTACAATGGTTTAGGTGTAGTTGTGATCTTGCGTACTTATTAACTTAAAGATACAGTGTCCCTAAAAATTTGTTTTATTGAAATTCTAAAACTTATTTCGTAGGGTCTAGATTGAGAAAAAAAGGAACCATAAAAATTTTATTTGAAAATATGCAGTAACGACCATAATATTGTCGAATTTGTGAAATTAAATCTCCATAATTATACCTCTATTGTGAAATCGCAATACATTGAAGTCATGCTAGTGGAATGAATTAGAGCTGCGCAAACGGCTTTTACTGCGAATGTATGCGTCAGATTCCCCTAAAAATTTGATATCATACAAATGAGAATGTAAACTTTCAGATATTCTTAATATCAAATGGACCGTGCCTAACTATTTACCTCATATATTCTCTTAAACAATAAATTCAAACCGAAAAATCTGTGTTCACCTTATAATTTTGCGGTTCGCTTCGCTCGCCAATCATTGAAGTAAAATGACCAATTGGTTTTGAAAAAGTGGGTAAATGACCCTTTTTCAAAAATTCATGTATTTGATCTGAAATAGATGGCACAAACGTAAAAAAAAAAGTTCAATCCCACGTACATGTACATGTATATTGTGCAATGTTTAACATCATAACTGTGTAAAAACATTTGGCTCACCATTATTCTAACTACATGTATTGTTTTTCATTTCAGATAAACATACATGTATTGTGCAAAACTGACCTCACCGGGCCAGGGCTTATTTTAATCATCCGATTTGCTTGATTGAAGTAGCTCCACCTGATCCCGGAGGCCGGTAATTTTGCTACGATTCTAACTTTTGCGTCGCTCGTTAGATAGGCTATATGCTTTGAGTTTATGATAAATAAAATAATTTAGTGAAACATTTATCAAGTACATTAAAAGATTTGACTAATAGAGATAACGGACAATACACACATGTATTTGCATGAATAAGGATCCGTCTATGCGATTTCTACTACAGAAAATTTACAAAAATGAAATTAGGCCGAATGGCGATCAACTGACACCAGCAGGGGCGTAGCTGCCTATACACCAGCACGCCATGCGTGCACCTCGCGGAATTAGAAAAAAAAATATGCATGGATTTTTTCAGGGAGAAAGAGAGAGAGAGAGAGCTTTTCTATGCACACTAGATTGTCTCCCATACTTTTACATTTTACACTTAAAAATATCGCCATCTTCTTTAAAATTGCATATTTTTAGCAAAAATACCAATTCCTTTTGGTAAGTCTTTTTGACATTCATGTGTCTGAAATGAATCCTCATCAGTGGTACTTCAAGCAAATATGATTCAAAGATGAATTTAACTAAACTTCTTAACCTTGAAAGATGGATTCAAGTCACAACTGAAGTACATATCCGTGTAGGAATCAGGCAGATGAAATACCTTCACATTTTTTGCAAAACTTTACTCTTTCGAAATGCGCTCAGATTAACCCTTCCCGAACGAATTTTCTACATATTTTGATGGTGAAAAAAGTTATGAGGGCACCATATTTGGTTGAATTGTACAGAGAAAATTTCCCGCCATTTTCCCTTCATAATCCTTTATAAATGAGGTGAATATCACACTTCACCATCGCTACCCTGAGAAATGAATTGACATAATATTATGTTGACTTGTACCACATATATCTATATGTCTCAAACAGAAATAAAACGTTTTGTAAAAAAAATTAATGTATCACCCATGCCTGATTCTTACGTGGACCTATGTATACACTTCAATTTTTGCAGTTCCTTAATATTGAGAGTAATTTCATATGAAAAAAATAGTCTCAAGTTTGTGAAGATTTCATCTACAAAGCAAGGATTTGGGTTGAAATTTTGAAAATTTTCTCGGGGGAGGCCCCCCGAACCCCCACATGCAGGAGGTGTGACCCCCACCCGCACCCTCCCCCTCTCGGCGCTACGCGCCTCAAATGAAGCCTTTGGCTTTGTCGCAACCGGATTTGTAATAACGACCGGATTTGTAATAAACTAGATTTATTACATATTAGGTGATTACACATGTCCCAACCGGATTTGTAATAAAACCCGAAATTGTAATAAACTACGAACATAGTCAAGGTCACTCGGAAGTTTCTTCTTTCTTTTTCTGGCTTTCGATTCTCTCCTTCTGTCTGTCTCATTTTCATAATTGAGAATATACTGTCTCGTATTAATAACCTTAAAATATTGAGGTGTAGCACGATAAAGAATCCGATAAAATCCACACAGATATTGACGTACTAATCATTTTAAAGGACCAATAGCCTCCTCTCACTGGATCAAAAGGAAGAATTCAAGACCCAAAGAGTGGCCAAAAGATTATACTTAAGTATTTATTACATATTAGGTTATTACATATTAGGTTACACGTCCCAACCGGATTTGTAATAAAACCCGAAATTGTAATAAACTACGAACATAGTCTAGGTCGCTCGGATGTTTCTTCTGTCTTTTTCTGGCTTTCGATTCTCTCCGTCTGTATGTTTCATTTTCATGATGCACAATATACCGACTATTAATAACATTAGTATTCATGTATTGAGGTGTAGCACGATCAAGTATCCGTTAAAATCCAAACAGATATTGACGTACTTATCATTTTAAAGGACCAATAGCCTCCTCTCACTGGATCAAAAGGAAGAATTCAAGACCCAAAAAGTGGCAAAAAGATTATACTTAAATATTTATTACATATTAGGTTATTACATATTAGGTTACACGTCCCAACCGGATATGTAATAAAAACCGAAATTGTAATAAACTACCAACATAGTCTAGGTTGCTCGGAAGTTTCTTCTTTCTTTTTCTGGCTTTCGATTCTCTCCGTTTGTCTCATTTATATGATGGAGAATGTACCATAAAAGGATTGAGGTGTAGAACGAGAAAGTCTCAGATAAAATTCATACAGATATTGAACTATTAACCATTTTAAAGGATCAAATGCCTCGTCTCACTGCATCAAATGGAAGAATTCAAGACCAAAAAGTGACCAAAAGATGATACTCAAGTATTAAGTATTTATTACATATTAGGTTATTACATATTAGGTTACACGTCGCAACCGGATTTGTAATAAAAACTGAAATTGTATTAAACTACCAACATAGTCTAGTTTGCTCGGAAGTTTCTTCTTTCTTTTTCAGGTTTTCGGTTCTCTCCGTCTGTCTGTCTCCTTTTCATGATGGAGAATGTACCGTCTCTTGATAACATAATAAGAATTGAGGTGTAGTACGAGAAAGTCTCAGATAAAATTCATACAGATATTGAACTAGTAATCATTTTAAAGGATCAAATGCCTCGTCTCACTGGATCAAATGGAAGAATTCAAGACCAAAAAAGTGACTAGAAGATGATACTCTCGTATTTATTACATATTAGGTTATTACATATTAGGTTACACGTCCCAACCGGATTTGTAATAAAACCCGAAATTGTAATAAACTACGAGCATAGTCTAGGTCACTCGGAAGTTTCTTCTTTCTTTTTCTGGCTTTCGATTCTCTCCGTCTGTCTGTCTCATTTTCATAATTGAGAATATGCCGTCTCGTATTAATAACCTTATAATATTGAGGTGTAGCACGATAAAGAATCCGATAAAATCCATACAGATATTGACGTACTAATCATTTTAAAGGACCAATAGCCTCCTCTCACTGGATCAAAAGGAAGAATTCAAGACCCAAAGAGTGGCCAAAAGATTATACTTAAGTATTTATTACATATTAGGTTATTACATATTAGGTAACACGTCCCAACCGGATTTGTAATAAAACCCGAAATTGTAATAAACTACGAACATAGTCTAGGTCCCTCGGATCTGGCTTTCGATTCTCTCCGTCTGTATGCTTCATTTTCATGATGCACAATATACCGACTATTAATAACATTAGTATTCATGTATTGAGGTGTAGCACGATCAAGTATCCGTTAAAATCCAAACAGATATTGACGTACTTATCATTTTAAAGGACCAATAGCCTCCTCTCACTGGATCAAAAGGAAGAATTCAAGACCCAAAAAGTGGCAAAAAGATTATACTTAAATATTTATTACATATTAGGTTATTACATATTAGGTTATACGTCCCAACCGGATATGTAATAAAAACCGAAATTGTAATAAACTACCAACATAGTCTAGGTTGCTCGGAAGTTTCTTCTTTCTTTTTCTGGCTTTCGATTCTCTCCGTTTGTCTCATACTCATGATGGAGAATGTACCTTCTCTTGATAACATTATAAGGATTGAGGTGTAGAACGAGAAAGTCTCAGATAAAATTCATACAGATATTGACTATTAATCATTTAAAGGATCAATGCCTCGTCTCACTGCATCAAATGGAAGAATTCAAGACCAAAAAAGACACCAAAAGATGATACTTATAAGTATTTATTTCATATTAGGTTATTACATATTAGGTTACATGTCCCAACCGGATATGTAATAAAAACCGAAATTGTAATAAACTACCAACATAGTCTAGGTTGCTTGGAAGTTTCTTCTTTCTTTTTCTGTCTTTCGGTTCTCTCCGTCTGTCTGTCTCATTTTCATGATGGAGAATGTAACATCTCTTGATAACATGATAAGGATTGAGGTGTAGCACTAGAAAGTCTCAGATAAAATTCATACAGATATTGAACTATTAATCATTTAAGGATCAAAAGTCTCGTCTCACTGCATCAAATGGAAGAATTCAAGACCACAAAAGTGACCAAAAGATGATACTCAAGTATTTATTACATATTAGGTTATTACATATTAGGTTACACGTCCCAACCGGATTTGTAATAAAAACCGAAATTGTAATCAACTACCAACATACATAGTCTAAGTTGCTCGGAAGTTTCTACTTTCTTTTTCTGGTTTTCGGTTCTCTCCGTCTGTCTGTCTCATTTTCATAATGCAGAATGTACCGTCTCTTGATAACATAGGAATTGAGCTGTAGCATGAGAAAGTCTCAGATAAAATTCATACAGATATTGAACTATTAATCATTTTAAAGGATCAAAAGACTCGTCTAACTGCATCAAATTGAAGAATTCAAGACCATAAAGTGACCAAAAGATAATACTCAAGTATTTATTACATATTTGGTTATTACATATTTGGTGATTACATATTAGGTTATTACATATGAAGTTACACGTCCCAACTGGATATGTAATAAAAACTAAAATTGTAATAAACCGCCAACATAGTCTTGGTTGCTCGGAAGTTTCTTCTTTCTTTTTCTGGTTTTCGATCCTCCTCGTCAGCTATCTCATTTTCATGATGGAGAATGTACCGGCTCTTGATAACATTATAAGAATTTATGTGTAGCACGAGAAAGTTTCAGACAAATTTTTTTCAAAGGATCAAAAGCCTCGTCTCACTGCATCAAAGGGAAGGATTCACGCCATAAATGACAACATATGCATATAAATTGAGAGATACAATATTTACTTTGCACCGACTTTGGAAAGCTATTTCCTTTAAAATGGCATATGGTGTGATTATCCGGATTTCGTGAACCCCCCCCCCCCCCAAGTTATCCGGATACATGGAGGACTTCCTTGACATACAGTTGTTGTATACTTATTTCACCGCGATTCAATTAGCACTGCTGTAAATGAGCATTTTCATTGGTCTGGCCTGACCCCGACCTTCTACTCAGCTCAGGTCAGACTAATTCGATATCAAAGTCTCGAAGTCATTATTTTCACATATCGACATAGTTATTACATTTAATGAATAACAACTAGCTAGCTGTGGTTTGTTGTCCAGTTATTCCCCGAGTCGCATGAACCAATGAAATTATCACCGAGCCGCGAATATTGTTTTGCACGAGCTTTATAGCACGTGCATGGGCTTCGCGGCTCGGTGATAGATTCATTGGTTCATGCGACTCGGGGAATAACTGGACAACAAATCACAGCTAGCTAGTTATTATTTCTATTCTAATATTGTTTTGCATTCTAATATTGTTTTGCACGAGCTCTATAGCACGTGCATGGGCGGAGCTTAGCAAACTGTAAGTTTCAGTGGCGGATTTAGGGGGGTGCGGAGGGGGCGTCCGCCCCCCCCCCCCGGCACTGACCCAAAAATTTTCAAAAAACCCTATATTTTGGCCCATTTTCAGTAAAAATTAGCAAAATTCGCCCCTTGACCCCCCGGCAGAGGGGGCGCTGGATCCGCCACTGAGTTTGTTGGAGATTTTACACCAGGCGAGTTCTATAGTACATATAGGGATAAAATCTCAAGTCATGTTAGAATTATGATTTCACCTCGTGAAAATTATGATTAAAGTATATGTATATCATAGATCAGAAAAATCATACTGAGCGAGGACGTTTATGAACTTTCTACGATATTGGAAAATCTCCAGGACGCGGACCTTGCATCGAAAACAGCGTTATGTACAACCGCAAAAGTAAAATAACATTAAAACATGAACAACCAGACACACAATAGTCTGGTTGCCATTCATGAAACCCAAAAACTAGGTACGCACAAAATGCTTTTGCATGAAAGTGTTGTGAATACCCTCTACTTTGATAATCCACCGGATGCCACTCTGGCATCCTTGGGCATTTCGAAATTTTTGGGTAAAAAGGAGATTTTATGAAGAAAAACCGTTGAATATCGGGGAAAATGCAATTACTTTTTCTATGCTGCAGCTAGAACAAATTTGTTGTTCTAGCTACAGCATGGAAAAAGTAATTGCATTTGTCCCAAAACACCTATCAAATTAACAAAGGATACCTCAAATGCAAACTTTTGTATACAAAAAGTAATGCAGCATTTTATAGTAATAAAAAGGTTTCCCGAAATTAATGATTAAAAAAAAACTGTGATTATCCCGCAAAATATCAAAATAATTAAAAAATATCTTCTGGCTCATTAAACTTTAAAAATTATAGGAAACCTCTCCTTCTGCGTTTTATTAAAATATATGAATTATAAAAAATATTCACAGAAATAGCGATTTTTGAACATAAATACGGGTTTTTGTCCCAAATTGCATAGAAATTGAAATTCAGTTATCAAATTACCTTCCTAAGGAAAAAGTGATAAGAAACAGCATCCTAGCAAAGCTAAAATGTGTAAATTAAAACAGATTAAAAGAAATAGTGCTTATGTTCTCAAAATAAGTGTTTTTTGCATAAAAAATGCATGTTTTACCCATAAATGTTGCTTTTCATGAATCATTACATTCAATTTCACATTCCTTTTCAAAAAAAAAAAAAAAAGAAAAAAAAAAAGAGAAGAATATGAAATATATGTCAATTGAAAAAAGGAGACTTTTAAGGGAAGCAGGAATAAATGAAAATTTTCTCAAATATCTGTGAATTTTTGCAAAACTTAAACTTTTCACCCCAAAACATGCAGTAAAAGTATGAATTGGAACTTGTAACTTATTTCATTTGAAGGAGCACAAAAAATACTATCTATTCACATTTTAAAATGTTTAAAGTCATCATCCATATGAATATTATAGATTATTTATCGAACTAAACTTGGTCTATTTTCAGTATTTTTTTTTTTACGAAAAAACATGTTTTTCCCCTAAAACACCACTTTTGCCATAGAAAATTGCATGAGACGATTTTAAAGCAAACAAAATTCTACAAGGTTTGGCTGATTTTGGAGGATCAAGGGGGGGGGGTGCAGCCAACCCAGTGATACATACCTGATTAGTTATTCTAACTATAGCATGAAAAGGCATTGCAATATCCCAGTTTTCAGGGATTTTTCATTCAAAAATCATTCTTTTCCCATTTTCGTACTGGCAAATTGCTAATCTGACATTCAAAAATGAAAGGCAGTAAATTAACTTTGACTTTGGTACCGAAATATATATTTTATCTACAGTATGAAAAATGATATATTTTCCCAATTTTTAACGATTTTTTGTCGAAAATCCATAGTTTTCCCCCGTTTCATGGACAAGTAAATTGATGAATTGAGCTTGAGACTTAAAGGAAATGTCATTGCCGTTCTTTTGATACCAAATTTGTTGCTCTAGCTGATGTTGTATATCGTTTATATATTTTCATGATTATTGGAAAGGAATTATTCTGTGTTTCCATTGAAAACCACTTTGTGATTGTCTTTGTCATGCAAATTAGCTTGCTCGACCAAATATTTACAAGGGCTGTTTAATATGTTGTAACTCTATTTCATTTCAGGCCTTCTTCCCAATGGGTTGGTCTCATTTGGTATTTTTATCGACTGGGTAACACTCAAAGATAATTGAGTATCTTTTTTTTTTTTTTTGAAAATGGACAAATTCTGTAAAAGTGATATGGTCCAATATTTGCATAACAGTATCCATATGATCAATATCAAAACCTCGAATTGCTGTATGTCATACATATTCATCCGCCAGAGCAAATACATTCTTGTTCATTACAGTCTGTTCCATCAAGACATGACTGCAATTTCATCTTTATTTAACTTTTTTTAACATACTCTCGTTCTTCAAAAGACTTTCATTCATTTCCAAAACTTAAGACAGGTCCAATGATGACGTCATAAATACCGTGGGTAGCCATCAGAACAACCAAGAAAATAAGGGTTTCTTTAAAATGGTATTGGAGCCTGAACAATGCTGGCAATGCTGATTGTGGTAATGCTTAAAATATATCAACATGTTTGACAAATATTTAATCCTTAAATATGAGGCTCCGAACATTTTGATCAGCCCTCGTAACAAGATTATTCATAAGTATATTTTCTGTTACTTATGACTAAGAGGTAATTTGAAGAAGATCAAGGTATATTCAATTTTCATTTTTTCAAAAAAAAAGTCATATAATGATTTGAATGAAGGGCATGGAATACTAAAATTGTTTCTAGTGTAGTATATTCATGGTATTTACCTGAAAAGAAATTGTTATGAGTACACATGGTAATTGTCTCTCTCCATTCCATGATAATTGGTTCGTGTATTTTATCTTGATTCAGATGTTTTTGTTCCATTGCTGAATATAAACGATGTCATAATTTGATGCTAGAATATACTAGCTTTCCTGAACCCATTTTACAATTGCGTATTACTGTTTCCAAATAAACGATTTCAATTGATATAATGTTGCTCCTTTATGAGATGAAGAATAATATGTGAGAATTATCACATGATACACGTGTTATGCAGTGATATAAAGCCATTTCGTATTCAAATATTATGATAACATCTTACATAACGCTTCGGAGCATTACAAGTTCTTCATCCTTTATGACGTCAAAATAGAAACGGCGATATTTCAAAAGATAAATGATGACGTCATAATAGCGGACCAGAATAATAAATTCTCCCACTGTGAATTGGGATATCCATGGAAACGCTGGGAAAAGATATCCTTGTCTTACCCCTATGGAGTAAGATAACATTTTCACGTGCCTTTTGACTGTAACGTCAATTGTGACGTCATACCTGATTGCTGCGTTAGCCGATCAAAAAATGAAAAAGAATACAAAAAATCTCAATTATGAGAACTTTTTAGACAGTGGCAGGAAAAAAATCAATCCCCAGATGTGATCAGGGACACGGAAATCCAACCCTCGTGTCCAGGATTTGCTTTTGTCCACGACTCGGCAAGCCTCGTCGTGGCACAAGCAAATCCTGGACACTCGGGTTGGATTTCCTTGTCCCTGATCACATCTGGGGATAGATTCTATTAATCTATCATCCCTTTGTGGACTGCAAATCATTGATGCTCGGTTTGTATTTCCCTGTCCCTTTACAAAGGGGTGATTGATTATTTTCTCTCACCCATATATTTATACATAGGTAATTCATAGATACAGTAAACATTGCTTGTTTTCCTTAAGTTAAATGTTGCTCTATATGACCGTCAAACAATGCTAAACCTACGTAAACGTCTATGACGCCACATCCGGGGGTGCGAGACAGAGTTTTCTCTCACTAGAGAGACTGATTTGTCTGTGAAATAAGGTGTCAGAAAAAATGTTGACTCATCCTGCAGGGTGAAATAAGCCATTCCGGAAGCGTTTTAACTTTAACGTCATTGTGACGTCATACATGATTGCAGCGTTAGCCGATCATAATATGAAAACAATACATAAAAACCCTCAGTTTTGAGCTCTTTTAGATAGTGAGAGAAAAATAATAAATCACCAGATCTGATCATGGACACGGAAATCCAACCCTCGTGTCCAGGATTTGCTTTTGTCCTCGACTCTGTAAGCCTCGTCGTGGCACAAGCAAATCCTTGACACTCGGGTTGGATTTCCTTGTCCCTGATCACATCTGGAGATAGATTCTATTAGTCTCAAGACTGGTAAATCTGTAGAGATCTCTGTCCAGAGTGAAAGAATACATATCCCTCTCTCATGTTTAGAGAGGTTGAGTTAAGGAATGAGTGTCTTATTTTTTGCATTCATGGCACTCTAGTTCGACAAGAGCAAATCTCGTGAACCGCGAAGAGGTTCTCGAAAGATTTGCGCCTGTTTAACCAGAGTGTAAAAGCAATGAATGCAAAAAATAAGAAATTGAGTGAAAACTTAAACTAAATGTTCTACGTGTGTCAATTCTCCCTACCAGAAAGGGCAATAAATAGTCCACTGCAAAGGATCAAAATATACGGTTTAATATTCAAAATAATTGAATAAGTTTTATTTTTAAAACGTTTTCACGATGTGTTTCAACTTTTTATAAACAATTTGAAGAAAATATGGCCCTATTCATTAGTAGTCAGTAGTCAGTGCTGCATAAATTCGTTAACAAATGGACTATTTCAAAGTTTTCACAATAACTACCTGTTGTAAATATCTTCAAAAGCATTGTCATGAATATTTTGAGCTTTTTATAATCAATTTGAAGAATATAAAGCCTTATTTATAATGAGAGTAGTAAGTGCTGCATAAATTCTTTTCGGTAGCGCAATCCACGTTGAAGTACAAATGAACTCTGTTGGCACTGTACGTATACTTGTACATAGAATTGTTATACGTACATGTGTATTTCAATGATTTGAGGGGATCATATTTTTTGTTGTCCTCGTCTGCTTCTTTTCTTTATATCGTCTAATTCCCTATACACATGTTGGGAATCTCCTCCTGCTCGCAAAATCGGAATCAATATGCCCTGCCCATTGTTTGAAATTCTTGCGCGAACGTTATGCGAGTGGGGCTAACCTGTGTTCATCGTGAAATGAATGTCAAAATTTAATGGGCGTATAACATAGGAAATCAACTTGCTATGTAAATATTCCTACATGTAATCATTCGGATTAATAAATAGCCTCGACCTTTTCCTTCGAAAGAAAAAAAGACTCGGACGTCAGACGGTGCCATTTTAAAAATAGTTCCATCTATTAGTTGTTGGGGTTTTTTTGGCTTGAATTCTTCAATTCTATGCAGAGAGACGACGAGGCTTTTGATCCTTTAAAATGATTACTAGTTCAATATCTGTATGGATTTTATATTTGAATGTTGAAACTTTATTTATCATAATGATATGAAGAGACGGTACATTCTCCATCATGAAAATGAGACAGACAGACAGAGAGAACCGAAAACCAGAAAAAGAAAGAAGAAACTTCCGAGCAATCTAGGCTATGTCTAGTTCATTACAACTTTGGTTTTTATAATTGTAGTTATGCCCTAAAGCATAACTGCACGTTATCTCAACGAATAAGCATAATTTATTTATTATAACGTCTATATTTGTATTTTCCTCCATACGTATATTAAACTGACCAAGGAAGATAACTCCTTCAGTCATGTCTCAGTATAATCCGGAACGTACATGTACGTGTTGGTTTCATCAAATAACAACACAAACTGCGCATTTCGAGATGGCGTGCTCTCTGCTGAGGAAAAACTAGAATATTTAACTAAAACATTTCGTTTTCTGTTGCCAAGTGCGAACATTTAATTTCTTGCTATCGATGTGTACGACTTCCTGCTGCCATTGGACTTATATCAATTCATCCGACTAGTACACCTACATGTAATTCAGACGTTCAGCAGTACGGCCACGGGTACAGCATGCAGCACGGCCTGGGTGTGATGTTGACCTTGTCTCCTACGACGCCTGCTCATGGCACATGAGTGATGCTTTGGCTGGACACCGTGATGTGTTAGCGTCTTCCTACCCCTCCGTATTTAGATAGTTTGATTTAATAGTGGTAACCCAAAGTCGGTAAAGTATAGTATCGTCCAATTTTATTTTTCAGACAGGTCAGTAGGTAAAAGTGATTTGTACACACGTGAGCTCGCCTAGTTTTATTGAAAACACGACTTCTATCAAGTTCTATGTATTTTCTTCCTACAGTTTCGATTGGGTCTTAAAATTTAAGTTATTCTAATGCGTTCAAACCCTTCTCTTTGGGATCATGACCAGGGCCTTTGAAATTTGGGGGAAAATAGCTGAATTCTACAAAATTGGGGAAAGTATCAATAGATTTGAATGACTATTGACGTCAAATTTGGTAATTCTAATCCCCCCCCCCCCTTTTTATCGATTTGTACATGAGACGTTAAATTAAAAAAAAAAAAAAAAAAAAAAAATTCGTCCATTCTTAAGTTATTCAGAAGCTCACCTGTGTCACAATATCGGTTATATTGATAACAATCTTACCCCATGCATGATGCAACGTTTTAAAACTATTTCCGATCATTTTGCTTCAGTTTTTATATCGTCAATTTTCTTTTTACAAGGAGACTTTAAAAAATATATATAATAATGGAAGTGTTTGTCACACTAGCAATTTTATATCACTCTCACTCAGTTTCTGATTGATATACTGTGCAGTTTGCATTTTATATTTATATCTATTTGTTTATATACGTAATGTTTGTATGTTTATTAATCAGTTATATCAGATATTGTTTATTTAGTTATTTACTTATTCATGATCACATCTTTTGTATTTACTTATTCATCTACCTGTCTACATTTGTATTAAATTCATCTATCCGCCTACATTCGTATTAATGCGCTTCATTAACTAAGTTCATGTCGAATCCCCCGTTTGAGTATAGTTTTAAAACATAGCATCAACAACAACAAATATTTTAGTTGATTAACATGATTAGTGTGTTAAAAAAAAAAAATAAATAAAATAAAATTCAGCCAATCAGGCTGATGATTATGATTTTATGTTATATTATTTATTTATTTATTTATTTATTTATTTATTTATTTATTTATTTATTTATTTATTTATTTATTTATCTTCCGCAGATATCTGTCCATTTGCTTATTCATTCATTCATAGAATTAGATGAAACTTTAGACTGAAGTTTTTTTTTTTTTTTTAAGGCTTTAGTATGCACAAATGAGGGTGCTCATGCATACATGTAGCTTCCTTCTCATAACTTATATTCGTAGTGTGTCTGGGTATACAATGTTAACATTATTGGTATTGAGTTTATTGTAATCGTGATAACTATCATACCATTGATCCTTACCTCATATTCAAAATGGGTCTCATAAATAAATAAGTCAGATCCTGAAATAATGTTAAATATGCAGTTATGATTAAAAAAAAATGGGTCAAACCCCTTTTGGAAACAACAAACTTATTCGAAACATTCAAGGTCACTCACATAATTTAATCAATTTTTTTAATCTGGACGTATTACACACTATTTCAAACCATGTCTTAACCCGAGTGCATATGCACTTCGAACAGACTGTCAAAGTACCACTGATGTCAATATTTGTCACATTGTAATAAATTCTTGTGTGATGTAACAAGTACCTGCCAGCCATGCAACTTTGTTACATGGTTGTAGTACATTCTCGTGTTAATTAGTGTTATACAGATACAGATACTTTATTCCTTAAATCGTACGATTTATCGGTTACAAGGAGTACAATGATAATTCATATATATAATGGCATAACGTGTAGTCTAATTAGTATATTACAAACGTTATAAGTGTATGTCAGTCATTTCTAACATTAAGTAACTGTCATCAGACTATCGTTGAAATGTCTTGAATCTTCAGAAGTCATGCAATTAACATAATCAATGAGACTTTATTCTTTAAACCAGATACAAGAAAATACATAATTAAGTGATACTCTTAAAATAACAAATCGGCAAAACTGCAGATAAACTAGTACAAATAAAGCTAAAACAGAAAATGATTTAAAATAACTTCATACTTATACGAATATCATATATGTGATTACTAATCTCGTAAATTTATATGAATAAGAATCAGAAATCATTTATTCGAGTGTCGCAAATCACATTTACAAGGTTATAATTACAATAAGATCAGTACATAATTTTGGAATTTTACGCCCACTCATACTTGACTACGAGACACTGTTCCATGTTCACATGTATCGCATTATATACATTAAAGTTCACATTATATTATAATAATATATGTGTGTAAGCTTTCTTTCATAGACATACTCCCACCACATAGGCGTCCGTTTCGGAATAGCGCGTCTCTGACGTAGCCGCCATTACACCAAGACCAATAAGGTTAAATTTTAAAATGATGCAACTTTTCCCGACTATGTCATACAGTTTGCCCTTATCAATATATAAAGAATTGAACTTAAAGAGTATCAAAAATTACCGATAATGGTAAGAGATTCTCTTGCATTTTAAAAATAGATAAATAAAGGAATGAATAAATAAATAAATAAAAAAAAATCACTGGTTCGGTGTATGCAACTGAAGGATTTCGAAATAAGAATAAATTCAACGGCACCTAACCGCACCTTTCTAGTGCGTACACATCAATTGCATTCTGGCCACACCCCTGGGCGTAATATAAAATAGAGGGCTCTAGGATCTCTTACTCATTTTCATATACAGTCCACTATTGAGGATCACGTGTCTGATGCAATAAATTAACACTAAGGAACATTTATTAAAATGCCAATAGCATTAAACAATATCATAAATTAAAAAGAAAAATTAATAAATAACCAAATAAATAAAGCAATGAATAAACAACCCTCATCTGGAAGAGGTCCCTATTCCATCTCCCTCATCAATTTAGGTTTAATCTTTAATGTAAGAAGATTAAGAAAATATTCATGCACGAAGCCATCTGGAAGTCATTAACAAAATTTTAAAGAAAAGGTTATATTTACTGGCATGATAATTTATTTGATCCTAAAAATCACATAGAATTAAAAAAAATAATAAAATAAATAAAATAATAATAATAAAAACAAACAAACAAACAAAAACAATAACCCCCTAAACAACAACAACAAACAAACAAATAAAACAACTGTTCCCTTTACAACCTAACGATTTTTAAACGTATGCTAAATATTTTCCAAACAGTCATAACATAACAGAACTGGAGGGCAGAATCAATCATGGAATACATAAATTAATTTTTCTCTTAATAACTGGCCAAAAAAAAAAAAAAAAAAAAAAAAAAAAAAAAAAAAAAATAGATAAATGGAAAAAAAAAGAAAAAAAGAAACCACTTCGATCTACCTTTTCCTTTATATGGGCCGGTTTATCGACACGAAATAATGACGTCAATATTTGCGAACTGCGTCTCGAGATAGTTGATGCACACGAAGCCCACATATCTGTATCACATGGGCCAGCTTTGTATCATATAGGACAGCACGTTAGAATGAGCTTAATAATCTACATTAAACAGCGTCATAGTATTGTATCTCGTGTTCAAAATATGGTGCGATCTTTATTCGCCTTACATAACATCCAATCGGATAAATCAGCCTTACGCGATCACACCTTCCCCCTATGGTAAGATGATTAATGGGTCAAGGTCAGCGTTATTTACATCTTAGAACCCTTCATGTATCTAAATATGGTACGATCTTTATTCGCTTTACATACCAAACAATATGATAAATTAGCATTATGCGATCACATTTCGCCCTTAAGATGATTATTGGGTAAAAGTTAGTTAACGGGTCAAGGTCAGCGTTATATACCTCTTACATAGCCTCTCATATATAAGAATGAAATTGTCGCTTTTCATGACGTTACATCCACGTAAAAAATACGACATATACATACAATCGATATTGTCGATAAATGTAGACTGCGGTCTAGCGGCATTTTTCTATCATGCCTATGATGCCTTCGAATAAGAAAGAGTGGTATTTAATATGGCAGTTCTGTCATGGCGCTCGGTTTCTGCAAAATCGGCCGCTTTGTGGCGGATGCCTTTCGAGGGTTATCATCAATAATCCTCGAAAGTCATTATGGCAGAATTTTGCTTTGAAACCTCGCTTCAGTTTCTGTTGTCTTCCAGACTCTGAGCCAATAATTGGGGTTTATTATTGATTTGTATTGATTATCTACGACATATACAATTGAATGTCGTCGTAGACCATTGATTTAGTTATATTGTCAAAATATTGATTTATTGATATTGAAATATTGCACATATTTCATTTCAACTTATGAGCTATTGAGCATTGAACTATGAACTATTGAGCATTGAACTTGATGAACAATTGAACTGAACTTATATTCAAGAACTAAGAAAAATCAACTTACTGAGCATTTAATTCATTTGCCTATTGTGCATTGAACTATTGAATATTGAATATCTATTTCAAATAAAGCCATGACATGAACCGCCAATCATCTTCCTTTGCTTTATTCTGTAGAGATAATTGTAGTTATGCCCTAAAGCATAACTGCACGTTATCTCAACGAATAAGCATAATTTATTTATTATAACGTCTATATTTGTATTTTCCTCCATACGTATATTAAACTGACCAAGGAAGATAACTCCTTCAGTCATGTCTCAGTATAATCCGGAACGTACATGTACGTGTTGGTTTCATCAAATAACAACACAAACTGCGCATTTCGAGATGGCGTGCTCTCTGCTGAGGAAAAACTAGAATATTTAACTAAAACCCTCCCCTCCACACCCTTTCTCGTTACTTTTATAATTCACTCCACGAACTCTAATCTTCAGTTGTGCTTATCTCATATTCTTCCTCATACAATCATATATTATTTCAATGTCAAAGTTTACATTCAATTTCCATGTTTTCTCGCTTGTTTCACTTTTATTTCAGCAACATCTACCAAGATTCGGGATAATGCTCGACGTACATGTAGATTCTCCATTTGATTGGACTTGCTGGGAATTCATGTATCTAGGACCCATGCCTACATCTGCGACCCTCTTACATTGAACTTCATGATGGGTACCCGCTCAAGTTCCGGTTGTCAGTCCAGATTACCTGCTCGTACCACCTCGCCTTAAACGCGTCATGGCTTTCCTATTCCTGTCCAAGTTCATTGTTTCAAAAACTGCAGTTCCGCTCATTAAAAACTGTCTTAGTGTCCAGCAGAATTTTGCTTTGAAACCTCGCTTCAGTTTCTGTTGTCTTCCAGACTCTGAGCCAATAATTGGGGTTTATTATTGATTTGTATTGATTATCTACGACATATACAATTGAATGTCGTCGTAGACCATTGATTTAGTTATATTGTCAAAATATTGATTTATTGATATTGAAATATTGCACATATTTCATTTCAACTTATGAGCTATTGAGCATTGAACTATGAACTATTGAGCATTGAACTTGATGAACAATTGAACTGAACTTATATTCAAGAACTAAGAAAAATCAACTTACTGAGCATTTAATTCATTTGCCTATTGTGCATTGAACTATTGAATATTGAATATCTATTTCAAATAAAGCCATGACATGAACCGCCAATCATCTTCCTTTGCTTTATTCTGTAGAGATAACGTATCTGGTTAGGACGTGCAGCCTAATATGTAATAACCTAATATGTAATAAATACTTTAGTTTCATAATTTGGCTACTTTTTTGTCTTGAATTCTTCCCTTTGATCCAGTGAGACGAGGCTTATGATCCTTTTAAATAATTACTAGTTCAATATATGTATGAATTTTATCTAATACTTTATTCAATATAATGATATAAAGAGACGGTACATTCTTCATCATGAAAATGAGACATACGGACGGAAAGAACCGAAAACAAGAAAAAGAAAGAAGAAACTTCTAGGCTATGTCGCTAGTTTATTACAATTTTGGTTTTTATTACATATCCGGTTTGGATGTGTAACCTAAAATGTAATAACCTAATCTGTAATACAATGTTAATACTTAAGTATCATCTCTTTGCATAATAATGGTATTAATAGTCGGTATATTCTCCATCATGAAAATGAGACAGACAGACGGAGAGAATCGAAAGCCACAAAAAGACAGAAGAAACTTCCGAGCGACCTAGACTATGTTCGTAGTTAATTACAATTTCGGGTTTTATTACAAATCCGGTTGGGACGTGTAACCTAATATGTAATAACCTAATATGTAATAAATACTTGAGTATCATTTTTTGGTCCCTTTTTGTCTTCGTGCTACATCTCAATATTTTAAGGTTATTAATACGAGACGGTATATTCTCCATTATATGAAAATGAGACATACAGACGGAGAGAATCGAAAGCCAGAAAAAGACAGAAGAAACCTCCGAGCGACCTAGACTATGTTCGTAGTTTATTACAATTTCGGGTTTTATTACAAATCCGGTTGGGACGTAACCTAATTAGGGGTTACCATGCGTGTGTTTTACAAAAACTGACAGGGTATCGGCGAATCCCCTGTCAGAAAATGAGTTTTACCGCGAGGCGTTAGCCGAGCGGTAAAACGGATATTTCTGACAGGGGATTCGCCGATACCCTGTCAGTTTTTGTAAAACATCAGTATGGTAACCCTATTCTAATGCTTTAGTCAGTTAGAAGCTAGAAAACGTCTGCTTTTAACGACATCGCCATAGCAACGCATGACGTCATGGCAAAAACTGCGGTGAAACGTGAATCCCCTTGCAGTTTTTTAATCGCTCAGCCAATCAGAATGCGCGTTACAAACGGAGTGCATTAGAATATGTAATAACCTAATATGTAATAAATACTTGAGTATCATTTTTTGGTCCCTTTTTGTCTTGAATTCTTCCTTTTTATCCAGTGAGACGAGACTTTTGATCCTTTAAAATGATGACTAGTTCAATATCTGTATGGATTTTATCGGATTCTTTATCGTGCTACACCTCAATATTTTAAGGTTATTAATACGAGACGGTATATTCTCCATTATGAAAATGAGACATACAGACGGAGAGAATCGAAAGCCAGAAGAAGAAAGAAGAAACTTCCGAGCGACCTAGACTATGTTCGTAGTTTATTACAATTTCGGCTTTTATTACAAATCCGGTTGGGACGTATAACCTAATATGTTATAACCTAATATGTAATAAATACTTGAGTATCATTTTTTGGTCCCTGTTTGTCTTGAATTCTTCCTTTTTATCCAGTGAGACGAGACTTTTGATCCTTTAAAATGATTACTAGTTCAATATCTGTATGGATTTTATCGGATTCTTTATCGTGCTACACCTCAATATTTTAAGGTTATTAATACGAGACGGTATATTCTCCATTATGAAAATGAGACATACAGACAGAGAGAATCGAAAGCCAGAAGAAAAAAGAAGAAACTTCCGAGCGACCTAGACTATGTTCGTAGTTTATTACAATTTCGGGTTTTATTACAAATCCGGTTGGGACATGTAACCTAATATGTAATAACCTAATATGTAATAAATCTAGTTTATTACAAATCCGGTCGTTATTACAAATCCGGTTGCGACATGGCTTCATGTTTGATATATTTGGCGTGCACTTCAAAAAGCTCTAGATACGCCCCTGACCAGGGAAGCGATACCTATCAAATATTTTACTGTTGGATACGGCAAGCATATCTTATTAATACTGGAGGGCTCTCTTGGATGAAGAGCCCTTTTAAAGACCTTTTAGAGACCCTTTCACGTTAAGATTTGACTCACTTTAGAAGAAAGATAAAATATAACGTCATAGCGCGATATGACGTCATATGGTCAAAACGTCGCAGATAAACACACAAGTGATGGTTGTTTACGTGAAAGGTCTATTTTATCTTCCGTTTCTACGTATTTTTCTGTTGCTATGGCGGCCATATTGGAATTCTTATATAAAAATCAGACTTAAGTCTAGTTTGAACTGTACTTAAGAATTTCGAGAATTCTGAGAATTTTGAGACAAAAAAGTCGTCTCAAGTATTTTATGGTGTACTTTTTTCTGAGAATTTGTTGATTTGAGAAAATTCTTAGATTTAAGACGGAATTTTTGTCTTAAGTAGTTTTATGGTGCTAATACTAAGCCCAGAACACAAATCGCCCATGGGAATACCTTGGCCGGATTATTAACCTTTTTAAAAACGTTTACGACAAGCAAAATACGTCTATTAAAGAAAAAACTTACGACGTCAAAGTGACATTTGGTGAAATGTCGGCTTTCATAAAAGATTCCGTGGTTACGCCGAGTTGTTGATGCTATTACGTAATCTGCTTTACGAAAAATTATGTCCATAAATTTAACT
The DNA here is from genome assembly GCA_028142955.1 of Pinctada fucata. Lineage (NCBI taxonomy): Eukaryota > Metazoa > Mollusca > Bivalvia > Pterioida > Pteriidae > Pinctada > Pinctada fucata. The sequence goes on along the minus strand of AP027104.1, from coordinate 46,955,642 downwards.
TGCAAACAAAAACTGAGTATAGCTTATAAATAAATACGTCAACTTGCATGTCGAAAAAAGATGTAAAAGGCAATATCCAGCATCTCCGCAGTAACTCTGCGAGAGGACGAAAGTTTTTGAAAGCATAGTAGTACATTCTCATTCACTGATTCAGCATCTTTTCTCAATAAAGTAAGTGTATACGCGTTACCATAAGGGCGAGCTTCGCTCGCTATTATAAGCTATGATACCTCACACAATGTTGTTTCATTAAAGCAATATTAGCTAAATTTCATTTTGCTCATTTTTGGTTTGAGTAAACGGAGTTGTTTTCTTCTTCTTCTTCCCGTACAGGAGAGAACCCGTTGTTCTCCAGCGCCACATGGGCGGACAGCTAAAAACTTAAAAGCGTATATTTACATTTAAAAAGGTTAAAATAGGTTTTAAAAACGTCAGATTAGATTTGTGTGTTAGAATAAATAGAAATATTAATCAATTGATTTTAGAAGAATGTGTAGTTAACGAATACCCGCCGCTACCAAACAATGGGACAGTATCAACAAGCTGGAGGCTGTCCAAATTCGCCACTGGAGACTACCAGCGCACAAGTATTGTTACGTCTATGCTACAGCAACTCCAGTGGCAGACACTCCAACACCGTCGGAATATAGCACAGGTCACTATGATGTACCGTATTGCTCATGACCTGGTTGATATCCCAGCAGCACAGTTCCTCCATCCAACATCCCTAAGCACCCGGGGCCATTCACAGAGATTAATTCATTGTATCACACATACGTACTACAGAGAACACCCCTTTAAAATCCATAAATGAAAACATACCAACAAAAACAATCACCAGCAAAATGAAACTACCATGGATCACAAATCAGCCGCTAAGATTACAAATTAACAGGAACAAGAGATTACACCACAAATGTAAAACAAACAGGTCACTCACTGCTAAATACAAAAGTAACAAAAAAGCATTACAATCAGACATGAGGAAAGCATATTGGACATACATTGAAAATATGATATTTGACTTGCCGGTTAATGAACCAGATATAGTCTAGTTGCCAAATGGCTATTTTGGGGGGAACCCAAAAAAATGTTACGCACAAAATGTTTTTGCATATAAGTGATGTTGATACCCTCTACTTTGATAATCCGGCGGATGCCACTCTGGCATCCTTGGGCATTTCGAAATTTTTGGGGAAAAGTGTGATTTTTCAAAGAAAAACCGTTAAAAATTGGAAAAAACGCAATTATTTTGTCCATGTTGTAGCTAGATCAACAGTTTTGGTATCTAAAGAACAGCAATGTCATTGCCTTTAAGTCTGAAGCTCATTTTATCAATTTACTCGTCCATAAAATGGGGAAAAGTATGGATTTTCGATGAGAAACCGTTGAAAATTGGGAAAATGTCATGTCTTTTTTCATACTGCAGATAAGATAACAATTTTGGTACCAAACGCACAATAAATGTATTGCCTTTCATTCTAAATATCAGATTAACAATTTGCAAGTACGAAAATGGGGAAAAGAATGCATTTTGAATAAAAAATCGCTGAAAATTGGGATATTGTAATGCTTTTTTTATGCTGTTGGTAGAACAACGACAAGAAAAATTATTTCATTGATTTAAATTCAGAATTCCACTCAAGCAAATGTTATCTTCTTGTTTTCTTTTGTTTTGTTGTTTTTTTTTCTGAAAAAAGGTTTTAAATTGTAAAAATATAATCGATTTAAAGAGATTCTAGAACAATGATTTTAGAACAACAATGATTTTAGAACAACAACAACAACAGAGATTCTAGAACAACAATCTAGAACAATCGATGAATTATCGATTTTGTGCTGTATACAGGGATATGGTCATTATCCATATTTGTCATTTCATATCAAAATGATTGCATACTGATAGTTTTAGATCTGCACTCTCTTATTATCCTTTTTTCTTCTCTAGATTCTCTGGTTTCTCTTGCTGTGTGTGTCTTCTCTGTGTTTTTACTTGAGGTGTTTTGATGTGTTGATATTTGTGCTGCAACCCAGTTTTGCTGGAGATCACCTCTTTTCTTATTGCCTTGTTGTTTAATCAACATACAATTGCAATACTTGTGTGCATCTACTTCTAACAACAAAGAACCCTTCTTACATGGTTGATCAAAATGCCTCCTTTGCATCGTACTCTGACAATTCTCTACTCCAAAACATTTACAGAATTAAAGAAATATGAACACAAAATTAGTCACATTTGTTTGTTACACAACTCAGATTTCATGTGCGACTGCAACAAATCATCATTATAACAGATAGAGGTACAGAGGCGATTGGCAAAATATTATCACAATAGGTCTCAACATTTTTGCATCTTAAGAATGTTTCCTTTTGCATGGCTGAAAATATTTCGTTTTTCTTGACATGTTATCGAAATTATTCAATTAACTGTTGGTGGCAATGGTCATCTTAGAGCATTGAACTCTTATAGCCCATTTCATTCAATCGCACACTGGACCTGACATCAGATGTACTGTCTAGATTCTCTAAACCATAGTAAGTCTTTATGAATATTATGGCCTCAGTCACCACCTTTTCAATATCTGAATTATTTTCTCTAAAATTTGACTCGGAACACCACTTCAAAAACTTCCTATAGAACAACCTTAGTATCTCCAATACCATCATATGTTGATGATACCCTTCATCATGATCTGTTTTCAATACCGTCATCTTCAGAATGTATAGAATGTGAGGTCTTTATCAACTGGATTGCTTTCTTGATCAACTGATTGCAAGTACATGTAATATCAATCAGTTGCTCTTCATTTCCTGAGATGTAGCTTTCCTGACTGAATCATTTATGTCATTGTGATGATAAGTAGGGGTCATTTGAACATCATTTAGATTTGCTGTCTGCAAAGTGATAACAATTTTAAGTTCAGAAAATATAGTCATGGGCGCTGCTGGAGATGAGTTTGGCTGTGCCATGAAGTCACTTTAATTGAAAGCATCACTGATGAGGATTTTTCTATCCGAAACACGTGTCTGGTACATCAAAATTGGTTTAAAACTTTCTTCAAGAGGGTAAATAGTTGGAACACGTATTATTGAACATCTGGAGTGTTTAGTCTTTTTAGAAATATGCGACCAGAATTATTCAAGGTATTAATTCTGCATAAATGAGAGTCCTGCATACATCAATCGATCATCAGCTCCTAGGCACTCTTGACGAATGAATTACCTGGAGCTTATTTTAAGAACATATTTCGAATGCGTTAAAGAAGGTCCTAACGATAATCTCAACAGCATTTACAAAAGAGCAAAAATTGAGCATCGTCGGACCCATAGGAAGCTTGACGTGGGTCCAGGTGCTGCCCGGGAGCAGTAAGCATCCCCTGTTGGCTAGCCGCACCCGCCGTCGATGTTCACACACGAAAAGAATATATAAAATTCATGCACTGTCTTTAAAAAAAACACATTGCAAAGTTTGGAAGTTGCAAAACAGAAGTGACTGGTCATCTTTTCAACATCGACGTAGGGACTAGAACAACGTCATGACTAAGCAGGTCTTTAAGATCCACTTCATTAATTGAAAACAACTACACAACCCTGGCAGAAATCACCTGTGTTTTAAAAACGTCTTCAAATTCATTAGCATCATTTAAAAGCAGATTAATGATCAGCGTGGACCAGACATGCACGTTTCGGGGATTTAACCCTCGTCAGTCATCCTCAATCCAAACAATGAAATATGGCCAAAATGTGTGATAATCATGTCCAAAATATACCAAAAGACGTAGCAAGATGACTGAGATATGATGCTACAGGACCCAGGTTTCAGAATTTTTTGACAATTTTGTAAACAGAAATTTTCGAATGCGTTTGAAGAAACGACCAACCGAAATTGATCGATCTTGGCTACATGTGCCCTTGGGGACTCCTGGTCCACCATCAGTGACACTCACCAAGTGGTACAAATTTTAAACGTCTTAAAATTCATAGCATCATTTAAAAGCAGATTAATCAACAGCGTGGACCAGACATGCACGTTATATATCATAGGCAGTAGCCACTTTCTTTTGAACAATGTCTCTTATTTCACCCATGTCTTTCAAAAGCTTGCTACAAGACTTCATGTACCAGTAAATTGTTTAAAAAGAGTGTTAACTAGTGAGTGCTGTTGAGATTATCGTCAGGATCTTTTGTAATTCATTTGTGTCACACTTATGCCCTTTTCCGTGTGCACTGTGTATAGCCGTACACCGGATATTGGTACTATTTGTCGGCGTATTGGTACTACCGAGGCGGTAAACAAGTATGACATAGGTATTACCTTTAGCATTTGACAATGATTTGTGAAGAAAATATGATCTTATATGAAGTGAACTTCAAGCAAATAATTCTGTGATGGTAAACTCAACATCGAAACCCTCAAAACAAAGGATTTGATCGGACGATAATAGTAAAATAACACAAAATGGGGTACCTAGTACACATAAAATTGCACATGTATGAAGTTTATATTCTTTTTAACGAAAGAAAGTACTATTGCAGATCATGATTCTGTGCACAGTCTATGTAGAAGTTCATAACTATTAAATATTAATCAAGGTTGATGTAGAAATTGCATCTGTATTTTACATACGAGCTCAACAAAGGAGTTGTTTGTGTACGGCATGTTATTAGCTAACTGTACGGCGTGTTGAAAACAGGTACTAGGATTCCTTACAGATAAAATCCTCAAGCTAAAGACTCATGCAGATAAACTTATAGTTTTAAATTTCTTTCTTTCTTTAAAGATGTATATACATATGCGTATGAATGCTATATACAAAGCCCCAAAACCACATGAGCCTCGAGTACTCGTTAGATATTACGTACACTTGTCTCGAGAAATTGCCATCTGAATTTCCATGGTCATCTTTATGTCGGAAGATATTTCATCGACCAATTTTTTTTTGGAGGGGGGATCGAACATAGTTTCGGCTTTTGTGTTTGTCAAATTGACTTTCATTTCCTGATTCGAAGCAGACTCGACAAGTTTCAACAAAAAGCCATCATTGCCTATATTTCGCGTAGACGAGGTGATTTATCGACGAAGCGCGATGCCTTGTTAGTTTTGAACTTGACTTTCATTTACTGATTCGAAGCAGACACGACAAGTTTCAACAAAAAGCCATCATTTGATATTTTTTTCCCAAAACATGCAGGGAAGCAAAATCACACAATGAAGAAAGATAAAGTCAATTTGAAATGAAAGCAGGACAAATGAACATGGAATAATCAAACATTGAATGAAGCAATATATCATGAAGCATGTATGTGACCCTAATCCCCCTCCATAAAAAAATGAGCATTTCTGACAAAGTCCGAAAAGATGTCATAAACACGTCAAAAAATTTAACTTCGGGCTGAAACCAAAACAACAACACTTGTTAAGACATCCTTCTAGATCATCCAGATGCTTTCGATTTGTCGATATGTACTTCTGTTCTGAAGAAGAAGTTTGTCAAAGGAGGATACCCCGTGACCTACTTTTGCCCGTGGTGGCGCCACCTAATGACGGAACCGGACGAAAAAACAAAACAAAACAAAACAAAACAAAGCTTATAGGGGACCACGAGTACTTCATTTCTACTAAGCTTCATTAAAATTCCTTCCTTGGTTCTGGTTAAGATGTCCAGTTTGTATGAAAATACCCCCCTCCCTCTCTTTCTTCACATAAGAAAAAAATCATGAAAAAACATGAAAATAAAAATTTCAACCATAATCAATATGAAACCACTGATTGCCTAAAATATGGCAAACATACAGTTATTGAGAGCATAAAACCGCATGTTTTTGGGGTTATTCAAAGAAACAGTTTTCTCTAGATCATCCTGATGCTTTCGGTTTGTCGATATATGTGCTTTGGTGTGTCAAAGGAGGGTACCCCCTGACCTGCTTGTGCTTGTGGTGGTGCCACCTGTTGACGGAACCGGACGGAAAACAACACCACCTGTAGGGAGCCATGAGTACTTCATTCCTACCAAGTTTCATCAAAATCCCTTCAGTGTGTCTTGAGAAGTCGAAATGTGAAAAGTTTACGACGGACGGACGGTCGACGCCACACTATGACAATAGCTCACTTGAGCTTCGCTCAGGTGAGCTAAAACCACTTATTGACATACAGGTGCTGCTTTCCACATGTAGTGGCGGATTCAAGGGGATGACGTAGATGGCGCACGCCCCCCCCCCCCCCACCCCTAAAATTTGCAAATCATAGGTAAAACTATCATTTTCCATATAAAAAAGAGTAAATATTAGTAAATATTTACTACCTGTCAGATAATATAATTGTCTTCATCAATATCAATTCTTTAATCAATTTCAGTCACGAGAATGGGTTCGAAAAGGCTGAAATGCGTTAGTTTCCGGGAGGCTTTGCCTCCTGGTCATCCTACCAGACCCCTCGCCGTTTTACGCCCCCTCTAACTCAAAGCTAGATCCGTCACTGACATGTGTCATAACGCCGCTATTATACATTTATGTATGTGCACCACAGGGCTGTCCTTCTCTTTTATTATAAATATTTTTTTTTTAAAATGCATGCATAACACGAAAATTACGCCTTATGACCTGAGTGTTATTCAGTACACCAGAGAAGTGAGTGGAGAAGAAACAAAGGAAATTTGTCTTAATTTCTAGAGAGTAGAAGCCATGCGCGCATCCACCTTTTTTCACCGGGGGGGGGGGGGGGGGGGGGGGTGGGTGGTCTAAAAGGCCGGGGGTCTGGGGGCCGCCTTTAGTTCCCCCTGTGGGTCCAGGACGAAGCCCTGGTGGGGGACCATGGGCGAAGCCCCCTGAAGCTCATGGATTTCCACGTTTTAATCGCCTGTAAACAATGCGAACTGAATACCTAAAACTGAATATGCAAGCTTATGGAAAGTACGGTAATTAACACAACTGGTAAAAGTAATTTTAATATAAATTCAATATAAGTATGTCTGAGTTGATGTATCCTTTCATACAAGAGTTTTATGTATTTGGCGAGCGAAAGCGAGCCGGAAAAAATCCATATGAAACAATTTAATCTTATGTCGTATTTGGACACCCCCCCCCGAGTTCTGTCAGAGGTGGGGACCATGGCAAATCTCACGGGGGGGGGGGGGGGTCCGGACCTCCAGTCTCCCCCCTTCTGGATCCGCGCATGGTAGAAACAATAAAATTAGCATATTGGGGTTCTTGTCCTGCTGTGAGTACCAATATTTTATGAATACATTCACACCCTTGAACTCTTTCGTATCAAAAATGTGTAAAGACAGATGATGGATCAAGTGACGGACAGGTACACATAGTAGCCCCGAAATTGCTTTGCAACTCCGACCCCAAAAGCAAGTCGCCGTACACTACCTATTTCAACATGCCGTACAGTAAATTCTTTTTCGTCCAGCAATATGCCGTACACCTGGCGTGTATCTTTTTGGGAAAAATACACGTTGTTCTTAGTAAGATCTTTACAAATCCATGAAATCATGATACAGTGATCAAATCGTAAAACATAGATATATTGCAAGTCTAGAAAAAAGTGCAATATGCGAATTTAAATCCAAATAAAGCTCTCAGTATGGAAAATTTTACGGTACTAGGTGATGCATTTTGCTTTTAAAAGTTAAAAAGTCTTCTACTTAGACATATCTTACTCATATACCTTCAAGGATGACTTTCTGTAGTAATGCATTATACAGTTGCTTTTGAAAGGAGCTGTCAGATTCAAATAAAAACGATGTTAGAAAGGGACACTCACACCTCATTTGTAAAAATCTCTCGCCTCAGTAGTACCAATACGCCGACAAATAGTACCAATATCCGGTGTCGGCTATACACAGTGGTGTGGATCTCGTAAAAAAGTTCTCCGCGAGGGGTTTGACAGTAAGTGTTTTAAATATTTTCCCTGACACGGTCGCCATAGCACTTTCTATATAGATATAACCTCAGACAGTGCAATGCATGTATTCTATAATTTGTCGTGCATGAACATCGACGGCGGGTGCGGCTAGCCAACAGGGGATGCTTACTCCTCCCGGGCACCTGGTCCCACCTCTAGCTTGCTGGGGTCCGTCGATGCTCAATTTTGTGCTCTATTGTGAGTGCTATTGAGATTATCGTCAGGATATTCTTTAACCCATTTGAATACACATATCTTTGTTCTAGTTTTTCTGTAAACATTTTGCATTTTTCAAGGCCCAAACTGTTTCGGGAAAATACCCTTCAAAAATCAAAGTTTTCTCCCTCATTGGTCTTCTTCCACTTTATTTATGAGCAAGTTGCTTAATACGAATTCAGAATAAAAGACAATAAAAAAAATTCTTTTGGTACCATAATTGCTGTACCTCAAAGTAACTACAATTTGAAAAAAGTTCATCGCATTTTGCACATTTTCAGCGTTTTTACATCCAAGAGTAGTTGTTTTTCCCCATTTTTCGTACCAGCAAATTGTGAATCTGACTTCGGTATTATTTAAAATGAAAGGCAATAAATTATATTGTCGTTCTTTTGGTACCAATTTTGTTGATCTAGCTGCAGCATGGAAAAAGTAATTGAATTTTTCCTATTTTCAATGATTTTTCTTCGAAAAATACCATTTTACCCCAAAATTTCGAAATGCCCAAAGATGCCAGAGTGGCATCCGCTGGATTATCAAATAAGAGGATATTGACAACACTTTCATGCAAAAACATTTTGTGCGTAAGAAATTTTTGGGTTTCATGAATGGCACCTAGACTAATAGTCCCATCATGCATAAAAAAGACACCTAAGAACGTATATAGCTACATCAAAAGTGCAAAAAACGACAACACAGGCATCCCTTCCTTACGTGACAGTGGCATCCTCACCGAAAATACACAATCAAAAGCCAACATCTTGAACAGACAATTTGAAAAAGCATTTACCACCGAAACATCAGACATCCCCATTCCGAATAAGGGCCCATCACCACACTAGACTATGCCAAACATTAACATCACAGACAAAGGTATTACAAAACTATTACAAAACATAAATCCAAACAAAGCTACAGGCCCAGATAACATCAGTGGCCGAGTACTGAAATAACTTAGCTCAGAACTTACAACACCTATCAAAGTCTTATTCCAACTATCTCTAAGTCTTGGACAGGTTCCGGCAGACTGGAAACATGCAAATGTCTGCCCAATCTACAAAAAAGGTGACAAGCACAATCCTATCAATTACAGACCTGTCTCCCTCTTATGTATTCTCTCCAAGCTCTGTGAACATATCATATCCAGCAACATCATGAAACATCTTGAATCTAATTTCATTCTCTACGACCTGCAGCAAGGCTTCCGCTCCTCTAGATCCTGTGATACTCAACTCATGCATCTCTTTTCTACAAGAACTTTCTCAATCCTCAGACCAAAATCTCCAAACTGATGTTATTGTGATGGACTTTGCCAAGGCTTTTGACAAGGTCCCTCACAAACGACTCCTCTACAAACTTGGTTTCTATGTCATTCGTGATAATACTCTCCACTGAATACAAGACTTTCTCCATCTTCGGACCCCTGCTCGAGGCTGTCGACTCCTTGAGGGAACCCATTCTGACCAGATTGATGTCACTTCTGGTGTCCCTCGGGGGGACAGTGCTCGGTCCGACCCTATTTCTCTTCTATATCAATGACTTTCATGAATATCTCTCCTTCTCTACTCTTAGGGTCTTCGCAGACGACAGCATCATATACAAACAAATAAAAACACCAGATGACACAACCAAATTACAACACGACCTTGATGCCGCTGCTAGATGGGAGCAGGACTGGCTGATGTCATTCCATCCAGACAAATGTTCAGTATTACACGTCACAAATAAGAGAAACTCCATCACACTCAACCACGTCACAGTTCAGTTCAGTTCAGTTCAGTGTAGTTTCCTCCTATGCATAAGGAGCACCCGAAAAATCGGTGAATACAGAGTTGTAATTAAGTAATTAAGGGGGCACTTAATATAAATTTATACTTTAGAGAAATATTCTATATATTTGAGAAAGTTATTATTTACAGTAGCATTAGTTTAACAAGGAGTGAAGGGTTAGTATTATACCTAAGTAAGGATGTACATGTACAGGTCATGTGTAACTCAGTATTTAAAATGCAATAAAATCTATTAAAAACTGAACCATTTATCTACATTAGCTTTACATATTTACATTAGGCCATAACAATTTATCCAGCTTGTCTTTTAGCAGCTTATAAGAGATCAAATGATTTCATTATAAAATAATAATAAAAGGTGTTTTATGTTAAAAGTGGGTCATTCTAATTTCATTAAAAATGGAAGAATTGAGTTAAATTAATTCTTGAATTCTATCAGTAATCTAAAATGTGACTTAGATAAAAGTTACTTAAATGAAAATAGTAACTTGGATAAAAAGGAGTTTTCCACTATTTATGTGCTAAAATATCCATGGGGCACTTGTAGCATTTAGATTAAAAGGTTATTAAGAATCAGATGTAAATGCCTGTGACAGGATATTGGCTCTTAAACAATGCAGAGCATAGACCAAGTTCCGAGCCAGGCTCTCAACTTCTTCTTGGATTTTTCTATTTTTCTTTGAATTTGGAACAAATTCTAAATTGGAACAGTCTATGAGGAGATCTAGCAACTCATCCCTGTCTCCCAGTAATCTTGCCACCCCTACATGATCACACACTAACAGTAGAAACATCCACCAAATATCTAGGCATCACCATACAGAATAACCATAAATGGAACAAACACATAGACAATATCACAGCAAACGCCTCAAAACAACTTAACTTCCTTACACGTAATTTGAAAGTTCCCTCCACAAAAATCAAAGAACGAGCAGTTACCAGTCACTTGTAGGGCCAAAATTAGAGTATAACTGCTGCACATAGGACCCCCACAAATCACAGATACACCAAATTGAAATGACCCACTGGGCCAGCGTAGGGCAGCTATATATAGGTACACCACAAATAAATTCCACAATACAAGCTCAGACAGTAAATGACATGCTTACAACTTTAAACTGGCCAACACTCCAACAACGTCGTCTGCGAACCCGGCTCATCTTCTTCTACAAAGTAATTCACAATATTGTCGCAATTTACCCAGCCCACCTCCTTATACCACAAGACACTCGCACCCGCCACTCAAATCCATCAGGCTTCAAACACATTCACACTCATAAAAACATCTACAAATACTTACTCCTTCTTTCCACATACAATATTAACACAATGGAACAAACTACCTCCAGACATTATGTACATCAGCACCATCACTCGAAGCATTCAAAGAACAGGCAAGCATAATTGCAATTCAGGCACATAATGATCAAAAGTGACTGAGTGCTTAAAAGAAGTGGAAGAAGAAGGGACAGTAGGACTGCGGTGTAAAAAGTGAGTGGAGAAGTTTTTTTTTGGGGGGGGGGGTTTGTTTTGTTTTTGTTTTTGTTTTGTTTTGTTTTGTTTTGTTTTGTTTTGTTTTGTTTTGTTTTGTTTTGTTTTGTTTTGTTTTGTTTTGTTTTGTTTTGTTTTGTTTTGTTTTGTTTTGTTTTGTTTTGTTTTGTTATTTTGTTCGTGGCAAAAATTCATTCGAAAAAAAAATTATAATAACGAGATCAACATTTTAAAAATTGCTGAATGACGTCATTTGTCAACAAAGTCAGAGTCCTATGACAGTTTCTCATTTTCTTGCATCTAAAAACAACCAAAACCAGTCGTATTTCCCAATCAATTTTCCTAATTAAGGCACAACACTTCAGCAAGCCATGTTCAGCAGCGGTCCAAATCTCAATAAACTGAAAACAAATTTGCGATTGGTAATAAATCGCTTGAAATTGTTGGAAAAGAAGAAAACGGAAATGGCAAATAAGTCAAGAAAGGAGATCGCAGATTACATTTCAAATGGGAAAGATGACAGGGCACGGATCAGAGTGGAACACATCATACGTGAAGATTACTTAGTAGAAGCCATGGAGCTGTTGGAGATGTATTGTGATCTGTTACTGGCTAGATTTGGCCTGATACAGACTCAAAAGTAAGAGTCGGACATACCATGTTTTATACAGGTTTTTTTTTTATTACTGTTTACATGGTTAGATCTTGTTTTTGAAATAGAGGTAGGATTGCTTTATATCTACTCTCCTGTTCACTAAATCCATTACTTACAGTGGTAACAGAGAGGGTTAAAAAAACGCCTCTCTGTTGCCACTGTGACTATAAGGCAGTGGCTCCGGATACGAACATTCGTATCTTTAGACCTATGTTTTGGTGTACGAACATGTTTCTGATTGGTCTGTAACTGTCACGTGACTAGGGTCATGTGTCCATAACAAAATAAGAAGTTGATTTTTGTAACCATATATCAAGGTATACAAGTTTATTCTGTATAATCTGTAATTTAGCAACCGGGACAAGAGGCTATTTTCTATGCTCTCAATCATTATAGTGCTCACTGATAAGTAATAGACACCGGGACAAGAGGCTATTTTCTATGCTCTCAATCATTATAGTGCTCACTGATAAGTAATAGACGCGCACTTGTCGGCTGTTGTGTGCACGTACTGAGGTTTCGCCGCTAGTTTTTGAGAGTTTTGAGACGATAACAAATACGTACATGTAGATGCAACTCCGTGCTTTTTACTTAATTAACTTTTCAGAATATGTCACAAAAAAAGATACAATTAGAATACAAGATGCCTTGAAAAAAAAAAAGAACCAAATTGAAATATATATGCAGTAGCTCTATCACTACGATTTGTGTTCGTACACAGAGACATAGGTCTAAAGATACGAACGTTCGTATCCGGAGCCACTGCCTAACTATAAATCCAGAGTGCCCTGTTTTGGCGATTTATTTTTGTCATCTGAAAAATTTTCGTATTATTGTTTCTGAGAACTTACCTCCTTTAGTCGTAACTGGAAATTAACTTCAACTTACCCTATCAGCTGCCTTCAAACTGCAATATGAAAAATAAAATGTCTACTGGAAACTTCCATGTTAATTTCAAGCCACCACCATATTGTTCTCCCTGTCAACAATAGTAGCTGACAGCGACGGCAAAGCGTCCAACGTCGAGCATTTTCATTGATTTTACTATAGAGTACCCTTTACACTTTTTATTTTCCGTCCTATTTCTAGCTTAATTGATGTACTGCCAAAATGATGGTATTACCGGTATTTGTTATGACTAAAGGAGTAAGTTATAAAACTGATATCTATTTGGAAGATGACAATATCATATTTTAGAGAAAACCGGGAAAACAGGGTCGCTCTTGATTTAGTGAACAGGACTATAAATTTGGAACAGGCGGCATGGAAAATGTGACCAGGCTTTCAAACTTGAGACCTGCTTTCTTGGCAGACGCTCTTACCCACTGAGCTAACCAGGCGGGGGGGGGGGGGGGGGGGGGGGGGGGGGGGGGGGGGGGTACTAGGGTACCAAAAAGACCAAATTTACCCAAAAGACCAGGATATTTAAAGAAAAGACCAAAATGATAATTTAATATTTCCAGAAAATAAATTATAAGATTTAATATTGAGTATAATCTACGCTACAGATGTAAATGTATCATCAATTCAGAGATGCTGAAATCAAGAAATTGGAAATAGAGAAGTAGCTACATGTATGTACCCTAATGAACACTGTAGTCTTCCCAAAAGCATTTTCAATGCTTTAAAAGATTTCATATACTGTGATGTTACTGTAGACTAAATAATCCAGTCTCTCCGCTGCGGCTAATAGAGACTGAACCCCACTATGGTTGTTACAGAACGAAGTTGGACCAAACTGTTGCCTAATGATTTTTCCATATTACGGACCTTTAATATTGATTTTCTGGCAGGGGACTCTTAAGTAAACATTAAACTAACTATCTCTACCCACCTCGTGTTTTTTTCTCGCTTCGTTATTGCATTTTTGCCGATTTTAAACTCCCTACCAAACCAAACAAGCAAGGCAATAGTCCGGAGATTCGACCAATCAGAACGAAGGTTACGAAGCGAGAAAAAAACACCAGGTGGGTAGAGATAGTTAGTTTAATGTTTACTTAAGAGTCACCTGCCAGAAAATCAATATTAAAGGTCCGTAACCCAGGTTTAGTACTACTCATTGATTTCGAAAAAGCATTCGATTCGGTATCTTGGAAATTCATTCAAAAAGTCTTACATTTTTTCAATTTTGGTATGGATATGCAAAAATAGATAAAAAATTTTCTTTAATAATTTTAAACTTTCTGTCATTCAAAATGGAATTTTCTCGCAGTTCTTTAAAATAGGGCGTGGCTGTCGCCAAGGCGATCCAGCCTCGCCCTACATTTTTTTGTTATGTGCAGAGATAATGGGTATTCTTATCAGGAATAATAAAGATATTATAGGGATCTCTTTAAAACAAAAAGAATATAAGCTCCTACAATATGCAGATGACACCGCTCTCCTATTAGATGGATCTGAAAAATCACTTAGAACAACCCTGACTTTGATTGATCAATACTCTAAATTTTCTGGCTTAAAACCAAATTATGATAAGACACTTTGTATAAAAATAGGCTCAATCATAGATTCTGATATAAATTTTTGTGATGATTATAATTTAAAGTGGACATCTGAACAATTCACCTTTTTAGGCATAACATTTACTCCAAATTTAGATAACATGTTAAACCTTAACTTTGACAAAAAAATATTGGAGATAAAAAAAGACATAAGCTCATGGAAGAGAAGACTTATTTCGCCTTTAGGGAAAATCACTGTTGTTAAGTCCATATTACTTCCTAAACTTACTCACTTATTTATTAGTTTACCAAACCCTTCAGAAATGAAAATTAAAGAATTGGAGAAAATGTTTTACAAATATATTTGGAATGAAAAACCAGATAGAATTGCAAGGAAAACAATTGTACAAGAATATGAAAAAGGGGGCCTAAAAATGACTTGTATAAAAACTTTTATAAATTCTTTAAAATTGACTTGGATAAGACGAATTTTAGATTGTAATGAATCTGCATGGTACAAATTACTATGTGATAGCTTGCCACATGATATCAATTATATATTTCAATTTGGTAGAGAATATATAAAATTTGTATATGATAAAATTCAAAACCCCTTTTGGAAAGATGTTTTAAATGCATTCTATTCAATTACAGAAATTACACAAAAAGAGGAAAATATTTATTCTCAACCTTTATGGTTTAATGAAAAGATCAAAATAAATAGCAAAACATTATTTATTACAGATTGGATTAAAAAGGGTATTTATTATATTGGTGATATATTGAATGAGAATGGACAATTTTTGACATACGTAGATTTCTGTAACAAATTCAATTTGAAGCCGGTCTTTACACTCTATTTTGGTATTATAAATATTGTAAAACAACTTGTTGATAGGTCATCAGAAACATTTGTATACATTTTACCTCATAGACCAGAGATAATGAGAACCATTATGAAAAACAAGAAAGGCGTTAAAGATTTTTATCAATTGTATATAAATAAGATTTATTGTAGACCTGTTAGCCAGCAGAAATGGGAATCAAAACTGAATTTAATATGTGATGAAAAATGGTGGGAAAACAAATACAAAATGATCTTTAAATTAAAACAAGATGTAAAGATAAGATGGTTTAATTATAGAATTATTCATAGATTATTAGCAACGAACGAATATTTACATAAAATAGGTATAAAGGAATCAAGTGTTTTTGATTTTTGTAATGATGACACAGAAAACTTACAACATGTGTTTTGGGAATGTAATTTAATAAGACCAATTTGGGAGGGACTGTGTAATTGGGTGAATGAAGAATTAAATTTAAATATGTCTTTAACCTTAGAGGATGTTCTATTTGGAAGTGATATTGAAAAAGAATTTAATAATGTAATTAGTGTGTTCAAATCATTTATATACTATAGTAAGATAAAACAGACAATTCCATCTTTCAGCGGAGCAAAAATATACTTTTTAAATTACAAGAAAATTGATAAATTCATATTTAAAGGAAAATCAAAATTAGAAACTTTTAAGAAAAAATGGGGAGTTTTCCATAATTTATAAGATATACTGAAGCTCATCAATCTCTAAATCTCTTAACACTTATGCTATCAGTTCATCATACTTATCGATATTTTTAATCAAGACTTCATGTAGCTAGTATTATTAAATGAATAAGTGGTGTGAACATGTGAGTGTGAAAGGTGTCCTTGTCTTTGTTGCAAAAAAAAAACCTCATATTATTATTATCAGTATATTACTATACATGTCATGTGAATGAATATGAGAACAAAAAAATAAAAAAAAAAAAAAAAAAATATTAAAGGTCCGTAATATGGAAAAATTGTTGGGTAACAGTTTCGTCCGACTTCGTTCTGTAACAACCATAGTGGGGTTTAGTCTCTATTAGCGGCAGCGGAGAGACTGGATTATTTAGTCTAATGTTACTGATGTATAGAATCCACTGAGTCTATCCTGATTGGATTTTAGGTACATGTAAATGATTATCTGAGGGTACTTAAATGGAAGTGTAGGATACATGATTACTAGTACTTCAGCTGGTACAAGAGATTTGCTAAAATGAAATATCTGAATAGGGAGATTTACATATCTTTATGAAATTTTAAGTTTGGAAAATGGTACAGTAGCCTGAATACATGTAGGAGTTTTTTTTTTATCAACATGCACTACTTTGGTCTCAAAAAGCTAACCTTACCTGAAATTGATCTAATACCACAATAGAGGGTCTGTCAGGTGCCTCTAGTCCATCAAGAAAGTAGAAAATAAATGTACATGTACATTCCTTTATACTACATGTAGTATATCACTGCATGTAAATTTTGTAATTTGTCATTGTTATTTATTTTAGGGAGTTAGACCCTGGACTGGAAGAAGCTATAGCTAGTATCATCTGGGCAACACCCAGATTACAAGCAGATGTTCAAGAGTTTAAAGTGGTATCAGACCAACTGATAGCTAAATATGGTAAAGAATTCGGTCAGGCTTGCAGAACGAATGAACTTAACAATGTCAATGAGAAGATGATGCATAAGTTAGGAGTCCAGGCACCCCCAAAGATTCTGATAGAGAAGTATATGGCAGAGATAGCCATTGTATACAAAGTGCCGTTTGAACCAGATCAGTCTATTATGGCCCAGGACGAAGTTGTTTTAGCAGAGAACATGCTGATAGATCTTGGAGACAAGAAAGGAGGAGGAAGTAGTGGGGGACCTGGAGGGGGAATTCTACAGCCAATAAATGGAGGTGCCTCAGCAGCAGGCTGTTATCCCCCACCACAGGCCCCAGCATCCAACTATCCACAGGCCCCATCTGGCTATCCAACACCTCAGGGACCCTCCACTGCATATCCCCCACCCCAAGGGGCGTATCCTCCTCCAGGACAATATCAGCCATCTCAGGTACCGTTAGAAAACTAAGATTATACATTGTAGTTACATGTACAGTATTTCTTACTTTTCCAAGGGTATCAAGAGAATAAATTATGATGCCTAACACATTTAATGATTTAATTTACTTTCAGATGCTAATTTCTTAGACAAATGTAGAGATCTTTACACAGCATACTGTACATGTACATTTGTATAATAATGGAAATACATGTTTGTGTATAACAAAATCTATGATTCCAGGCTGCTTAAATTTGGTAAGAATCTATGTCACATGAATATGCTGTTGCAATACTAGATACCAGTAGATATATGATTTTTCTTAATTTCAATTGAAACTTTTAAGTTTCAAGCAGGTCATAATGTTAGAAATGTATAATATTTTACACCAAGCAGGTCATATTATTAGAAATTTTACATGTATTTTTATACTCATCCTACCATACACAAATTATTCATAATTGTTCAAAGAAAAAGAAAAAAATAATAAAACATATATTCACAAATTATACATTTACATTTTGTATGTAAACTTTTAAATATTCTTTCAGATGAGTGATAGGAAGGTCCCCCCAGTCCTACCCAATGCCCCTCCAGTTGGGGGTATAGGAGCAGGGGGTTTTGTTGACCCCACCCAGCCTCCCCCACCATCACAGGGCAAGCAGTCATATGATGACTGGCTAGGAGTTGATCCCAAGAAACAAGTAAACAATGCCCCTCCTGCCCCAGGATTCACCAACCTCCCTGACCTACCTGCTGTACCTACCAATACATTACCTGATCCTGGGAACTCCGTGGGCGGGGAATCAGCAGGAGGGGATGATGTGGACTTTGATGACCTTACGAGAAGGTTCGAACAACTCAAAAAGAAAAAGTGAAAAAGTTCATACATGTAAACGTGTATTATTTACTATTGAGGTTCATTGATTAGACCTGGATCTTGACCTATACTGTCGAATGTTAGATATTCTATCAGTGCACTGGAGGTATGATATACAAAAAAGTACAGTGCAACACTTCAAACTTAAAATCCAGCTGTAGTTAGCACAGATGTATAATTCTTAAATGATGATTGATTTGGTGATAAAAAAAATGGATACATTCAATTTTATTTTACTGCAATGGAAGATTTTCTTCTGTGAAATATAAGACATTATACTTTCAACTGCTTGCTCATCTCTCTGCAGCAAAGAATTTTTATCATATCTCGTTATCCAAAATACAATTTTTTTTATCTTCATCTACATACACTTCATCTATTGCTGTATTATTTAACTTTTAAGTTTGTTGGAAATTGTTTGTTAATCAATTTGTGTCGGTTAAGAAGAGTCTTGCCTCCATTTGTAGATTTTTAAATCTATTTTCAAGCAGCATGTTATATGCAACTTTTCTTCAGTTATTGAGCAGGTTTTGCTAACTTTTTGGCTGCATTGCAAAGCAATTTGGGTCTATAGATTGACAATGTCCGTCCATCTGTCTGTCGTCAACATTTTGGTTAAAGTTTCTGGTTGAAGCAAACTCTTAAGAACTGTTCGCAGCATAAACTTTATATTATACATGTACATGAAGGTTGCCCATGAAAAGACCTTTCAATTTATGCCTTAACATTTGACCTAGTGACCTTGGACTTTGACCTAGTTAAAGATAAAATTGGTAAAGTTTCTGGTTTAAGCAAAATTATCTCTGGAACTACATGAATATACAGTACACAGTAGAAACACAATATCATACAGGTAGGTTGGCTCTGACATGACCATTCAATTTATGTCATAATATTTGACCTAGTGACCTTGACCCAGTTAGTGACAAATTTTACTTTGCAATCCGGCCATACCGTCTTTATCGTTTTTTTTTATCATTATTATAGTTATACGGTAATTCAGTACTTTTGTACACAAATTAATTCAAATGGCTGTTCTGGTGCATATGATATCTTGAGCCCCTATCACACTTTTTCATATCAGCTACGTAAATGGAGTATTTTTGCCAAAATTCTTTACGCCAGAGAAACACAAAGGTCTGCCACGTATTTCTTCCTTCTCAGAAGTCCAAGGCGTAAGTGCGATGTTTATACAGCGTAAGAGGCGTTTCTATCACGTAAGAGCGACGTACTAATACGTCCTACCAACACGTACGTGCAGCGTTCGGTACGTATGTGTGACGTTCAATGCGTTTCTACTGCGTAAGTATGACGTTGGTGCTACGTAGTCTTCTTATTGGCGACGTTCTGCTTCATTGCCGTGGCGTTCACGTTCATATGAAAAAAATTCTTTGGTTGCCAAATATTATCTCTCTTGATTTACCACTTAAAATAATATGAACACAAAAATGGTAAAGGGTACTGTCAAAGTGCCCTTTGAAATTAGCGTATACTTTATTTAGACTCAGTTTGCCATATGAAATAAAGCTGCTTGGTTGATCTAGTGGAAGTTGTAATTAAATGGTATAATTAATCTTAATTCATTCTAAATAGGTTCAAAACTTTATTTTCCCCTTGATTTTTATCATGTGTTCATAAAAACATAGCAAATACACCTTTTATGCCGAGGTGGAATGAGCAATACTCCTTTAACGTAGCAGATTATCATACAACGTAACACCAACATAGCTTTTACGTAGCAGGAACAAAAAGAATGTAGTTCATACGCCATGCATACGCAGGAGTAAATCGAAGAAACAAAAAATAAGAAATTGAAACGTGTATCATACGTAGTAGATAAGAAAAGAAAGCCGCGAGTAAGAATTAGCAACGCCTTGTATGTAGCACATATGCCATAGGAACATCGCTTGAGTTTGTGATTCGTTCACACTGCGTAGTAAGAGTATTAGCGACGTTCCTGCTACGTTGCTTCTGCACTTCTTTCGTTTGCACTGCGTTCGTGCTACGTACACACAGCATATGGAAGCTGCTTCCTATATGCTACATAATTTTAGAAACTTAAAAAAACACGGCACTCTTTCGTATCAAGAGGTCATGCTACATTTCAAAGAGTACTCGCTACGTAAGCTGGTGTTGCTACTGCGTTTCTGCTGCATTCCTTTCTTACTGCCACGTATCCTGATACCCCGTAGTTACGTGGGACGATATGTAAAAGTGTGATAGGCGTTTTAGATTTCATGAGGAACAGCACCATCTATGTAAAAAAAAAGTATCATTGACCTCTTTGCTCTATGCAACATATACAAAAAAATTTGGCTACAGATATTGTCAATCAAGATATCAGTTCAGTTTTGAAAATAATCCTTTTTGTACATTTGTACATGTATTAAAGTTAATTAAATGATAATACACAAGATATTGTAACATAGACATGAAAGCTGTAGTTTATTGTGGAAGGAAAAGGAGTTCTTGATATGTACATGTATACCTATGAATGAAATTTCAAATGTTTATCACATGTTTGACAACTGACCCTTCCGACTGCGGGAAAAAAATACAAAATGTCGTGACGTTACAATGCTTTTACCTCGGACAAACAAGCTTCGAACCTCGGTCAAACATAGAAATTGCATTGTGACGTCATGGAATTTCTCAAATTTTTCCTGTGTACGGAAAGGTCAATTGGGTTAGAGTTTTGTTACATGTATAATGTGCCATCAGCCTTGAACTTCATTATATTATAATGATATATCTATGAATAATGATTATTGCTTCTACTCATCCAGCAACTTTTGCATAAAAATGTTATTGTTAATTGAAACTAGATTTGTTCATAATGTGGAAAGTGCAAGGAATTTATGTTCTCTGTTCAAACAGCACCCGGGATAATGATGTTTATTCATATACATGTACCTTGTGATTGAGCATTATTTACATGTATATATTGTCAGTCAGAATACTTTATTATTTTATAAATTTGTCTTACATTGTACATTAAACTTTAGAAATTTACCAATTAGGATTTTTTCATTTTATTTGAACTTTGTTTTACTTGAGCATAATGAATAATAAAGACATGTAATGCAATAACAGTCTTGATGAAATGAGAAAGTACAATAGTCTTGTAAAATTGCACTTCCGTATCCATGACACAGGCAATCAATAGAAGCCATCGTCAAGGTCATTGTCAACCCATCGAAATGGTCAAATGTTAAAAGTCCTTCATGTATTCAGTGTAATGAGATGTACATTTGAAACAATGATGTCCCTGGACAGCATAAAAGAGATACATCTGAATTTTACCAAAATATCAAATTTGAGGTCAAGGTCAGGAGATAAAAATTGCTCTAGTGTCAACATTGAGGTCAGATGGACAGATACTATATACCCCGAATCTTTGTTTCTCTGGGGGCATTAAAAAGGTACATGTTTTAAACAGGACTCGCAATGGTTATCTTTCGTATATATTAGCTATGGTCTGCATAACAGTGGCATCAAATTTAATGTATCATCAAACATAGGTAATCACAGATTACGAAGCTCACCTCGTGACAGCAAAATTCAATTCAAACATATTTCTTAGTACATGTATATTGGCTTTTAAAGGCAAAATCACTCAAGTAGAAAAAGTAGGTCAAGGTCATTTTATGAAAGTTTGATCAAAGATACATCCAATATGCAAGTTTGGTACATGTAGCAGTTATACTTTGCTCAATATTGGCTTTATAGAGCAAAATCACTCAAGCGGAAAAAGTAGGTCAAGGTCATTTTATGAAAGACTGATCAAAGATACATCCAATATGCAAGTTTGGTACATGTATCACTTATACTTTGCTCAATATTGGCTTTTAAAGGCAAAATCACTCAAGCGGAAAAAGTAGGTCAAGGTCATTTTATGAAATATTGATCAAAGATACATCCAATATGCAAGTTTGGTACATGTATCACTTATACTTTGCTCAATATTGGCTTTTAAAGGCAAAATCACTCAAGCGGAAAAAGTAGGTCAAGGTCATTTTATGAAAGTTTGATCAAAGATACATCTAATATGCAAGTTTGGAACATCTAGCACTTATACTTTGCTCAATATTGGCTTTTAAAGGCAAAACCACTCAAGCGGAAAAAGTAGGTCAAGGTCATTTTATGGAAATTTGATCAAAGATACATCCAATATGCAAGTTTGGTACAAGTAGCACTTATACTTTGCTCAATATTGGCTTTTAAAAGCGAAATCACTCAAGTGGAAAAAGTAGGTCAGATGCTGTATCCGATGCATGGGTCCATCTCGGCATCCAAAGATGAATCACTTGTGCAAGTTTGGTTACTGTAGCATTAGTACTTTGTCAGATACTGAGCTACCCCAAACTTCTTAACCAAGTCACTCAAGCGGAAAATGTAGGTCAGATGCTGCATCCGATGCATGGGTTCACCTCAGCATCCAAAGATGAATCACTTGTGCAAGTTTGGTTACTGTAGCATTAGTAGTTTGTCAGATACTGAGCTACCCCAAACTTCTTAACCAAGTCACTCAAGCGGAAAATGTAGGTCAGATGCTGCATCCGATGCATGGGTTCACCTCAGCATCCAAAGATGAATCACTTGTGCAAGTTAAGTTACTGTAGCATCAGTACTTTGTCAGATACTGAGCTACCCCAAACTTCTTAACCAAGTCACTCAAGCGGAAAATGTAGGTCAGATGCTGCATACGATGCATGGGTTCACCTCAGCATCCAAAGATGAATCACTTGTGCCAGTTTGGTTACTGTAGCATTAGTAGTTTGTCAGATACTGAGCTACCCCAAACTTCTTAACCAAGTCACTCAAGCGGAAAATGTAGGTCAGATGCTGCATCCGATGCATGGGTTCACCTCAGCATCCAAAGATGAATCACTTGTGCCAGTTTGGTTACTGTAGCATTAGTACTTTGTCAGATACTGAGCTACCCCAAACTTCTTAACCGGCCGCGGACACGGACGCGGACACGGACGCGGACGCGGACACGGACGCGGACGCGGACGCGGACGCGTAGGGTTATAGCATAAGCTCACTCAACTTCGTCGAGGTGAGCTAAAAATACCTTTTCCGTACTAGTTTCAAGTTTTGACCTCGCAGCCTTGATCTTTTGACTAAAGGTTGAAAACTTTGATTTTAAATGCAGTTTACTTTGGTTGCTTTGTTTTGGTAATTGATACTCAAGTCATTCTATATGGTATAATGTGTAGTGAAACATTACAAATCAAAATAGATTGAGAGACCACAAGTTTCATCAGAAGAATTGATATTCACCTTCCTATTGGTAGATTCACATGTAATTCTTGGCAAAATTCATCAGTATATTGGAACTCTTGGAAGTTTGTCAACCAAAATTACTGTGAATGGTAGAGTATACCCCATTATAAACTTGTTTGTGCTGTGACCTTGAAATTTAGTACTGGTCTTTAATGGCTAATTTGAAAATCTACGGGTTAATTATGAAACATGTAAAAAATGCCAAGAAGGTTTTACTGCTTCTTCAAGCTAGCTTATAGGACTTCCTGCTTGCCATTGTTATCTTCTAAGGCACTTGCAAAATTTTACCAGTGCAAGTAGCTGTAATCCTGACCTTTGACCTTGAGAATCAATAGGGTGATGGAAGGGAGTTTTGAGTACTTGCTGCTTACTGATACGGTTTGTTGAATTCCATGAAGCTCTTGATGAAAAATGTGGAGAATGAAAAAGCTTAGTGACAGTATAATATTGTGATCGATGAGTGAAAAAAGCAAACTTAGTAGAAAGTCTGAACTACTAGTACTTGATTCGTGTATAGTTTTATGAAAGTCCATGTGGCAGCTCTGGGGAAGGAAAAGTTGTGACAAACTTTACAGATAGAAGTTTGACATGTTGACTATGACAATACAAATTCACTCACAGGAGAGTCCGGTTTGAAAATTATTTCCAATGCAAAACCACTGACTATGTTACGATATTATGCTATTTGTAGTTTTTATTTTATAATAAACAGATTATGAAACAGGAATTCTGACAAATACTTTATTACACGTATCTTAAAATACATAAGGGCAGAACAGATCATGACAGTGACCTTGAAATTTTGTATCACAGATGGAGGTAGGTCAAAGTTCAAGGTCTGATATTCATTTTTGTGTAAACATAGACAAATCACACATGAAATTTACAGTAAGAAATCCACTGTCCTCTTTCCTCCAATAATATACAAAGAATATACATGTGTATAAAACATAGATGAATTCTTTTTTTTTTTGCAATTTTACAGCCTTTGCAATTCATTTTTTGATTACAATATAAAGTAATGTTTCAGAAAAAACTAGAACTGCCCTTAAGTGACGAATTATACCCCCCGCAGGACTTATTTCTCTAAACGGATTCATTTATGACATAGGAATCTATATGTTAAACATCATAGCCATATCCCTTACAGTTAAAAAGTAGGTCAAAGGTCAAGGTCACTAGGTCAAAAACCATGGTATCAAATGAAAGCTCTGATCACGAGGAATCTACATGTGCAATATCAAAGTCCTATCCCCTATAGTTTAAAAGTAGGTCAAAGGTCAAGGTCACTAGGTCAAAAGTCATGGTATCAAATGAAAGCTCTGGTCATGAGGAATCTATATGTGAAATATCAAATCCCTATCCCTTTTAGTTAAAAATAGCAATCCAAGGAATGCTTGTGTCGCCTGCGAAGCGGCTTGATTATTATTCTAGAAAGTGGATCAAAATTATTGGTAACAGTAGAAAAGTTTTGTCAAATGAAATTCATTTGAAATATCAGACCTCATAATTACAAATTAAAAGATATGGTCATTCTCAAATTTTCAGAAAATAGTGTCAATCATCTAGGCAAAAGTCACTATGTAAAAATTTGTTACGAAAAAGTCTCATCATAAGAAATATCAAAGACCTATCACTTACCAATTAAAAAATATACACAACCTTAATTTCTTAGAAAAGAAGGTCAAACAGTTAGGTCAAGGTCACACATTATGGTATGTGTAGAAATGCATTGTTACGAGGAAAATACATGTGAAATAGCAAAGCCCTATCACCTACCAATCAAAAGATATAGCCAATTTGACTTCTCTTGAAAAGTAGGTCAAATATCTAGGTCAAGATCACAAGGTCAAATATTATGGTCTGTGTAGAAAGGTCATGTCACAAGGAATACACATGTGAAATATCAAAGCCCTATCACTTACATGTACCAATCAAAAGATATATACAATCTTAATATTTTTGAAAAGTAGGTCAAATATGTAGGTCAAGGTCAATAGGTCAGAAATTATGGTATGTGTAGAAAGGCGTTGTTACAAGGAATAAACATGTAAAATATCAAAGCCCTATCACTTACCAATCAAAAGATATAGTGAATCTTATCTTTTTTTTCAAAAGTAGGTCAAATATCTAGGTCAAGGTCACAAGGTCAAAAATTATGGTATGTGTAGAAAGGTCTTGCCACAAGAATTGCATGTGTGAAATATCAAAGTCCTAACCCTTACCAATCAAAAGATATATCAATTCTTAACTTTTTTGAAAAGTAGGTCAAATATGTAGGTCAAGGTCACTAGGTCAAAAATTATGGCATGTGTAGAAAGGTCTTGTCACAAGGAATACACATGTGAAATATCAAAGCCCTATCACTTACCTTTCAAAAGTTATGGGCTGTGACACCCAAAGTGTGACAGACAGACAGACGGACTGACTGACGGACGGACAGACGGACAAAGTGATCCCTAAGTGTCGCTATGCTTCGCAGGCGACACAAAAAGTAGATCAAAGGTCAAGATCAAGGTCACTAGGTCAAAAGTCATTATATCAAATGAAAGCTCTCATCATGAGGAATATATATGTGAAATATCAAAGCCCTAACCCTTATAGTTTAAAAGTAGGTCAAAGGTCAAGATCAAGGTCACTAGGTCAAAAGTCATAATCTCAAATGAAAGCTCTCATCATGAGGAATATATATGTGAAATATCAAAGCCCTTCCCCTTATAGTTTAAAAGTTTAAAGTCAAAGGTCAAAAGTAGGTCAAAGGTCAAGGTCACTAGGTCAAAAGTCACAGTATTAAATGAAAGCTTTAGTCATGAGGAGTATATATGTGAAATATCAAAGCCCTACCCCTTATAGTTTAAAAGTAGGTCAAAGGTCAAGGCCACAAGGTCAAATGTCATGGAGTAATACTTGTTATGATGAATGCGTGTATGAAATATTAAAGCCTTATCACTTATACTTGAAGAGATATTCGCTTTAAGAACTTCTTAACCAAAATATTACTACAAGGTCAAAGTTCAAAGTCAAGGTCACTAAGTCAAATGTCTTGGTATCAAAATGTAGTACTTATTATGGTGAATGTATGTATGAAATATGAAAGCCCTATCACTTATATGTGAAAAAATATATGCTTTAAGAACTTCTTAACCAAAATATAACTATAAAGTCAAAGTTCAAGGTCAAGGTCACAAGGTCAAATGTCTTGGTATCAAAATGTAGTACTTATTATGGTGAATGCATGTATGAAATATGAAAGCCCTATCACTTATACTTAAAGAGTTATCTGCTTTAAGAACTTCTTAACTGGACAGATGGACAGACAGACAGACAGATGGACAGGGTGTTTCCTATATACTCCCCCAAACTTTGTTTGCAGGGGATATAATAATAGTGTTATCAAGAACAGGTGTATTGCATATCTAATCCAAATATTTGACCTTGTCCTTCATTGGGTGTTACATGTAAGTCTTATTTTTCATTGGGTTGATTTTAATATTAATGTATATCAATTAAGTTTAAGCTACATGTATATGCAAGTTTGATCCTAAATTAATTCTCTTGACCTTGAAGGTGACCTTAATGCTCATTGGGTGTTGTGTCTCATACATAATCATTCCTATCATTTCATGTATAATACATATCAACTGGTTCCATGTTTGAATATATGTTTATGACCTTCACCTTGTAGATGACCTTATCCTCTTTGACCTTGATTCTCTTTAGTTGTTGAGTCTCTTACCATCTTTACTCCTCCCTGTGACATTTCTGGTAGCATATTGCATATCAAGTATTCAATAGTAAAAGTTTTGCTATCTTACAAACTGATGGTGGACAAACTCACAAAGTGATCTCTATAGAATTATGAGGATTTTGCATTTCAGATAATAAATAAATAAATGTATTTAATAACATACATGTACATGTATATACAACGAAGATTAAACTTAAACAAGAAAAAATCAACTGAATCATAACAAGAAGCCCTAGAGGGCCTTAATTGCTCACATGATGCCCATGTACACTCTTAGTTAGCATGACTGACTACCTTGAGGTATTCTGATACTTTGCTATTTTTAATCATTCCAGTAATTTAAAACGCTCACATACAGGAAATAGAAAATACATGTACTTCATCTCTACCAATTTTAATCACCATGGGATCCAACAGCATAACATAAAGAACAACTGCATAATATCGCAATTCTGATTTACTCAAATTATTAAAGTGGCCTTTTAAAGCGAAAGGAATATGTCTTCTAAACTTAAACAAAAAAAAAGGCCTTGTAGGGGACCATTGGTTCATTGTTCCTACCACATTTCACCGACACCCTTCAGTAGTTCTGAAAAAGAAGCAAAATGTGGAAAACTTACAAAACTATGAACGAGGGATGACACACTATGACAATAGCTAACTTAACCCTTTGGCTAAGTGAGCTGCAAATCTACCGCTTATCCTGACATCTTCTAAGAATCAAAACAAAACATAAATCTTCAACATTAAAGTACAGTATTTCAACTGATTCAAACAAAACAAAATACCCCTTAACCCCAACACATGTTTCTCAGTCTGCAGTACATTTATGTGTATCAGTTGTATCACCTGTATATCTATAGACTCAAATAAAAACAAAAAAATTGTTGAACATGTTGAAAACCAATCATTGTAACCACTAAGGTTGCATTGTCAAATTACATGCCATATCATGAAAGAAACTGAATATTCAGGAGAACATCCGAAGCTGTGTCTGAGGGTGACCTTTTTTTTTTTAAATTAGCCAATATTAGCCAATCAGATAAAGGTTTGTGAATGGAAATCATCAGTAAGTCTTCAAGTTTGTGTCATAAATCACACATGTTTTTATGAATGGTTTTCATTATTATTCAAGTAATTCTTATTCATTTATATGTTGTATATCCAATGTTATAAAACCAACAATATTAATAGATGGTGGACCATGAATCAAACATAGGGTAATCAAAGATTACATAGCTCACCTATACAGGTTTTTGTCAGAAACCAGGTTAAAGTTTTTGAAAAGTAGGTCAAAGTCCAAGGTCAAGGTCATTAGGTCAAAGGTCATGGTCTCAAATGAAAGGTCTCGTCACAAGGTATCTACATGTGAAATATCAAAGCCCTACCCCTTATAGTTCAAGAGATATAGCCCAGGTTAAAGTTTTGTCTACGACGACAACGACAACGACGCCGAGGGTATGGCATTAGCTCTCCGGACTTTTTCGTCCCGGCGAGCTAAAAATCCTCAACATACATGTATTTGAAATGAAACAGGATGGTGTACCAAAGACAATGGAAGGCTTTACCAGAGGGTTGCTTTGATGGTCTCTATTAGGATGTTGTTATACACATTATGTAAATGTTTAAGTAGTGTCAGCAGACTACAAACATCAAATTTCAATTTCTACAAGTACGTAGATAGTCAAACATGTACTGTACATGTATGTATTTTGGCACAATAATATTTTAGCAGAAACAAAGAAATTGACATATTAGCATACCATTAATCATGAATTAGGGCACTTGACTTGTTTTTTCTTTTATCTAAAAGAATTTTAAATGATTTAGAGTAATCTTGAATTAGTGCATTCTGACAGAATGACCTCCACTAAAATATAAATCCCTCAAAAATACATGTAAGCACAAATACAATTAGGGAGTTCTGAATAGGCTTGTCAGTTCTGGATTAAATCTAAATTTTCATTCATTAAAGACTGAAAATAATTTTTTTATTTTTTTTTTCTACAAAAGAAAACAACCGATAGTGAATGATAAGATAATAAATAATTAATATGAAAATTAATTCTCATCTAAATACAGTTTTATGCAATTCGGAACTCCAGAAACAGGTGTTCAGGAACTCACAAATTGACTGTACACTTAAACCTAATACACATTTAACATGTAAATGCCTTTTTATGCAAAAAAACCCCCATAAAACAATACAAAATCAACATGTGAACAGATTCTCATAAATAGGCATACTAAATTTATAAATCCTAAAGCATCACTATCATCAAGCTCCCTCTGTTTCCTTTTTCAAGCTATCTAGATTTGTTGGTAATTGACTTTGTACGTTCCACATGGATGTGTAAATACTGTGGGGGTTGGAGAGGAGTTCGTAATGAGTTCCCTGCTCTACGATTCGGCCTTTATCTAACACAAGAATTAAGTCACAGTCTACAACTGTGGACAGTCTATGGGCAATCACTAGGGTGGTTTTTCCTACTGTAGCTTCCTTCAGATTTGACATTATTTCCTGTAAAAATTAATGAAAAATTCATTTTAAATCGTATTTTATCATATTTCATTATGGAGTTTCCGTTCATCTTTATTAGAAATAACATTTTATGATGATTTAATATGGATCTATTTGACAGTGTGAACTATAAATGATGATTTAAAAGAGCAGTTTAGGTCAAAATAATTTCCTCTTTAATTGCACACCTACTGTTTAACGTAACAGAAATGATTCATTAATGTCAAATTAACCCATCTGACCAGATCAATAAAACAGAGGTTCATTTGATTTTTGCTTGACTCAATAAAAAACAAAATTTCCTAGATTCTGAAAAAGATGTACTGAAGTGTAATATTTCTTGAACATATTAATTTTTTTTTATTACATAGGACTATTGACCAACCTGGATCAATTGCTTCATAACCCTCAAAATGTAGACCTGCTCTTTCTAATGTTCTAACATGATAACATGACTTAGTAGAGCTGGTGGCTTAGTGGTTAGCACAGTGGACTACCAATCCATAGGTTATGGGTTCGAATCTTACTGTTGCAGGTCATTGCAAAATCATGGTAACCTTGGGCAAGTTACTTTACACTACATTGCACTCTCTACCCAAGAGTAAACTGGGTACCTGGCACATGAGAGGAGCTGGCAATGTGAATGAAAAGCATTAGTGCCTAAACGGCAGCTCTGCTTGTATACTCCCAAGGGAGTTGAGAATGCACTGGATTGTACAGGTCTCGCCAGGGAGGTAATTGTAGAAATTGCATGAGGCTAAAGCAAACGAGACAATAAACCCCTACCTTTTTACATGAAAACCTCATTCCTTTGAGTCTGTACTTACCCTCTCAGTAACAGTATCCAGAGAGGATGTAGCCTCATCATAAAGAATAACATGAGGATCCTTCAGCATGACACGGGCAATGGCAATCCTTTGGGCTTGACCCACTGTAAATAGATACATGAAGCTTGTCAAAGGTAAGTACACTCAATGGTATCTTATTAATGAATCACTGACCCTAAGAGCTGATAAAATACTGTAACGTGGTTATTTTTGATGGGGGAAAAATTAGCCATTTACATCAAGGTGTTATGCGAGGGGGAAATATTCACGTTGAAAATGTCTTCCATGTTTACAGTACAATGTACCAATACAGTCATTTGGGAATAAAAGATGTTACCCATTTGTGAGGGTAACTGATGTAAAGCTATTATGATATCATAAAATTGCTTGAGTAATGTCAGTTTTGTACCCACATTGCATCAGGAAGGTTTCAACAAAATTTGATGACATCACAATTACTACTACGTCAGATATCATCCCAGACAGGAAGTCCATATGTTTAGGAAAATATAGGTAAATGATAATTAACTATATTCAATTGAAAATGTTATACATTGCATGTCCAAAATAGTGGTTATAGAGCTGCATCCGACACTTTGGTGTAAGATTAAAATATATGCAAAAATTAAAAGTCATATCCTGGACAAAATTTTACAATTAATAGCCTGTATAAGATTTAAAACATTTTGCATGTCTCAAACATTGAGTATGTCTTACAAGAGACTTTCTCTCCTTTTTCTCCCATGTCCCTATCCAAGTCTCTCATTAGAATGTCAGGGACTCGTGCCTTTCTAGCTGCCTCTAGGACCTCCTCTCGAGACTTGGTCAAGTCTCCATAACTTAGATTGTAAAAGATGGACTTGTTGAAGAACTTTGGTTTCTGTAAAAATGAAGTTATAAATGTAAAACATTTTGATAATTATTGTACTTGTTCAAAACAATCTCCTACATCTACTGTCCTGTTCACTAAATCCAGAGCACCCTGTTTTCCCTGTTTTCTCTAAAATTTGATTCTATCATCTTCCAAAAAGATATCAATTTTATAGTACTCCTTTAGTCGTAACAGAAAATACCATTGTTTTGGCTGTACGTCAATTAAATTAGACAAAGGACGGAAAATAAAAAGTATACGGGGATTTTCTATAGTAAAATCGCTGAAAATGCATGATGTTGGGAGCTTTGACGTCACTGTTTACTATTGTTGACACTGAGAATAATATGGCGGCGGCTTGAAATAAACATGGAAATTTCCTGTAGACATTTTATTTTCCATATTGCGGTTTGAAGGCAGCTGATATGGTAAGTCGAAGTTAATTTCCAGTTATGACTAAAGGAGGTCAATTCTCGGAAACTATAAGTTATAGGAAAATTCTTCAGATGACAGAATAAATTGCCAAAACAGGGTGCTCTGGATTTAGTGAACAGGACAGTAACTAATACATGTACAAAGTATGTGTAAATATAAAGATTAAGGACAGACATGGATGACACTTTGTCGTTGTCTTCCACAATGAAGACTTGATAAACATATACTTTACTTATTGCCTGTGAGAGGTCACTATTAGACAAATTTGATGGAAGTTCATCCTTTCCCCTAAATACACAGGAATGACCTTAAATGACCAGTTGGTAATGCTGACTTTACCTGAGGAACAATGCCAATAGCTCTCCTCAGGCTGTTTATCTCCACCTCTTTAACACTTTGTCCGTTTATATACACTCCACCTTGTAACGGATCATAAAATCTGTACAGCAAATTGATTATGGTGGATTTCCTGTGATATGAAATACAGTAGTTCTAAAGTGCATGGCAATTAATTAATTTATAAACAATCTAGAACTGTCTTAAATATGTATAGCCAACCCCTGCCCCTCTCCTTATCCAGCAATACAAAGACTCTCTCGTCTGATTATTGTAAATAAACAGCTCAGCTGATATATAAATTAATGAGCTGTTAAGGTACTTGTAAGCATAAAATCTGTCCTGAAATAGTTGAAAAAGAAGAAATTTCAAGAAAATTGTTCCCTCAATTCCATAGTTGTATTAGTTTCCATCCAAATCCAATTTTAGAATATAGAAATTATAAAGATGGTACTGATGGAAATGACGAAAATTGGTATTTGACAGATAAAACCAATTTACAGTATTCTTACTTTCATCCTCTGCTGCCTTTTAGCCAGAGGGTACGGTGAAGGATAAACCATTTAACATATTGAGCTGAGTATCATAACCAAAGTATATATTGTCAAACTTTATACTGTACATACATGAAATTCCTTACCCTGATCCACTGCTGCCTACGACTGCTGCCTTTTTACCGGAGGGTACAGTGAAGGTTAAACCGTTTAACACATTGGGCTGAGTATCGTAACCAAAGTATACATTGTCAAATTTTATACTGGACGTCTCTCCTGAAATGCTAAGTGGTAATGCCCCTGGTGCACTCTGAAAAGCATCAAACAATGTTTATTTACATGTACCTTTGCAAACTAAACATTACTTTCTGCAGGTTTTACAAGTTGTACATGACAAAAGTAGATAAGCTAATTTGTCTTTTCAATATATACAACATGTAGAATGACGTCTTATTTAGGAATCTTTTAGGACATCTTCATACTATGAAAACTAGAGTTACATTAAGATAAAACACGCTTCAAATACTGTAAATGTGGTTAATTTCACTGCGGGTTATTTCGAGATTGTAACATCCAAAACATTACACTTGGGGAAAATGTTCACGATAAAAATGTCCTTTCTATTGTAAGAATACAGCGGGGATATTTTCTCGTAGGGGAGATCCCATGATTGGCAAAAAACACGAAAAATAACCCCAATGCGAAAATTTTAACATTTACAGTACATGTACTACATTTCTATAGGAATTTCATTACGTAACGATGCATTTACATGTAAGTCGGATACCATTCATTAAGGGAAGAAACTCTATACTGAAAAGACAGCATCTAGTTTAATCTGTACCCTGAATATATGAATAACAAACTTGCAAAAGGATCACTGCAGAAATGTAGGTCAAGGTCATTCACTACATAACAGTTTAATTTACCGGTAATCATGTAAAAAATACTGTATAAGATTCATTTATATGTTAATTTCCAATGTGCCACTTAGCCTTACATTTCATAGAGAGACAGACAACTTGATTTGCTTCACATTTTGGATAATACCTACCTGTATAGTAGAGTGTAGCTTCTTAAGATTAAACATGTTAGCTATGTCAATATCAGATTGTTTAATGTCCCTGTACGTGGAGCCTACAAAGTTTAACTGTGCATTCAACTGGAACAGTAAACCATTGACCATGACCAGGTCTCCGACAGTCATACCACCTGGAAGAGAAAACAATTTCATTCATTACATGTGAAATTTAACTTCCAGCTTATATCAGGATAACATCAATCAAAACTGATTGACAGGGACATTGGTATCCCTGTCAAAAATAAAGATTCTACAAACATTTTACTCAAATTCAAAAAAATAAATCTAGAAACTTTTTACTCAAATTCACAAAATTAAATTAAAGCAAGAATTTCCAGATTTACAGTAAATAACCAATTTTAAAGCTAATTATCCAAAATTACCTGATACATGCATAAAGTATATAAGGTACACATGGACAAGTTTCAGTTTACAAAGTAAATAAAGCCTTTTGATACCTTACCAGACTTAATTTGATTAACAGCTAATCCCATGAGAATGCCAACACCAACATTATAGATTAAGTTCTGGGAAGTGTTTAACAAGGCTAAACTTCTCATAGTTTTAAGTTGAGCTTGCATGTACTTTCTCCATATCTTTTTGTACTCCTGTATTTCATGCTCCTCATTGTTAAAGTACTGCAAAATAAATGAATGTTCATAACTTTTTAAGAGAAGAAAAACTGAATTATAAGGAGATAATAAAGATCGCATTAGAATGGGAATACATGTAATTTCACTTTCAAGTGATATTTGCGGTCTGTTAATTTAAATTAGGGAATAACTAGCTTCTGATGTTATGTTTGCAGAAGGTAAATGCTGATTTTATGGTGGTGAACTAATTTTTCCTGATGACGCGTTAGTGAAGCCACAAAAACAGATGTTTGCACCGTAAACTCAGCATTTACCGTCCGAACATAACATCATTATCTATCTAGTTATTCCCATTCTAAATGCAATCTATATTTTTGTGAATATAAGACAAAATGTGGCATCAAAGCCTAGTATGTTCTCATTTTACTGTCGTAACTAGGGAGCAAACGACCAATGAAATTCAACATTGCATTAGAATGCTGATTTTACAATGCTGACACCTGTTATCCTGTATTGCCTGAAACTCATCAACCATAAAATAGCATTCACCAGCTACAAATACCACATCAGAAGCTAGTTATTCCCTATACTAATACAGGTCAAGGTCACAATCACAAGGTCAAATTTGGACAATAAAAGCTAGCTTCAGCAAACATGTACACATATAGATCTCAAGTTTCTAGACCTCTGTAGTGTGTTCACGGAGCATACAACATGTAATAACATGGAGGTGATATACATGTAATACTAATGATACATTGGTACCATCGACGGAGGATATACATGTAACTAGGAGTATTTACCTTGACTATATCATAGTTGTCTAGTGATTCTGCATACTAGTAGTATGGAGGTGATATAATACTGATGATATATTGATACATTTGATAGAGGACATTTATTTACCTTGACTGTATCATAGTTGTCTAGTGATTCAGCAGCTTGCACCACAGTCTGTTTGTCTCGTCGATTCCTCTCTTTTGAAAACTCAGACCTGGAAATGAATAAAAGAAAATAGATGAAACGATTGTCTTTGAACATTTGAAAAAATGACTTGCTTCCCATTCCATTTCATCTCTATACAAAGTGACCTTGACATTTTCATTGTGACCTGATAATGATATAATCTACAATGTATATCATTTTAACTGAAAATAATGTAATAATCCTTTTACAAAAAGACAAATCTACAAGATTTTAACATATGATCAGTAATACATGTAAGACTTCCACATTTAAAGATTTTTAAAGGCTTTTTGTTCATACAAGACGTGTAATGTATTTAAGAAATTGAAAAGAAATGGACAACAGGCATATTATAGTTAAGTTATACAAGTATATTGTTCAAATCAGAGGCCTACAAAACATACCACATTTACATGTACATTAATATAAGTATAAATGGTTAAACCGTATCAAAGGCCGGGGGGGGGGGGCATATTTTTTAGAAAAGTTTTCCATTTTCTGTTGATTTTGTTGGGATAAAGCTGACCAAACTTTTAGCAATTATTATGCAAAAGAGATCTAGTCGTACACATAATTCAGATTCTGATGGGTCCAGTACAGGCATCAAGTCTTATTTCTCGAAATTTTCATTTTCAAAATTCAATATTTTAAGGGCTGATTTTCTACCCTATCTGAATAGACCCTTTCATGACAGGGTTCACTCGAATCACTTTGTCTATATGTGTGATGTTTTATCCACTCGAGACAATGGAATGATGTCATACCATTCTAAACCGCGGCATGTACTGCTGTGCCATGACGTCATTTCATTGTTTTGAGTGGATAAAATACCATACGAGGAGACAAAAGTGATTCAAGCAAAGGTCTATAGCTCTTTTATAATACCTACATGTATGTATCATAAAATTTTTCCAGAAATAAATTGTCTCATAAAATGCATATTTGAAATGGTTTACATTTAAAACAGGGATTTGTTACAAATCCTATCTCAGCATGCCAAATATACATGTAATTGTGCTTGAGCTATTGAAATGGGTGAACTTTCACCAAATGGTAATTTTGTACTATATACAAGTATTTTATGTTATGCATTTCCATATTTGAATAATATGCAGGCGTGAGAGTATTTTCTTCTTTTAACAAATAAAATAAACTGATCAAAATAGAATTTTAAAAACCTGAATTATCCCAACATAGACTCACAACCATCATACCATGCATACTGTCCAAAAATAAGTACATGTACTTGTTGTTGAACTATTAAGAATGTAATGACTAACCTCCATTTTGTTAAAGAGCTTGTAACGTGAACATAGATATAGATTGTCCCGACAGTTACTGCTGCAAACGTTGGTCCACATTTATAACTCTGGAATGAGAAATATAGCAAATAGAGTAGTTATTTTCAACATTAATTTGTATCCACTCCTCATGAAACACAATGCACAGGTAAACATAAAACAGTGATTCAATCATCAAAAGAACACAAATTACAAAGTCTAAGCCTTGCCAGTAAGCAGGGCACTTCCCTACTCATGTTTATCTCAAACAATCTTTAAAAAAAATTAATTGTGTTGATTTGCAATATTGGAAACAATTTTCCAAAAACTATCCATATTCAGAAGATTTTCTGCACATACGTGTACATGTATTAGATGATTTTCTGATAAACTCGTGAAACAGTCAAACACCATTATCAAAAATTTCGCGATATTTTTCCTTGTGACGTCAAAATAAAAGGCATGACAACACATCAAGGTGCTTCAAGAATGTGCGATCAAATGTGACGTCACAATGGAAAATGTTGCCAAATGGTGTGATGTCGGGTGTCTGTGTGTATAAAATCAAGGTTATGAACGGACATATCTTCTATATGGAAAATGGACTGATGTTAAATTTTGTTTTGTGATTCTCAGTTCTATGTTTTCTCTGTGTACCAATATTTACCATTGCATCTACTGGCAGACTTTTACAAATTTAATTGCAATGATAACCAGAAGTCTCTGATGAGACTGAAGTTCTCCTGGTTGTTTGCTTAAATTAATCTAAGTGCCACACTCATTTTCAAAGACCGGAGATCAGGGGCTCAAACAAAATACAAGACTAGAGAATGTTTAGTATAATGGAAAAAGATTTAACTCTCTATCAATTATACTTTCAGAGAAGTTATACATGCATAGAACAAAATTACCACACCCGTTTTCCATGAACCTTGTGGTCAGGGGTTCAAACAATAAAAGGTGCACATCTAGACCACAGACTGAGAATAATGCAAAAAATTATAACTTTCTATCAATTATACTTTCTGAGAATTGGTGCTCACAAGATTACATAAAGTTATATAGGAGAAAATGACCACACCCATTTTCCTAGACCCTTAGGATCAGGGGCTCAAACAAAATATCAGGTGCACATCTAGACCACAGACTGAGAATAAAGCAAAAATAATTATCTTTCTATCAAGTACACTTTCTGAGAATTGGTGCTCACAAGATTACATAGAGTTATATAGGAGAAAAAAATGACCACACCTTTTTTCCAAGACCCTGGGGGTCAGGGGCTAAAACAAAATGTAAGGTGCACAACTAGACCACAGGCCCATTTTAATGCAAAAAGAATTTATTTTGTACTATTCACAGATTCAGAGGATTCACGCTCACAAGTAAAGTTTAACGGACGGACAGACAGACAGATAGAGCTAAAAATTATTTCAAACACTGCTTTGATGGGTCATTTTACTGTTATGTCATAATGCATAAGTCTGCCAAAGTGCAATGTCAGACATTTACCATAATAACAAGAGGGGAAACATTGCTCATCTGAATTGCGGACAAAAGATTGATGGTGGACAATTTGGTGGAGGCCCTTGAGTACTTGCTCCTTAAGGTTTCATGAAATAATGTGCATCAGTTTTGGATATGTTGAAATTGCGTCAGCCAATCAGAGCACTCAGCGGCCAAATTGGTTGACCGATCAGCAAAAAAACCCCACAAACTTTGTAGAGGACCTTGAGTACTTGCTTCCTGCAAGGTTTCGCGAAATTCTGTGCAGCTGCTGCAGATGAGAAGTCAAAAATGTGTCAGCCAATCATAGCCCTCTGTAGCCATATTTGTTGACCAATCGGCACAAAAAACTCAAACTTGGTAGAGGACCTTGAGTACTTGCTTTCTGTAAGATTTCATGAAATTCTGTGCTGCGGTTGCAGAGGAGAAGTCAAAAATGTAAAAAGTTTGCGCCGGACAACGGACGGACAGCATGCTGTGACAATAGCTCTCTTGAGCTTCGATCAGGTGAGCTAAAAACAATAGTTACAGTAACTGTAAATGCAAAAGTAACAACATTAATCCACAATTAGGAATGGTTTTGTACTCCAACTGGAAAAACTAGTTCCGTAGACCTTTTAAAAATAAATACATATTAATGTACAGTATCAAGTTTAGGTGACTATCAAGTATTACTTACCAGTATTCCAGCTACTAAACAGACCTCTATAAATGATGGTATTACATTAATGGTAACCAGTCTCAGGAAAGTCTCCATACCCCTGTGAAATAAAGTGCTTGATACAATCTGCCTCTACAACATGTACAACACAAATCAGATGAGATATAAAGCCCCAATCACACTAGGACCGTGCTCTCAAGGCGATTGCACAGCATTCTAAATTTCTCAAAGCATAGTTGGATTGCAGGAAAAAAGGTAAAATTTTTGTATGAGCTGTCACACTACAGCCATGTTCTCATGGCGCTTTCACTGCGCTAAACCTTAATTTCAAAATGAGATAGGTGCAGTACATAGAAGCACGGCAGAATTGCTTTGATTGCAGTGAACACGTGGTAAGGATGCAGTGCAATCTCAAAGAATGTCAAAGGGTTGCCACAAAAGCACTGCATTGATACCGCTACCTTACTGTGCTGCCATGGTGACCATACTGAGACCTATATTGACGGTGTTTCCACCGTGACTGTTTTCTGCATGCTCAAAACAAATGCTATGGTTCGGCATCCTATGCCATCCCACAGATTCATTGCAATGTCAATGCGCTGTCACAGCAATGCTAACAATTCCACTGCACTCCCACAGTGTTCTTTATTTCTCCATGATGCTGTGGGAGCGCAGTGGGAACGCCGTCCTAGTGTGACAGGAGTTTTAACAGCATCACTTTTCACATAGTGTAACAAATCAAAGTTAAGATATCAAGTATAAGACTTTAGAAAACAGCTTAAGAATCTTATAACAAACATAGGGTAATCAAAGATTACATAGCTCGCCATAGCAGGTTTTTGTCAAAAATCAAATAACTTCTAAGATACAAAAAGCATTGTCATTAAGAGACTATGTATCTATCTAAAATAAGTCTTATCCCTTGGAGATACAGCCAAAGTATAAGTAATAATTAAAAAGTAGGTTAATGGTTAAGGTCAAGGTCACTAAGTTAATGGTCATTAATTGTCTCAAATTAAAGGTCTTATATGCATGAAATATAACAATCCTATCCCTTTTGGTTAAAGAGATGAAGACCAAACTAATTTTGTTAAAAGTAGGTCAAAGTGCAAGGTCAAGGTCACTTGGTCAACAGACATGGTCTCAATTTAAAGTTCCTATCACATAGTACCTACATGTGAAATATCAAAGCCCTACACTTTATAGTTCAAGAGATTAAGCCCAGGTTAAAGTTTTTGAAATGTAGGTCAAAGTCCAAGGTAAAGGTCACTAGGTCAAAAGTCATGGTCTCAAATGAAAGGTCTTGTCACAAGGTATCTATATGTGAAATATCAAAGCCCTTACCCTTAATCAATCAAGAGATAAAGCCAAGGTAAGATTGTGAAAAGTACATATAGGTCAAAGTCCAAGGTCAAGGACAAACGTTCAAAAGTCATGGTCAAAAATGAAAGGTTTCATCACAAGGTATCTACATGTGAAATATTAAAGCCCTACCCCTAATCATTCAAGAGATATAGCCCAGGTTAAAGTTTTGAAAAGTAGTTCAAACTATGAAAGGTCTCATCACAAGGTATCTAAAGGTGAAATATCAAAGCCCTACACCTTATAATTCAAGAGATTAAGCCCAGGTTAAAGTTTTTGAAAGGTAGGTCAAAGTCCATGGTCAAGGTCACTAGGTCAAAGGTCATGGTCTCAAATAAAAGGTCTCGTTACAAAGTATCTACATGTGAAATATCAAAGTCCTACCCCTTATAGTTCAAGAGATAAAGCCCAGGTAAAAGTTTTGGAAAAGTAGGTCAAAGTCCAAGGTCAAGGACACAAGTTCAAAAGTCATGGTCTCAAATGAAAGGTCTCATCACAAGGTACATGTACATGTATCTACATGTGAAACATTAAAGCCCTACCCCTAATCATTCAAGAGATATAGCCCAGGTTAAAGTTTTGAATAGTAGCTCAAATTCTCAAATGAAAGGTCTCACCACAAGGTATCTTAAGGTGAAATATCAAAGCCCTACACCTTATAGTTCAAGAGTTAAAGCCCAGATTAAAGTTTATGAAAAGTCCAAAGTTAAGGTCACTAGGTCAAAGGTCATGGTCTCAAATGAAAGGTCTCGTTACAAAGTATCTACATGTGAAATATCAAAGCCCTACCCCTTATACATGTAGTTCAAGAGATATAGCCCAGGTTAAAGTTTTGTCTTTAACAATGACAACCCCGACGGCAACAACAACAACGCCGAGGGTTTGGCATTAGCTCCCAGGACTTTTCATCTTGGCAAGCTAGAAAAGGTGCATGCCAAATGTTTTCCAAAGTAAGCTTTGTTGACGGTTGGTTTTCAGAAGCATACATACTTTGTTCCCCTGCTAATATCATCACATAGGCCTGCTGGACTGTTATCATGTATAAAGGCTTTATCAGATCTGTGGAGGCTAGAAAACACATCTCCGGCAACTTTCTGCATAGAACTCTGAGCTACAAAGCTAAAAATAGCATTTCGGGACTCTTGGAAAACTGATGTTCCAATCCTCATAGCAGCATCTGAAAAGTATGAAGAGCATATTGAAAGAAAGTTGAATGGTAATTCTTTGAGAAACCTCTGTAAAATATTGGTTAATCTATACAAAAATATAGAAACTCAGCTATGGACTAATGATAAAAAGAAATTTCATTGAGTAAATGTAATTTGATTGAATATTATTTCAAAATGGTTGTCTATTTGGATTCCAATGATGTTATAAAATCTAAAGCCTCAAATTCCCCATTAATGACTTTGAAAAATTAGTTTATACTCATTTAACTCTAATACAAAAGGCGACAAAGGATCCCGGACCTTAAGGAAAGGCTATAATAATCAGATTTTTGAATTTTCAAAATTTACTGAAATAATCATGTAAATTGTTTGATCTATATCTGAACAACAACTTTCATATTCCTTTCTGCTAAGATATAACCCTAAGTGCTTGCAAAATTTACTAAAACACACCCAACCTTCGTGAGCTTTGGTTGAACACTGCACAAAAAACCCAGGTTGTTATGATAAATTTCAATTTAATTAGGTATTGGCGCAAAATAGAATGGCTAATTCAGACAAACTAGTGAAAGATAGATATACGACAAATTCTCCTTCAAAAGGAATTAGCCATTCTTTTTTGCGCCCATGTTGAAATTAGAGAAAATCAGAGAAAAATTAGAGTTCACAAAGTACAAATTAGCATGTAAAACGCCTTTTACATATATCGATCTATATATCTGCATTGATTTTTACCTGAGCGAGGGCGCTTTATCCAGATATTTCGGTTACCTCTCTTAACTGTATAGACGTTACATAATTTATGATGAGATTACAAACGAAATTTTCATAATTGTTCTTACTCATAAAATGTTAAATTTTCTTCTGGTGTAAAAACGGACACTAAATCTTTATAATCAATCGATATATAGATGATCCAAAAAGGGGCCTTAAGGTCCGGGATCCTTATCATACAGTTGAAACATAGGTAATCACAGATTACGAAGCTCACCTCGTGGCAGCAAAATTCAATTCAAACATATTTCTTAGTACATGTATATTGGCTTTTAAAGGCAAAATCACTCAAGCAGAAAAAGTAGGTCAAGGTCATTTTATGAAAGTTTGATCAAAGATACATCCAATATGCAAGTTTGGTACATGTAGCAGTTATACTTTGCTCAATATTGGCTTTATAGATCAAAATCACTCAAGCGGAAAAAGTAGGTCAAGGTCATTTTATGAAAGATTGATCAAAGATACATCCAATATGCAAGTTTGGTACATGTATCACTTATACTTTGCTCAATATTGGCTTTTAAAGGCAAAATCACTCAAGCGGAAAAAGTAGGTCAAGGTCATTTTATGAAAGTTTGATCAAAGATACATCCAATATGCAAGTTTGGTACATGTAGCACTTATACTTTGCTCAATATTGGCTTTTAAAAGCGAAATCACTGAAGTGGAAAAAGTAGGTCAGATGCTGCATCCGATGCATGGGACCATCTCGGCATCCAAAGATGAATCACTTTTGCAAGTTTGGTTACTGTAGCATCAGTACTTTGTCAGATACTGAGCTACCCCAAACTTCTTAACCAAGTCACTCAAGCGGAAAATGTAGGTCAGATGCTGCATACTATGCATGGGTTCACCTCAGCATCCAAAGATGAATCGTTTGTGCAAGTTTGGTTACTGTAGCATTAGTACTTTGTCAGATACTGAGCTACCCCAAACTTCTTAACCAAGTCACTCAAGCGGAAAATGTAGGTCAGATGCTGCATACGATGCATGGCTTCACCTCAGCATCCAAAGATGAATCACTTGTGCCAGTTTGGTTACTGTAGCATTAGTACTTTGTCAGATACTGAGCTACCCCAAACTTCTTAACCAAGTCACTCAAGCGGAAAATGTAGGTCAGATGCTGCATCTGATGCATGGGTTCACCTCAGCATCCAAAGATGAATCACTTGTGCAAGTTTGGTTACTGTAGCATCAGTACTTTGTCAGATACTGAGCTACCCAAAACTTCTTAACCGGACGCGGACGCGGACGCGGACGCGTGGGGGTATAGCATAAGCTCACTCAACTTCGTCGAGGTGAGCTAAAAATGTTGGTAAAATTTTCCATGCATTCAAAATCTGAACGTGCCTTCAAAATAGGCTGTCAGAATTATTGGAATATAACTCTAGTAACCTAAAGTGAATTTCACATGGGACATCGACTATAAATGTAAATATAATGTAATGGCAACAATTGGCAAGTATCTAGCTGCAGAAACCACCCAGGACACATTGCTATTTGGATTGTTTTGGTGCCAGCCCATCCTGAATTTTAGTCCGGATTTTAACAGGTACAATGATCTGCGGCCGACACATCCAAATGAAAAAATAAGCAAGTGTCGTTGGCTGTTTCTGTGGCTAGCAAGTACCATGACGTACAGCCTATAACAGCAGCTAAGACCCAGTCTTTAGGACATTCTAGTGACAGCAAAGTTTCTCCAGTCTTTGTTAAGTTAGCATCATTCAATGCATCCACTATGAATTTGAAAGTAAATGGTACCAGCATATTCAAACCCTGAAGAGTAGAATAGTAATATCATATGACATTCATACTCAGCAATGAAAAAAAATCATCGTAAGTATTAACAAAATTAATATATCATATGAATATGAAATCAGAAAATGATTATTACATTAAATATGATAAAATACGACAGTGTAAAACATACCTTAGATGCAAACAGACAGCCTGCAGTTAACAAAACGGAAAGTTTGACCCTCTTGTTGTCCTTTGGCCATACACTCTGT
Source organism: Pinctada fucata (assembly GCA_028142955.1). NCBI lineage: Eukaryota > Metazoa > Mollusca > Bivalvia > Pterioida > Pteriidae > Pinctada > Pinctada fucata. Next base: position 46,911,430 of record AP027104.1, on the reverse strand, counting down.
CCCAAGACCTTCAACAACTCCTTTCTAGAGACCTCTTGTGTCACATATTTCCCCCGGGATTTTACTTTCGGTTTATTCTTCTGGTCTAAATTAGAGACTGCATTATGTGATGGTCCAAGGAACAGCGTCCTAAATTTCTGTATGAAGAACAATCATATTTAGTCAGTTGATTTTTTCAACAATGAAGTCAATATTTTGAAATTAATTTACAGTGAAAAGAAAACAAGTTTGAACAGTTGTTGTTGATGAATAGCTTTCTCAGTGGTTGATAACTTCATTCTCCAAGCCACTGATCACTTCTTAAAAAGTACAAAAAGGTATTATGCTTTGGTAGTAATTAGGCCATAGTAATTAAATATTTTGTTTAAGGTCCAGAACTTTTTCTTTAGGTACTCTCCCTCCAGGCATGAAAACACACAATATGAAGGAATTTGGAAAGGATGACTGAAAACATAAAAGAAAAAATATCTTTTCTGACAATTATTTTTTTTAGAAATATCACTATTATCTCCTGATATTAATGATTGTATATAAGCAATTGATAGTGTTCAAGATCATTCACTGATATTTTTTACCTGAAAAATGCATGTTTGTATGCGGTTTTTTTTTCTAAGCAATTCTCCTGAAAGGTACCCATCAACGGACTTTGAAATTACTATCGGCCTTAGAACAATGCTCATACATGTACCTATGCTTTAAAATGTTATAAATCTAACAATAACAGAAGCCTCTTGAAATAAAACTTACCAACCATAGAATGATAAATTTACAATCTCCACAAAACACTCTATTTTTCACTAGAATTGTTACTTCCACTTAAATACATTTGACTGTTTTTAAAACTATTAATCAGTAGTGTTAGAAAGTAATACGACATCTACATTTACATAGTAAATGAGGCAAGATATGGGAAATACAGTGCCAAAATAAGTCAGGCAAGAAATGCGAGAAACAGTGCCAAAATATTAATTTCTGTTTTGAACCATATCATTTTAAAGACTTTCTACAATCGAGGAAGATAGTCTCTCTGTGCCATCTTCCATATTGTTCATCTTCAAATAAGTACAAAACATGAGCACTGACTAACCTTAGTAAGAGGTATCCTGTTAGAGGTACCAGTGACCTGTCCAGATTTTGATCCATCCGTGTGCTTGTTATGGCAATTTCTCAAAGCCTGCAATTAAAGGTCACAGCATACAGTTTGGTGATACATTATCCTCAAATTATAAGTACATGTACAAAAAATATACAGTACATGTATGAATAATATGCCTCAAACAATTTTTCTTAAAGATAATATCAATTGGATAGTTCCAGGGCATGTGATATCTAGTGAGTAAACTGCAATGCCATGTTGGAAACTGCACAAACTCTCACAGTGCTCCAAGTTGCGACTAAATTGGTCGCATTTGCGATTGAAAATTCGGTTTTGCGACCTTAATTTAAATGAACTCGCAAAATCGCGACCATAAAGTTATGCCCAGTGTTAAAGTTTTTGAAAAGTAGGTCAAAGGTCAAGGTCACGAGGTCAAACATTTTTGTATCAATGGAAAAGTCTTGTCACAAGGAATACACATGTGAAATATGAAAGCCCTATTACTTACCATTCAAAAGTTATGCCCAATGTTAAAGTTTTTGAAAAGTAGGTCAAAGGTTAAGGTCACAAGGTCAAACATTTTGGTATCGATTCAATGGAAAGGTCTTGTCACAAGGAATGCACATGTGAAATATGAAAGCCCTATCACTTACCATTCAAAAGTTATGCCCAATGTTAAAGTTTTTGAAAAGTAGGTCAAAGGTCAAGGTCAAGGTCACGAGGTCAAAAATTTTGGTATCGTTGGAAAGGTCTTGTCACAAGGAATACACATGTGAAATATGAAAGCCCTATCACTTACCATTCAAAAGTTATGCCTAATGTTAAAGTTTTTGAAAAGTAGGTCAAAGGTCAAGGTCAAGGTCACAAGGTCAAAAATTTTGGTATCAGTTGAAAGGTCTTGTCACAAGGAATACACATGTGAAATATGAAAGCCCTATCACCTTCCATTCAAAAGTTATGTCCAATGTTAAACTTTTTCGGACAAACAGACAAACAGACGGACAGGCCAAAAACTATATGCCCCTGAATCTTTGATCAAGGGGGCATAAAAATCGGGCGCCGAGTTAAACAAATTTTGTACTGATGTATAAGAATTAAATTTTAACCCCAATACACTGTGTGAGATCACGCTAAAGGCGGATACCAATACATATTACGCAAAAAAATACATAGTAAATAAATGAAATAGATAAACAATAGCTGAGGAGAGACTACAAGCGGGAACATGATACCTTTTAAAAAATGTTGAAACCGGTATTTTGTCGGTAAAAACTAATCAGGTCATATTCAATTTCCTGCTAACCTTCGATCTTCTAAAGGACTGTTTAATACTATAGGCGTAAACTACATTGACATTATTTTTATATCCTTGGAATAGGGGTGTTTGTAAGTTTTAAATTAGAAACTTTTTTCTCAGGAATGTACATTCATTATTTTTCGACCGTACTTCGATTACAATTTACAATAATAAAAAAATCTTTCAGATGCACATGAATTACAGATTGCTTATATATAGGTGAAGTAAAATTTAAAGTACCTTTATAAAATCGATAAAGTATAGCTAAGCCTAACGGAGGCAGACTACTGACACATGTATGTATGTACACTAATAAACAATGTCTACCCCGGCAACAGCAACACTTTAATCCAGTTACATGTATCTATTTAGCGATGAATGCAATTATTTTCAACATACAATGAATGGCTTCATACACGTAGGTTATACGTATACACTTTAGAATGTGTGTGAACTGAAAGTACATGCAAGACTTTCATCAAGTACAATTTTCTTTCTTCGTTTTAAAACTTCTTTTGCTTCTGGCAAAAGATAGCTTGCGCGAGTCCTGACGATGTAGGGATAAAACTGATTATGTCAAAGTGTTTTCTAGTGAGGCTTTCCCTGCATAGACTTAAAAAAGGAAGTTATTTATGAGAAAATAAAGATTTTTTTGTTTCTGCAAAGTCAAACATGCACAAATAGCGACCAAAAATTTGCTTATTGCGACCAAATTTTGGAAATGGCGTCCAAAATTTAAGCAAGGTCGCTTTTTGGCACCCAAATCTTGAATGCTACTTGGAGCACTGTCTCATACCTGTATTAGAGTTAGGGAATTTTGCAATGTTGCAGTGTAGTTTACTCATGCCAGTACGGAATTTGGAATCAGTGAATATTTTTTCAAAAATTCTGATTTTAGTTAATATGGTACTCTACATTTATATCTATGTACATCAATCCATCACACTTGATGACTTCTTTCATGTTCACTAAATCCAGAGCAGTGTACCCTGTTTCTGTCGTCTGAAGAATTTTCCTATAAATTATTGTTTCCAAGAATCAACCTCCTTTAGTCGTAACTGGAAATTAACTTCAATTTACCCTATCAGCTGTCTCAAATGTCTACGGGAAATTTCAACTTGATCTAGCTATTACAGCCCGATCGAGCTATAATAGCTCCATTTGAAGACGTTTATCCCAACCTCATCAGTGACAGTGTGACAGCTTTTGAGAATATGATAAGAGGACATCTTACACGCGAATCTTTTGATTCATTACTCCATATTTTATTTCCTCCTTTTGATCTGAACAAACAGTTTGTCCCATTAAAATAAAGTATCGGGCGACTTGAAGGACAGGAACGCCTGTAAAATCTGATCATAGCTGTCATTCAGCTCCCCCAGTCATGTCCCTTTCTACTTTCACTTTCTGTTCAAGTTGGATATCCATCCGCAAGATTTGTGTATAGATTTTAAATATTTTTTCTATATTTTTTTCAACGATTTTTATTGAATAAAACAAAATAATTGTATTCAGACTATCTTTTTATTTAAAGACTTCGTAAATTTATTTAGAATAATTACCGTATGCACTAATTTCTGTCAGTTATCCATCCGCCAAACAACGTGTTCATCCACTGCATACACATGAATATGGAACCAGATCTTCTTCAAAATACAATTCAACAGAATACTATAGAAGAAGTAGATAACTATGGTCCAAATTTCAAAAAGCTAAAAATAACTGATAATGTCAGAGAGTTGCAAACTGTCATCAGAGATAAGTAAGTTCAGGAGCTACTATCCGCGCAGCTCACTTCATGCTTCAGACATCTGGACATGTCAGAGATTGGGAAAATTGAAGTTTTCTCTACTTTGTTTAAAATTTATAGGGATGTTCGAGTGTCGAAAAAGTGACGTCACACTGCGCATGCACATTAAAATTGGTTGGCAAAAAGTGGTTCTCTTATATATAAATGTATAGCAATGTCCACTGCTATTCACGTTTATAATCTTTATCGGTACAGTTTATCGACAGATATAATTAAGTTAAGATAACTTCAAAGTTGTTATAATAATATGAATTATGGCAAAGCCATAGTGAGGACGCAGGGTGAAATTGAAAAAAATATTACTACTGACTTCAAAACTTGAAAATGTAAATTTTTTAATTAGAAATAGAAGATAAATGAGCATGTAAAAATAATACTAGTGATAGATAAACAAATAAATTTGAAAATACATGTAAATGAATAAATGAAAACGAAATAAAAAAGAGAAATAAAAAAATCCTACTCCAAGAAGAGAATATGGTGTATTATAATAAACGTGAATTTCAATGTATATTTCTTCAGGAATTAAGTTTTAATGGGACGAGGGAGTCCCTTTTACCTTCTCTACATAAAATTTCAGTATTTTTCACATATATTTGCTCCCTCAACTTCACCCCGGCGGCAAACCCCCCCTAAAAAAACAACCAAACAAAAATCAAACAAATAAATAAAACAAAATAAAACCAAATTTTTAAAAAATCGCCTCTAGTCATGCTAGTTATTTAGCTACAACTGAGAGGCACCTCGATGTAGAATCGGTCTGACAGTTTCTTGAAAATTTGAACAATTCTGCACACACACATATATGCAGATAGCTTCAATGATTCGCCCGTCCCACACGTTTTTCCACATACAACCCCCCCCCCCCCCAAACAAAAGACAACGGAATAGAAACAACGTGATGGTCGGGCGAAATATTTAGCTAATGTACAGATAGTCCGCGAAACAACGTTTTTTCTGCTACATGATGACGTAGCATTCTGACGTAATAATGACGTTGCATAATGACGTCATGACGTATTAGTCGTAACTTGTTGAAGATGGCAGTAAGATGAAACGGTTTCAAATCACATATAATCAAGTAAGTAAAGCATGATTCAATGGATTCAATTAAATTATTGACTTCGTATATACCGCTGAAAACAGGTTGTCCAATAATCCTCCGTCCATGTAGACCGGAAGTCAGCCATGATGATTCCGAATATACATGGGTTGAGTAGTAAGCCCCGAGACTCTGGCGAAACCGCACGGCTGAGTTTGTAGGTTATACAGAATTTGTACAGAATTAACATTGGAAACCAGTATTTTTCCTATTTATTTACACGTGTTATCTTCAAGAGGACTACGTCCGCGCCTGTGGCGCGGACTGCGTCCTCTATTAATCGATCGTTTTAATTGCTTGTGATAATTTTTTTAATTTAATTTTTCTCTGTTAATCACCGGTATGTATAAATAGCATTTAGTCTCTCTGTGGGTTGATTTAATTTTTAAAGTCGTGAATGTGAACATCTTATACCATTCATCAATTTATCAAGTCCAACCGATACAGTGTATCTCGTATACACAAGACAATGATCTGACACCTGCCATTTACCTTGATTTTTGTCGGCTGTCCAGGTAGATTTTTCACCCAGGCCAGGCGCCACGGCGGAATCAATGATCCGCAAAGGAGAGAAAGCCACTGCATATGATCTATCCATTTCATATTTCAGTTTTTGATATTTTTACACGGATGAAACATCTATTGGGAGGGGGGGGGGTAAATACATTATATTTGTCTTTTAGTTGAAAGAAGCAAAAAGGAAATGCAACCCATTTATATATCTATCATAATCATAAAAAAGTTGGAACAGTGGATCATTATTCAATATTTCTCGTATATATCTCAAGATTTATTTATTTATTTATTTATTTATTCATTTATTTCAATGGGATAATTGTTTTAATAATTCCGAAAATTAGATAGATGGAAGTCCGAACATCTTTTTCAAATATTGGATGTTTTAACAGTTGAGGTGCAAAAGATGGAAATAGAATGCTAGGATTTTATATGGCCCGAGATCCCTCTCTTTAATTCATATTAACATTGATCATTTATTTTCATTGTGTATTCAAATCTTATCTTTAAATTCATGAATGTCTCTTTTTATCCCAACGATTTTCATTCCAAACTTACATGGAAGTTGAGAAATATTAGCTTCTTTAGGCATTCTAAAATTCTAATCTTGAGCCCCCCCCCCCCCCTTTCTCTAGCAAGCAAAAAGTTAGATAAAGCATGTCAATTAAAAAAATATTTCCATATCCAAAGTAAGAAAATCACAGAAGGAATAATAAAAGAGAATTTGTGCATGTTTTCATTGTGACTACTATGACCGGCTTTATCTATAAATTGGAGACAGTCGTGAGAACCCCCCCCCCCCCCCCCCCCAAAAAAAAAAAGCTAAGAAATTGAGTACTCTTTATTGCTTTAAACGTTGTCTGTGAGTTAAATTTTTTTTTTTTCCATTTTCAAACAGTTCGACATTATTTTTGGTCAAACTAATTCCCTCTTTCCATCCCGTTCAAATGCTCCGCCTTAATTAAATCACAACTAATATGCATGTTTGAGGGATAGGTGTGTACTTGTCAAAACAACAGGTAATTAGTCGGGTATGTTACACCTAATACAGGAGCATGAAAATGAGACACTATGAATTACACCGGCTTCTTTGGAAAGCAAAATTTGAAGAAAAAAAAAATATCGGCAGTTTATATAATTATTGATTCTTGTCCCCCCCCCCCAATCGAACGGCAGTCTGATATACTAATAAACTCAGCGGGATTAGAATGGTCAGTGTCACAGCAGGACTTATCAATAAAATAATAATAGGAGTGCATCAATTGTCGATTTATTCCTGGGTATCACGTATATTTCCCTTCACTGCCAACTGTTTTTGCCAACCAGCCTCGTTTTCGCGAGACTCGTGACGTCACGGCGAACATCCCTATATAGCTAGGTGGATAGATCTCAAACCCTTACAACTAACGGTGTATGATATGTGTACCTACCATAAATACTACACTCCCAGTGAAAGAAAATAGTTTTAGATACTGGTATCAACAGGTTCGGAAAACTACCAAATATAGCTAAATTTAGCTATATATTTTGGTCATTTTTACTGAAAATTTTAAATATTTTTTCAAGTAAGCATTTCCTAATATAGTTATCTATTGTTATGGATAGTAAAGCATAAATAAACATGACTTTCATTCATGAAAATCACATCTAACGATGTAAAAAATGGCAAAAATTGCAGTCAGAAAACACCTTTTTACAAACATAAATCATTTTAATTTGTGTTACTCTATCCATACATAATCTTATTTTCATGCGGAAATGATTATTAGCTCACCTCGACGAAGTTGAGTGAGCTTATGCTATAACCCCACGCGTCCGCGTCCGCGTCCGTGTCCGCGTCCGCGTCCAGTTAAGAAGTTTGGGGTAGCTCAGTATCTGACAAAGTACTAATGCTACAGTAACCAAACTTGCACAAGTGATTCATCTTTGGATGCTGAGGTGAAACCATGCTTCGGATGCAGCATCTGACCTACATTTTCCGCTTGAGTGACTTGGTTAAGAAGTTTGGGGTAGCTCAGTATCTGACAAAGTACTGATGCTACAGTAACCAAACTTGCACAAGTGATTCATCTTTGGATGCTGAGGTGAACCCATGCATCGTATGCAGCATCTGACCTACATTTTCTGCTTGAGTGACTTGGTTAAGAAGTTTGGGGTAGCTCAGTATCTGACAAAGTGCTAATGCTACAGTTACCAAACTGGCACAAGTGATTCATCTTTGGATGCTGAGGTGAACCCATGCATCGTATGCAGCATCTGACCTACATTTTCCGCTTGAGTGACTTGGTTAAGAAGTTTGGGGTAGCTCAGTATCTGACAAAGTACTGATGCTACAGTAACCAAACTTGCACAAGTGATTCATTTTTGGATGCTGATGTGAACCCATGCATCGGATGCAGCATCTGACCTACATTTTCCGCTTGAGTGATTTGGATAAAAAGTTTGGTGTAGCTCAGTATCTGACAAAGTACTAATGCTACAGTAACCAAACTTGCACAAGTGATTCATCTTTGGATGCCAAGATGGACCTATGCATCGGATGCAGCATCTGACCTACTTTTTCCACTTGAGTGATTTCGCTTTTAAAAGCCAATATTGAGCAAAGTATAAGTGCTACATGTACCAAACTTGCATATTGGATGTATCTTTGATCAAACTTTCATAAAATGACCTTGACCTACTTTTTCCGCTTGAGTGATTTTGCCTTTAAAAGCCAATATTGAGCAAAGTATAAGTGCTACATGTACCAAACTTGCATATTGGATGTATCTTTGATCAAACTTTCATAAAATGACCTTGACCTACTTTTTCCGCTCGAGTGATTTTGCCTTTAAAAGCCAATATTGAGCAAAGTATAAGTGATACATGTACCAAACTTGCATATTGGATGTATCTTTGATCAATCTTTCATAAAATGACCTTGACCTACTTTTTCCGCTTGAGTGATTTTGCTCTATAAAGCCAATATTGAGCAAAGTATAACTGCTACATGTACCAAACTTGCATATTGGATGTATCTTTGATCAAACTTTCGTAAAATGACCTCGACCTACTTTTTCCGCTTGAATGATTTTGCCTTTAAAAGCCAATATTGAGCAAAATATAAAGTGATACATGTACCAAACTTGCATATTGGATGTATCTTTGATCAATCTTTCATAAAATGACCTTGACCTACTTTTTCCGCTTGAGTGATTTTGCTCTATAAAGCCAATATTGAGCAAAGTATAACTGCTACATGTACCAAACTTGCATATTGGATGTATCTTTGATCAAACTTTCATAAAATGACCTTGACCTACTTTTTCTGCTTGAGTGGTTTTGCCTTTAAAAGCCAATATACATGTACTAAGAAATATGTTTGAATTGAATTTTGCTGTCACGAGGTGAGCTTCGTAATCTGTGATTACCTATGTTTTTTTAAGTTTTCCCCAAAACTTGATTAAAATGGTCAAAATGTATAGCTAGAAATAGCTATTATAGCTATATTTGGTAGTTTCCCGAACCTGATCAAAGCAGTTATAACCAAACAATTTTGAAGGTTTATTCACGATAATTTCATTGTATTGTTACCTTTGGATTGTACAGACGTGTTTGCGTACCTCAAAAGTTATACAGCTCATAGATAGCTAAGTATCGTTTAGCTAAATACTTGGCTAATATCGTATATTTATATTATGCACTTCACAACATTGGCGCTGTGAGCAGGGTCTTGCGAATGTCAGTGAAGTACGTGCATTTGTCAGTTTAATAACTTTGTATTGAGAATTTTTGTATTTTTGTCACTTTGAATTTGGCGCAATTTTCTTTGTTCTTGGTCATATTCTACCGGGAAACTTCGACTTTTTGGTAACGTTTTTTCGGTAATCATAGTAATCTTATCATCGTTTAAACCATTTCCTTTTTTGTACATTTTTGGTAAAACTTTTCGCAACTTTGATCTGATCAAGGGTATGACTTAGGATTTTTTCACATTTTTTTCACATGTTGATTTCTAGTGAAACTTTTTAAGTTTCCTTAATTTTATCAAATTTCATTAATTCAAATACGCCCTACACCGTAATTGTTGGGTTACTTCTTCTGTTCGGTTACTGCTTTGACACCAGTAGGGAGTTTTCTATGTTAATTTCAGTGCAACGTCATCGATGTTTAACACTGAATCTATGGAGAACGTCGACAATGTCACGCTAAAATTAACATAGAAATGTCCCCATCTAAAATTATTTTCTTTCATTGTGAGCATAGTACTGGTCGTACAGACATATATTATACACCGCTTGTTACGAGAGTTTGAGATCTATCCCACTTTACAATTAATTTTAATAGGAAAATATGCCGACAAAGAAGAGAAAAGTTAAATAATAATTTCTGAAGTGAGCTGCACGGACATCAATTTTGATAACAACACTGCACTCATGCCATGGCCACAGGCTATTTCTGTTTCATCTTGTCATACTAAAGTCATTTGTCCTAGGAAATAGTTTTGAAAGTATGATAAGTTAAAACAGAGATGCATCGTTAAATTATATTTTCTTGTGCCTCACAGTGACCATCATGGTGACTGATCTTTACTGATCACAATTTTGTTATGGGATAATTTTTGTCGGACATTTGGTCTGGCACAATTTCGATTTTTGTTGGTAATTTATAAACAAAATGTCGGGTTGTATGTCAAGTTCAACCAATTTTACATCACTGACAGGACCGCTGGGGTACTATTGGCCATTCTCCATGAAGATTTGTCTTCCCTTTACAATAAACAATTTTCACATTACTTAAGTTGACTTGCATTTTACACATTCCAAGACCTGACATTACAAGATTTGACTAACTTTTAACTGTGCTGTTGTAGCAGATTTACATGTATGACATCACAGTAAGAAATTATGTCAAAAGTTGTGATGTCTAGAATGAGAGTCTAGCAGTAATTTGAAAAAGGTCTATGACAGTGGAAAAGGTCAAAGCCATAAATGTAGACTCCCAACATGCCCAAGAATCCTTGAAAGATGAAAATGGGTGAAAGTTAAAATATTTATCAAATCTGATGCCTCTTTCCAGGATTTTATTTTATTTTATATCTCAGATAATTTTTGAAAAGTGAAAAAATAAAGTCATTAAACATTGTTAAGGTATCCGATGTATAATAGGGCTTTTTTCATGCCTGGTAAGATACTATAAACTATATATTTTCTGAATGGTAATAATGCCCACAGCTCAGAAATAATCATTTTGGGCTAGAAAAACAAAGGGGAACAACTTTTGAAGCAGTTAAATTGTCTATTTTCTTTATATAACGTGCAAAATATGTAAGTTGTACAAGAGTTTTTTCCCTTTGTTTTTCAAGACTTTGGAATCTTATATATCCAGGGCTTGAAATTCAAAGAAATTCCAAAGGAGCCATACGGGCTCCTAGTTCTGGAATTCAAGGAGCCCGTACCAAAAATCAAGGAGCCCGTAAATATTAAAGTCTCTTTTCTATTAATTACATAAGATTATTGTTGAAAGCATTTATTGTGAAAGACCATCTTTGACAGCAGTTTAAACACAACATTGAAGTAAATCACTTGGGTCCAAAAAAAGTTGACAATGTTTTTACTTAGCCTAAAATATATGAGCGCCTCCCCCTCCCAAAAAACCTGAACAAATCCAGACGAATCTTTTTTAAATGTCAGTTGTATTAGAAGCTTTCTATATCACCCTCCGACTCGTCAATAAAACGATGGTCCGTTCAATTTGTTCTGTGTTTGTTGATTAAGATCCATCACTATATTCAAGCGTATTAAAACATGACCATTGACCAATTTGTTATTTATTCATTTGCGTGAGCGAGACATCCTCTTTCTTATCTTGAACAAAAAAAACCCCGACAACAATTATTAAGGACTTATAAGTCCTTGCTATTATGTAATGACAAAGACAGCGAGGTCAGGTATTATGATGAATAATAAGACGGATGAAAATTAAAATGTAATGAAATCTGATACAGCGTACATGTATTTCTGTTTCCGATTTCCCGTCACGCTGAAACTCATATGACACGCGCCGGTCCAAGCGATCTAGCGATTACATGTATGAGATGCATGTGAACGTTTTCATGTTACGTCATGGTCGTCTTTTGTTGGTCACTCAATAGACAACACAACACGTGCCATAAATGCATTATAGATTGACATGCGCCGTAGAAGCCATAAACGTTTTTATCTCAGTTAAATTTAAAGCTTGGGGGAGGGGGGGGGGGGGGGGGGGGGGCTCCGTGACGTTTTACGTCTCGGGTAGAATACAGCGGAGGCTAATTAACCGGATGTGCGGCAAATTAACGCCAAGGCGTACAAACATTTTTTGGGAAAAAAAAACGCATGGCGGTCGATGAAACGGCATGGGAAGAACACTGGTTCTTTCCTACTCGCCAAACGGGCGAGTTCAGACGAAAATCTAATCGCCCGGCGGCACTTTCACTCGCCATTGGCGAACGGGCGAGTGGGAATTTCAAGCCCTGATATCTGTATTCAGGGCATCATTACCTTTCAGAAAATATATAGTTTATAGTACCTTAACTGGCATCAAATTTACCATACTTTACTGTGGAGATGATTAAATTGCTATGTAAAATTGTGAACGAACTTTTCTTCCGCATAATATTTCTTCCTCCTGGAAGGTTTATTATTATAATAAAAATTCCCAGGATTTTTTGTTATAGAATATTTTTTCCTTGTTCATAATACTTTTTCCACTGTCTTTTCGGTACGTGAGAAAGAGTAAAACATCAGCAATTTTGATAATGACGGAAACATATGAAAATTGTGGGTCCCTGTAAAGTGCGAAACGAACCAAAAACAAAACAAAACAAAAACGAAACGAAAAGAAACAAATCGAAACGAAACGATACAAATCGAAACGAAACGAAACAGATCGAAACGAAACAAATCGAAACGAAACGAAACAGATCGAAACGAAACGAAACAAAACATAAAACTTAAAGAAAATGAGAAAAAGTGGAAAAATCGCCAAAAACGAATATTTCAAGACAAGATCAGCATGTAATATTGCCTTTATCCAAGAGATCTACATTTGTAACTAGTGCCGAGAGGGTTTCTTGAAAGAGTCAAAGTTGACAATTAAAAAAAGTAAATGTCAAATGCCATTCATGTATTTAAGAGGAAGAAAAGGGGGGGATAGTAAACCACGCTATGACACCGTAATGAGATCATAAAACGGGGTGGGGGCACATTTCAGGAAAAAAATCTTATTCTTTTTCAATCGAAATGTGCCCCAAGTTTTTAATTGTTCTCATTTTTCTGATAAAATTTTCATATACACATAACGGAACAGTTCCGTTTCCTCTGCGCTAGACTCCTTCCTGCTAAATAATATTTTTCTGCCTATGACGAGGTTATTCATCCCATTCATTCTTCTTTAAAATGCAATTGTGCATATACCGTATATATTATGTTTTAATCGTCAACTTTGATTCTTTAAAAACCCTCCAGCCACAAGAACTAACGGTTGAAGGCAATAATGAGGGGGTGGACAGGGACAAAGGGAGGGGAGAGAAGGGAGGCGGGAGGAGGGAAGAAGGGGGCGAGAGGAGGGACAGATGATTGGGAGGGTAACAGTAACCACCACCACCACCAACCCCCCCCCCCGAAAAAAAAAACTTTTAATATAAATAATCTTGTTCTTATGCGTTCATGTACATAATCTATATAAACCTTAAACAAAATTTTCCCGATCGCTTCGCTCGCCGCAATTATCAATTCATTTTTCAAATACTTCAGGCTCGCTTCGCTCGCCTTAATTTTTCATCTAAACAGGTCTATTTCCTTTTTCAAGGTTTATAAAAGGAAATAACCCAAATAACTTCACTATTGCACCAATTTACACTTTAAAGTTTAAACATTTGTCTTGACCGCCCAAGACCCACTCCCCCCATGGGGAGGGGGCGGCAGGAGGAGAGTGGTACCCCCTGACCCTTCTTGAAATATTCGTTCTCGGCGATTTTTCCACTTTTTCTCATTTTCTTTAAGTTTTATGTTTTGTTTCGTTTCGATCTGTTTCGTTTCATTTCGATCTGTTTCGTTTCGTTTTGTTTCGTTTCGATCTGTTTCGTTTCGTTTCGATTTGTTTCGTTTCATTTCGATTTGTTTCGTTTCGTTTCGATTTGTTTCATTTCGTTTCGTTTTTGTTTCGTTTCGCACTTTACAGGTACATGAAAATTGTTGATGTTTTACTCTTTTTTCACTTGCCCAAAGGGATGATTTTCTTTCAAACAGAAGAAATATTATAAGTGAGTATCATGTATAATATTTTTTCCATCTATGATTCAAACACATAAATAGCTCTGATTTAGGGTTATATTCTCACGATTCCAACATTTCAATGATTACAGTAATATCATTAACTTACAGGAATAAATATTACATAACAAAAATTCTGTGGTTCATATGTTACTGAACATATTAATACATTTGCCTTTTCAATTTTATTACAATAATATTACTTATACTTTTTAATTTTTCTATTTACAAGCACATCACTCAGCTATCTGAAGAAATCTGTATCATCCAAATAATGTATGTTAACGTGGGATCAAATTTTCAAGCTGTACAGTAGTAATACACTGCACACTAGTACATGATTTTTTAAATTTATCATTTCTTTTTCTGAATACTATTCTTAAATAAGTTCATTATGATATTTTTTTTCCAGTGACAATTATAATATGCACATATATGAAATCCTTATTGGAATTTTTGTTCTGTAAGATTTTTCCATGGTACTAGTATCAGAACTTTCATTATGAACATTAAAAAAAATCCAGATGGAATTTTTGTTCTGTAATATATTTTCCATGGCATGAGAACTTTTATTATGATCATGGAAGATTCATTACATTATAAAATTTCCTTTTGGAATTTTTGATACATAATAAAAGTTCTTGGGAAAAAATATTATATGATAAAAGTTCCAAGGAATAAATATTATGCTGGAAGAAATATTTCATCACAAAATGACTGTATTTTAAATAACTCTTTCTTTTGGAGAAACCAATGTGACAGTATTGCGATACCCTGGTCATGATACGATACAGGTATTGTATGACCTCGCGATCAAAAATATCGATATATTGTCACAAGCCTAGTAAATTGTATAACAAATATAGTCGTATGTATTGTACCATTGTGTACCAAGTATGAACTTTAAAATTAGGATAAATAAGCATGTTGCAGAAAGATGGACAGACATTAATTGGCACAACATATTATACCTTCTGAAGAATGATTGGCATGTGAAAAGTATACGTGACATTAATGTAATTTACATAACTTTGTTTTCAAAAGTATATAGTGTGGGCATATTATGTACTGTAGGAGGAACTCTTGATTCAACTTTCCACACTTGAAATGTTGATTCTTATTACTGAATGGAGAGCTCTCATTTGTGCCTTTGAATCTAATAATGTAATGAAAAGACTATAGTGGAGTGCCTTATGTAAGAAAATAAGCTGCCGTGGGAATTTTATGATTAAAGCAAACCACTATGATAAAGATATTAACTATGGGCTAGTATTACAGAAAAAGTTTGATAGACCTCTGAGATATGTGGCAGTTGCGATATTTGGGGGTAAAACACCCTTTTCTATGCAAAAATCATGAAAAACTGGAAATAATTTATAACTTTTGCATAAAAAATGTTAACAAAAATTAAAAGATGTAAATATACTTAAATTATGTTGTTTTTTCGAATAAAATGAGTTTCAAATTCAAATTTTGATATTAAATGTGGTTTTTCGGGCAAAAAAAACCCTTTTCTAGGCTAAAATCGTGAAAAATTGGAAATAATTTACAAATTTAACATATTAACTGATTTCAAAAATTAAAAGATGTTTACATATTTAATTTCTGATGTTCTTTTGAATGAAATGAGTTTTCAATTCAAATTCTTATATTAAATGTGTTTTTTGGGGAGAAAATGCCCTTTTCAAGGCCAAAATCATGAAAAATTGGAAATAAATTATAACTTTTACATAATTAATGATGACAAAAATTAAAAGATGATAATGAACAAAATTCCTTATGTTCTTTCCATTGAAATGAGTTTCCAATTCTAATACCTATGCCAAATGTGTTTTCTGGGGCAAAAATCCATTTTCTATGCAAAAATCATGGAAAACTGGAAATAATTTATAAGTTTTGCATTAAAAATGATAACAGAAATTAAAAGATGTAAATGTACTTAGTTTCTGATGTTCTTTCATATTAAATAAATTTCAAATTTGAATTCCTTCATGAAATGTGGTTTTGGGGCGAAAAAGCCCTTTTCTAGGCCAAAATCATGAAAAATTGGAAATAATATATAACTTTAGCATATATACTGATTTCAAAAATTAAAAGACGTTTAAATATTCAATTTCTGATGTTCTTTCACATGGAATGAGTTTTCAATTCAAATTCTTATGTTGAATGTGTTTTTTTGGGAGAGAATGCCTTTTTCTAGGCGAAAATCATGAAAAACTGGAAATGCTTCATAACTTTTGCATAAAGAATAGTAACAAAGTTAAAAGATGGTTATGTACTTAATTTCTTATGTTCTTTCAAATGAAATGAGTTTCCAATTTGAATTCCTATATCAAATGTATTTTAAGGGGTCAAAAATCCATTTTCTATGTTGAAATAATGATAAAATGGTTTTTTACTTAATTGCTGTTGTTCTTTCGAATGAAATGAGTTTCATGGCAAAAAAAAAACATGGAAAATTGGAGATAATTTAAAACCTGATTTAAAAAAAAAATGAAAAAATGTTAAACTTTACACAAAATGTACATACATGACTTCATTGTTCTTGTCAAATAAATTTTGAATCCTATTTTCTATGCTTGATAAAAAAAACATAATTTGTTTACAGTAAAATCTCATGTAGATTATTATTGGACATTGTTTTTACTCTAAAACACATGTGTATTGATCAGGGCTCTTGATCAGCCTAATTTGGGCCTGATATTTGGCCAAATTCCCAATGCAGTATAGTATCTATTTTGAGACTAAATGTTATCCATTTTTATTTTTATATACCGATGACACATTACTTGTTGAAATGTTCTTGTGATACATTGAAATTTACAATAGAACAATCATATAATTTAGTATTTCAATTTCATAGTCCATATTAATGGACCAATTTTCCCAAGTGAAAAGCTCTTTGAAAATAATAATAAAATCCCCAGGAGGTAAAAGTGCTATATTTCAAGTGAAAAGACATTCAAATTGATTTATGATTTTCCCGATCTTTGATTAAATGCTGTTGTTTTTCCCAATTTCAAAGGCCTCGGCCCCAGTCTCAAAAAAGGGTGTGAGAGCCCTGCTGATTAAACATAGAAATTAGAATTCAAAACTCATTTCATTCGAAAGAACGCTGAAATTAAGCACATAAATACCTTTTAATTTTTGATATTAGGTTTTATTTAAAAGTCATACATTATCTCAAGAGATTTCATAATTTTCGCCTGGAAGGAATTTCCCCAAAAACATATTTGATGAAGAAATTGGAAATAAAAACTCATTTCACTCAAAAGAACCTATGACATTTGGTAAATTAACATCTTGTAATTTTTTTATTGGATTATTTCCAATAGTTTTTTGCCTAGAAATACCCCCCAACACATTTTTAGAGTAATTTGAAAGAGCATCAGAAATTAAATATATAACCATCTTTTGATCTTTTTTTTCATAATTTTTGAATAGAAAAGAGCTATCCCCCATCTTATACAAGAATTCAAATTTGAAACTAATTTCATCCAAAAGAAGATAAGAAATTAAGTACATTTACAAATTTTAATTTCTGTTATCATTTTTTTATGCAAAAGGTATAGATTATTTCCAGTTTTTCATGATTTTTGCATAGAAAATGGATTTTGTCCCCCCCACCCCAACACATATGACATAGGAATTAAAATTGGAAACTCATTTCAATGGAAAGTACAGAAGGAATTTAGTATATTCACATCTTTTGTTACTATTTTTTATGCAAAAGTTATTAATTATTTCCAGTTTTTCATAATTTTGGCCTCGAAAAGGGCATTTTCTCCCAAAAAAACACATTTGATATAAGAATTAGAATTCAAAACTCATTTCATTCGAAAGAACGCTGAAATTAAGCACATAAATACCTTTTAATTTTTGATATTAGGTTTTATTTAAAAGTCATACATTATCTCAAGAGATTTCATAATTTTCGCCTGGAAGGAATTTCCCCAAAAACATATTTGATGAAGAAATTGGAAATAAAAACTCATTTCACTCAAAAGAACCTATGACATTTGGTAAATTAACATCTTGTAATTTTTTTATTGGATTATTTCCAATAGTTTTTTGCCTAGAAATACCCCCCAACACATTTTTAGAGTAATTTGAAAGAGCATCAGAAATTAAATATATAACCATCTTTTGATCTTTTTTTTCATAATTTTTGAATAGAAAAGAGCTATCCCCCATCTTATACAAGAATTCAAATTTGAAACTAATTTCATCCAAAAGAAGATAAGAAATTAAGTACATTTACAAATTTTAATTTCTGTTATCATTTTTTTATGCAAAAGGTATAGATTATTTCCAGTTTTTCATGATTTTTGCATAGAAAATGGATTTTGTCCCCCCACCCCAACACATATGACATAGGAATTAAAATTGGAAACTCATTTCAATGGAAAGTACAGAAGGAATTTAGTATATTCACATCTTTTGTTACTATTTTTTATGCAAAAGTTATTAATTATTTCCAGTTTTTCATAATTTTGGCCTCGAAAAGGGCATTTTCTCCCAAAAAAACACATTTGATATAAGAATTTGAATTAAAAACTCATTTCATTCAAAAGAACATCAGAAATTGAAAATATAAACATCTTTTAATTTTTGAAATCAGTAAAAATGCTTAAATTATGTATTATTTCCAATTTTTCACGATTTTAGCATAGAAAAGGTCTTTTCGCCCCAAAATACACATTTGAAATAGGAATTCGAATTTGAAACTCATCTAATTCGAAAGAACATCAGAAATTAAGTACATGTACATCATAATTTCTATTATCATTTTTAATGCAAAACTAATAGATTATTTCCAGTTTTTCACGATTTTTGCATAGAAAATGGATTTTTGCCCCCAAAAAGACATTCGATATAGAATTTCGAGTTTTAGACTCATTCCAATTGAAAGAACATAAGAAATTATGTATACTAAGATTTTTTAATTTTTGTTATCTTTTGGTATGCAAAAGGTATGAATTATTTCCAGTTTTTCATGATTTTGGCCTAGAAAAGGGCATTTTCTCCCAAAAAACACATTTGATGAAAGAATTCGAATTTAAAATTTATTTGATTTGAAAGAACATAAGAAATTAAGTACATTTAGTCTTTTAATTTCTATTATCATTCTTAATGCAAAACTAATAAATTATTTCCAGTTTTTCATGATTTTTGCATAAAAAATTGATTTTTGCCCCAAAAAAGACAATTGATATAAATATTCGAGTTTTAGGCTCATTCCAATTGAAAGAACATAAGAAATTAAGTATACTAAGATCTTTTAATTTTTGTTATCTTTTGTTATGCAAAAGTTATGAGTTATTTCCAGTTTTTCATGATTTTGGCCTAGAAAAGGGCATTTTCTCCCAAAAAACACATTTAATATAAGAATTTGAATTGAAAACTCATTTCATTGGAAAGAACATCAGAAATTGAGTATGTAAACATCTTTTAATTTCTTAAATCAACTATTATGTTTAAGTTATGAAATATTTCCATTTTTTCATGATTTTAGCCAAGAAAAGGGCTTTTTCGCCCAAAAATACACATATGATATAGGAATTGGAATTTGAAACTCATTTAATTCGAAAGAGCATCAGAAATTAAGTAAATTTACATCTTTTTATTTCTGTCATCATTTTTAATGCAAAACTTATAAATTATTTCCAGTTTTTCATGATTTTTGCATAGAAAAGGGATTTTTGCCCCCAAAATATCACAACTGCCACATATCTCAGAGGTCTATCAAACTTTTTCTGTAATACTAGCCCATAGTTAATAACTTTAGCATAGTGGTTTGCTTTAATCATAAAATTCCCACTGCATTACATAAGGCACTCCACTACTAAGATTATCACCTAAATATTTCTTTATTGCAGATCAACATCAAGAGGTGATTTCATATTCTATGCAGACAGGCTTGTGAGTAGGATCCTTATAGCTCTGCTATTATGAAAAAAAGTTAAATCTTTAAAACAAACTTTAAAACTTACATACATGTGCTTTTAGGCCCACTTACCAACTTGTTGTTGACTGTATTTCACATGCAATTTTGACACAAAAATAAAGAAAAATGAATACCTATTATTTTGTTTAGGAAATATACAATGTTAAATGAAAGTTTATCCCAAGGCAGGAGAATAATCAAGGTCAAAAATGAAGGTCATAATTGACAGTATACATGTATAAAGAACACAAAAGATGACTAACTAAATCACCAAAGTTTTCAGAAATGTTAATGCCTCACTTTGTGTAGCAAGTGTTCAAATGTTACCTTCAATTGCAACTTGCTGTATGAATTTTTTTATTTTCCCTAGGAGAGGATAGATACTTACAAGGGCCCCAAAATACTGATAATTTTATTTAGAATTTCTATACCATATTTCAGATAAGATTGGTTGTTGAGGAAGGTCTAAATCAGCTACCATACAGTAATTGCCAGATTACCACTCCTACAGGTAAGAGGAAGCCTAACTAGATATTGTAACCTCATGGACTTATCTTTGTCAGACGTGATTCTTTTCCCCTTTAAAGTCCAGGAATCCGCTTCCCAGATTACAAGAAACTTTGAATTTGACCTCCAAAATTCTTTTCTCTAGGATCCCTGCTTGTGAAAATAAACATTTTTTATCCTCTTCAGAATTTTCACTAAAGTGGAATCATGTCTGCTTGCGTATCATGAGTATGACTGCCAATGGATCTCTTGCTTATAGACATCGCAAAAATTTCCCAAATGTGAAAATATCCCCCACACATAAATATCCCTGCTGCATTCTAACAATGGAAGATATGTTAACATTGCGAATATTTCTCCCATAACGTCTTGATATTATAATCAAGAAATTTTCCTTCAGCAAAAAAAATTTTGATATTGCACTTAATTCAAGAAACTTTACAGGATGCAAGTAGATGTAACCAGGATTCTTTAGCACTATTTTGTGTTTAGACCCAGTTACAAACAAGATGCTTATGTGTGGATAATCTTCTATACAAAATTTTATCAAATATACCAAGTTCTGGTTTGTCAAAAATATACTCTCTATATCAAATGGCATGGGACTCGGATCAGGGATATCTGCCCACTTGGACCTTTTGGGGTTTATGGCAAAACATCTTCTTTTTATGCCCCCGGAGTCAAAGATTCGGGGGCATATAGTTTTTGGCCTGTCCGTCTGTTTGTCTGTCTGTCTGTTTGTCCGAAAAACTTTAACATTGGACATAACTTTTGAATGGGAAGTGATAGGGCTTTCATATTTCACATGTGTATTCCTTGTGACAAGACCTTTCTATTGATACCAACATTTTTGACCTCGTGACCTTGACCTTGACATTTGACCTACTTTACAAAAACTTTCAAAAGGTGTTTATACTAACAAAGATGCCACCGGGGGCATTCGTGTTTCACAAACACAGGCTTTATTTTTATAAATACAGTCTAACCTGTAGAAGCGGTCACCTTTGTTAAACAGTCACCTCCTCTTAACGGTCACTCTGAATCCCTCCAGACCGTTTTTATTATGATATTGTACCCTAATAAGCAGTCACCTCAATAACGCGGTCAGCGGTCACCCCTTTCACTGCCCAAGTCGCCGATTCGACTCTTATTAAGCGGTCGGTAGCTTGGACTTCAAAATTCAACAGTACTGTCCCCCGTAATTGCCCCAAATTACTTGTACAAACATTGCATCTAAGGCCTGCAGCGGTCAGCGGTAATTGATTGAATTGTTTGTATGTCTTATCTACCGAGGAATTTACTTACCTGATCTATGTCGTTTAAGTTTAAATCTGCCGATATTTTTACGTCAATTTATTTGTGATACCTTCTCTTTTTTTCCAGTGACGAATCTAGCGCTCCCTTTGGGTGGGGGGGATAAGGAGCGAATGTTGCCGATTTTTTTTTTTACTGAAAGTGGGTCAACATATACTTCTTCTTGGAAAATTTTGGGTCCGTACCGGAGGGGGGGGGGGGGTGCGCCCGACGACCCTGCCTCTCCTCTTGAATCCGCCAACCATTACATATTTTTTTTTCATTATTAAAAAGACAGGCCCTACTATTCGTAAAATACTTCGATAGTACCTTTAAAGCATCTATTGGATGGCTCTCAGCGTTTATAAAATCGTATTCGGTACCACCAGGGAGTCTATCCCTGGTACCACGAAGGCTAAAAGGGTTGCAGGATGATGGCAATGATGTCATTTAAGACTGGATTGAAAAATTAAGTGATTCTCTTATGAATGGAAGACAGACAAGCCTCAGGAACTTTTTAAAATCATACGTACATTTTGCATTTGACCGTTTTATTCATACTTCATACCTTTATTTCATGTGCCAACAATTTCAAAAGACGAAATATTTTCATTACTAAATGCAAGTCAGCAATGATAAAAAAAAATTAAATAAATGAAATGACATTATTCATGTACTAATGCATGTATCTGTTCAATACAATACATGAAACAGAAAATTTCCCGTTTGTATTATGAACAAGTGTACTTTAGCGTGGTTATCTAAGAACCTTTATTAAAAGGTCACCTCTGTTAAGAGGTCACTTTCATGGTATCCCTTGGGTGACTGCTTAATACAGGTTAGACTGTACATGTATTAAACTGAGTTGCTTGATGCTTTTCTTTAGGTGTTTAAGAGTAGAATCTAACATCAATGAATGTAATATTATGATATACTTTTTACAGGTCAGACATATGATGGTTTGAGATATGAGAAAGGGAACTGTGGAGTCAGCATCATGAGAAGTGGTATTACTAACTTTTATATCTTAATTGATCTGTTTTTACAATATTAAAATCAGTGAATTTAACATGCAAAATCATATTCAAAATGGTTTTTTAGTGTAACTTTGTACATGCACATCTTGAATCAGTATCGTTATTTACATGTATATTGTGAAGATAAGCTTTTTCTTATTATTTCAAAGATTTTAATTTTTTTTTTCATACATATACATGTACATATTAGAGCAAGTAGTGTGCTAATTATTCATGATATCCTAATTTGAAATACGCTTAATTAATAGGTGGTAAAATTTGTAAAATGAGAAAAAAAGTCACAGCAATCTTTAGATTTTATTTCATATAGTGTTGCATTTTAGCATGACCACTCAATCCTGTATTATGTCCATGTTTACATGTATTTACCATTTTACCATCAGGGGAAGCCATGGAGCAGGGATTGCGAGATTGTTGTAGGTCAATTCGCATCGGAAAAATCTTGGTACAGAGTGACGAGGATACTCACGAAGCCAAAGTTGTATACGCCAAGCTACCTCCTGACATATCCTCACGTAAAGTGTTACTGATGTACCCTATCATGAGTAAGTGATTGAACTTCACATTAACACGCTGCACTTTATCTGTACTTTTATACCTCAATGTGTACAACATTTTGGAATAGAAAGGTCAAGGTCTAGGTCAGACGTACCATATATGGAGAAAAGCAATGGACACCATAATGCAAATGAATAATTGTTAGTCCCCTACCGGCAACGCCGAAGGGGACTCTTAGTTTCCTCTCGGTCTGTCTGTCCGTCCGTCAGTCTGTCCGTCTGTCTGTCCGTCTGTCCGAATATCAGTTTTCCGGACTTTTTTCTGCAACGGATGGAGATATTGAGATGAAATTTGATACACAGCTTGGTCTTGGATAGTTACAGAGCAAGTTTGACTTTCGTCACGCTTGACCTATTTTTCGTGGAGTTATGCCCCTTGATGACTTTGAAAATTCAGTTTTTGTCAGTTTTCCGGACTTTTTTCTGCAACGGATGGAGATATTCAGATGAAATTTGATACACAGCTTGGTCTTTGATAGTTACAGAGCAAGTTTGACTTTCGTCACGCTTGACCTATTTTTCGAGGAGTTATGCCCCCTGATGACTTGGAAAATTCTGTTTTGGTCAGTTTTCCGGACTTTCTTCTGCAAAGATGGAGATATTTAGATGAAATTTGATACACAGCTTGGTCTTGGATAGTTACAGAGCAAGTTTGACTTTCGTCACGCTTAACCTTTTTTTCGAGGAGTTATGCCCCTTGATGACTTGGAAAATTCAGTTTTTGTCAGTTTTCCGAACTTTTTTCTGCAACGGATGGAGATATTGAGATGAAATTTGATACACAGCTTGGTCTTGGATAGTTACAGAGCAAGTTTGACTTTCGTCACGCTTGACCTATTTTTCGTGGAGTTATGCCCCTTGATGACTTGGAAAATTCTGTTTTGGTCAGTTTTCCGGACTTTTTTCTGCAACGGATGGAGATATTCAGATGAAATTTGATACACAGCTTGGTCTTTGATAGTTACAGAGCAAGTTTGACTTTCGTCACGCTTGACCTATTTTTCGAGGAGTTATGCCCCCTGATGACTTGGAAAATTCTGTTTTGGTCAGTTTTCCGGACTTTTTTCTGCAAAGATGGAGATATTTAGATGAAATTTGATACACAGCTTGGTCTTGGATAGTTACAGAGCAAGTTTGACTTTCGTCACGCTTAACCTTTTTTTCGAGGAGTTATGCCCCTTGATGACTTGGAAAATTCAGTTTTTGTCAGTTTTCCGGACTTTTTTCTGCAACGGATGGAGATATTCAGATGAAATTTGATACACAGCTTGGTCTTGGATAGTTACAGAGCAAGTTTGACTTTTGTCACGCTTGACCTATTCTTCGAGGAGTTATGCCCCTTGATGTCTTGGAAAATTCAGTTTTTGTCAGTTTTCCGGACTTTTTTCTGCAACAGATGGAGATATTCAGATGAAATTTAATACACAGCTTGGTCTTGGATAGTTACAGAGCAAGTTTGACATTTGTCACCCTTAACCTTTTTTCGAGGAGTTATTTCCCTTGATGACTAGGAAAATTCAGTTTTTGTCAGTTTTCCGGACTTTTGTCTGCGACATATAGAAATATTCAGGTGAAAATTTGATACATAGCTTGGTCCTGGATAGTTACAGAGCAAGTTTAACTTTCGTCACGCTTGACCTATTTTTCGAGGAGTTATGTCCCTTGATGACTTGGAAAATTCAATTTTTGTCAGTTTTCCGGACTTTTTCCTGCAACAAAGAAAGATATTCAGGTGAAATTTGATACTCAGCTTAGTCTTGGATAGTTACAGGGCAAATTCGACTTTTGTCACGCTTGACCTATTTTTCGAGGAGTTATGCCCCTTGATGACTTGCACAATTCAGTTTTGTCAGTTTTCCAGACTTTTTTCTGCAACAAATAGTGATATTCAGGTAAAATTTGACACTCAGCTTAGTCTTGCATAGTTACAGAGCAAGTTCAACTTTCGTCACGCTTGACCTCTTTTTCGAATCGATAAAGCAGATAAAACCTCAGAACTGAGCTACACAGACAGTAAGTTTAATTAAAACTCATGTTTAATTGAAGAGTAATTCATAGGCAGAGTTGCATTACATAAATATATGCCGCCGGTAGGGGACTTATATCGCTCAGCGATCATAACATTTTTATTGTTGGAAGTTTGGGAGATAGCTATTTTATTTCTAATAATTTTTTTTCTGGAACATAGCAATTTTGCAGACATTAAATGTTGTGATCCAGTCATATCACTTGTATTCGTGATTAATAGATGATTTACAGTACTTGGGACTCATTCATTTCTGCTGGGACCCATTGTTTTGGCTTGGTATACGTAGGCTGATTTTCATTCGGTCCACAGGACCCATTTTGATCAAATTGTACATTAATCTTGGAGTTATTACTTTATACGTGTAATTGTTTATTTACATTAAGGTTAAAGCTGTTATGTAATGATTGTTTTACAGGTACAGGGAATACAGTGATTAAAGCTGTTCACATTCTCAAAGAACATAAAGTCCCAGAAGAGAACATCATCCTACTGAATCTCTTTATCACACCCTCAGGTAAGTGTTTTGCAAAAGCAAGGGGACTTAAAACCAGTATGTCCATTTGTGTGTGTGTGTCTGTCTGTCTGTCACAAAAACTTTTAACTTTGCCATAACTTTTTAATGGTAATTGCATGATATACCTTTAATATTTCACATGCACAAGATGTGATAAAACCTCTCCATTGGTTCCTAAATTTTTTACTGTGTATGGCCACACAGACCTTGGGAGTTTGACTTGTACTTTTTAAAAATTATAATCTTGGCCATAAGTTTTAAATGGTAAATGATAAAACTTTCATATTTCACATGTGTATTCTTTGTGGCAAGACTTTTCTAATAATGGTGTCAAATTATTTTACATTGTGACCATGGCTATCTTTTATGACAAACAGCCAAAAGCTAGGGGGGAGGTTCACATTTTTCTGAATTTGAATTTCTAGTTTGAATTTTATGCATATTCTGTTAAAGAGGTCATGTATTTTAGAGAGTCTTATCTTGTTTTCCAGCTGCAATGACCATAAAGAAGAAATATCCAAATATGACTGTACTAACTTCAGAAATCCATCCAGTGGCACCTAATCATTTTGGACAGAAGTATTTTGGTACAGAGTAAACTAGATCACAAATCGTGCCTTTGTCAAATTGTTGTAGTAGAAGTGGGAAATCTGAATCTCATATCAAAAGCTAGGACCATAATTGTATGAAGTACATGTACCTGGTAAGGTACTCCTGTAGAACCGAAATTGTTTCAATTTTTTCCGGAGATTCCATTGCTTTTAAGGACTATTCCTGTGGAATACTGATTATTTGTGTTTGCCTATTCTAGGGTCCCCCCTCATATTAACGATACAACATGTATTATCAAAAGTGTCTTAACTTTGCCATAACTTTTTAGTGGTACATGTACTGCAAGTGCATGATACACCTTTAATATTATTATTCTACATGGTTTAAGATGTGATAAGACCTCTCCATTGGTTCCTAAATTTTCTACTGTGACCATGATCTTGGAGTTTGACCTTTAATAATAATCATATAAATTAGGAAATGAAAATAAGAGAAAATAATTTTGCTTAAGACACATATGAATCCTGTATCAAGATTTTTCTTTTTGAAAATAATATTTACACAGAGTGAATTGTAGTCCGCTGTATGGAGGATAGTTATGAATTTCTTAACATCACAGTTGGATATGCATCATCGTGTGTAATACTTTTATGATAAAAACTCCTAAGAAAACAAAGAAACGTGAATTTTTGAACAAATTTACAGATCTGAAGTGATATTACATGTATTTTATTTTGTTGCCGCACATTTGATAAAATTTTCATTTGTTTGAAAATCTAACACTTCAAATGGTAAAATCACTTGAATAAATTAATTCAATTTTAGGAATCATGTATGTATACATGTATGTATTGATGAGAGGACGGTATTGAAAGCGTGTGTTGATAATAGACGATTTTCACATTACCGCAGTTGACTTGTATTTTACACACTCTAAGACCCGACATGACAACATTTGACGTAACTATTAACTGTGACGTTGTATCTGAATTATGACGTCACAGTTAGAAATAACGTCAAAAGTAGTGATGTTGGATCTTTGTGTGTCTAAAATGCAGGTCTAACGGTAATATGAAGGTCAATTACACATAATATGACTTGTACACATGTTTATACATGTTATATGACATTGTATCTCAGTTTGTATTGCAACACACAAATATTTATTTTTGTAAAACTGTCTCATTTCATGTCAATATGCCGATATCAAAAGACCAAAAATGGTTGTTTCTAAGTTGTGCAATAGAAAGGCTTTATGTAACAGTTAATATGTTAATGTTTGTGGAAATGTAATACTAGAAATGTGGTTATTTTCACTATTTCAAAATCTAGACATTACACGTGGTAGAAATATTTGCGATGTAAACATCTCTGCCATTGTAAGAATACAGCAGGGATATTTTCACATGGGGAAATTTTAGCAAAGTCCGTTGATTCGCGAAATATGTAAAAAGTACCCCCAGGCAAAAATTTCCACATTTTCAGTATGTTTTGAATTATCGAGTCCTGTACAAAATGTATTGAGAAAACTTGCCTTTCAACAGTATTCTTATGCCTTTATGCTTCCCTGGGGTCCAAATTTTACGATCATTTGTCAGTTTGTCTGTCCATCTGTTTGCCATTCCATTCCAATTCAAATTAATTATGAAATTATATAATTCTTGAATGTAAAACCTCAGGTGATGTTCATGTTTGTATTAGTTTCTCCGGTGCTCATCATTTGCTTCATTTAGGGGATAAACGTACTGTGTTTTATGGTTCCGACAGGTATATGTTGGATATACTGTTAGAAATGCAGTTATACCGTCAGGGCTTGTCCCCGACGGTATAACGTATGTTTCCAACAGTATATCCAACATATACCTGTAGGAACCACAAAACACAGTACGTTTATCCCTATTCTAATTCATGTGTCATATTTTAACTTTGTATACCCCTCAGAGGGTCTCATTTATCGCTTTAGAGGCGACGTTGCTACGGAGGACTAACAACGACCAACAGAAATTATTGCGCTGCAAAATATGAAATACAACTGCTTCGTATTTATTACAATGGCGAAAAATCAAAGTGCAATCAATGATAAACTTACTTGCTCTGTTGTTTACATGTAGAGAATGCCATTTACAAGCTCATTCCTTGTAGTTTTACGTCACAGGAGCGAAGAACAAAGGGAAGCATGACGTCATACACAAAAAGTGTGCTAAAGCTTGTAACATGCAAATTTACGTAGGAATACATTTTAAAGTATGTCAAGTGAGTAGGTTTGCGGCATGTATATCCTCGTTATACATGCGTGTAGAAATCCTGTGAACCAATCAGAATGCGTGAAACAAACAGAATGAATTAGAATTTTAAGTTTCCAATATGTTACTCTGTTATGAATCAAGATGATTTGATATTATGATTGTATATGTTGATGAAATTCAATACATTATGTGTGAGTTTATTTGCTGTTTGCCAATATTCAAAGAAAGCTTTTTTATGCTAAGCTTCCATCAAGAATCTCTGCTTTGCTCATTACACAAACAGAATGTTTTAATACTTTTACTGTTTGAGGAGGTTATACTGGAGAAATTCTATGTTTAAGGGGACATTATCATATATCAACTTTGTTTTAACATTTTGTTTACTCATTGAATCCTTGGACAAGAAGGAACTTTTATATGTATTTTTGCCAGAGCATTATGTATTAAGTAAGCAATACTTCCAATTTCATTATGATATTTTATTTTATTAACTTAGAATTATTCCTACCAGTCCAGTCCTTTGACTACATGCAAAAATTATTACTTACTGGGGGTTAATTTTATATATATATAGATTTGAGGTCAAAGGTCAGGGTCACTGATGCAAAAGTTGACCTCTGATATTGACATCCATATGATATCTTATCAATACCAAGGACTTATTAGATCAAGGTGTAAAATCTGCTCTAAAAAGAGTTGAAATTATAAATTGTGAGTAAATTTTTTCAAGCATTTTTTATATACAAATATGTAGAAAACAGAGTAATTTGTACAACATTGTTAAGAGTTTTGACTCGTCCTCACAGATGAACAAAGGAATAACGTTCTCAGTGTATGAAGTATTATTCACCTTGCATTTACCTTTTGTATGTACATGTATGTATTATACATAATAAGTACATGTACATTATGTACTTCTATATGAAGGATTTTGTTGTGTCACATATATATTTTTGCATTGAGGTTTTGAATAAACAATATGCAGTATACAAATGTATTTGGCTATCATTTAATCTTTAAAAGATTTCTGCACATTCATGCCATTTTATGACCAATATCCACATTGCTTGTATTTAGGATTGAAAATGGAGGTTAGGGAAACAATTCAGAGTGTAGCATTCCTCTTGTATCAGATAAAGAAAATCCTTTTTCAACAGATCATTTGCATCTGACTTTTATATTTTAAATGTCTGCATAGATTACAGTATGTGTGCAAAGTTTGACTAAAATCTGGTGAGGATTATGATATTCAGAAAAGATAACTTTATCATTAGTAGCTGTGACAAATGTCTGGGGAGCTATCATGGGCGTCGTCCTGGGCTATATCTCTTGGAGAATAACAGGTAGGGCTTTGATATTTCACATGTTGATACCTCATGACCAGACCTTTCATTTGGGACCTTGACCTTGAAGTTTGACCTACTTTTGAAAAACTAAAACCTGGGCTATATCTCGTGTCCTATTAAGGCTAGGGCTTTATTTCACATGCAGATTCCTCATGACCAGAGCTTTCATTTGAAACTATGACTTTTGACCTAGTGACTTTGACCTACTTTTAAACTATAAGAGGTAGGGCTTTGACATTTTACAAATAAATTTCTCATGACCAGAGCTTTCATTTGATACCATGACTTTTGACCTTTGACCTACTTTTAAATTAGAAGGCAGTAGGCTTTGATATTTCACTGGCAGTAGGCTTTGATATTTCACATGTAAATTCCTCATGGCAACAGCTTTCATTCGATATCATGACTTTTGACCTACTTTTGAATTACAATGTATAAAGGGTAGGGATTTTGAATCCTCATGACCATAGCTTTCATTTGATACAATGACTTTTTACTTGGTGACCTAGACCTTTATTTTTCTGAAATTTCAAGTTTACTATAAAAAATCTGCACAAAAATGTTTCTGAAATTTCAAGTTTACTATAAAAAATCTGCACAGCAAGCAATGTTGTCTTCTGTCAAGTCTTATTTTATTATAGATGACAAACATGAATGAAATATTTATAAATATCTAAAGATCTTTTTATCCTCTTCTTTGATTTCAGTATTTCACAGATTTGTTGCCCTTATTGTGTATCATGACCTTGAATCAAGGTCAAGGTAGTGTATTTGATGGTAAAAACTTTGTCTGAACCATATATTTTTCACTGACTCCATTTAATAGAGTACAAATATATATTTTGAATAATTTTTGGCATACAACCTTAGCAAGGTCACAGTACATGTACATTTGATAAGTACATCTTATGTATCCTTTTCATGAATATAACTCTAACTTCATGAATTTGAATTATATTTCACAGAAATACATTTTATATTTCCCAAGATGCAACAATGTTTCACGATATTGAATCAAGGTCATAGGTCCCTAGGTCATAGTGCAAATGGTCAATTTATATCGGCCATGCCATGGCTTTAAGCATTGAATAATTTTTCAGAGAATTGATGCCTAAGACCCAAAAGGGTTTCATGACCTTAAACCAAGGTTCTAAGTCAAAAGTCAAGATCACCACACAGCACCAATGCTTGGAAAATTTCAAAGAATTGTAGCCCAGGATGTATCATGACCTTGAGTCAAGGTGATATGTCAAAATACAATTTACAATACCTTTTCACTGCTTTCATGGATTTTAATAATAGTCCAGGACCTAAAAGTACACCATGACCTTCAACCAAGGCCTTTAATAGCCATTCTCTGTAAGGACCAAAATCGTTCGGCACGGCATGTCATGGATTTTGATGATTTTCGGTATAATGGGTATATGTGAAGTACTGACCATGAAAATAACACTTTTCGGCCAATGTGACCTCTGGTTGCCATGGTAACGAGGTCATTCTATTTATAGCAGTTTTGGGACCATGAAATAAGCCAGCTCCGGAGACTTTGTTGCCATGGATACCACTGTAAAAGCTTGTTCATCTTTATATAATCTATTCTTCCTTACTTCCATTCTTACTTAGTACACTTAGATATGTGATATTAATTACAGGAAGCTTATTGTATTAAGCCAAAATAAGTCAAAATGAAGCGAAAAATAGAGGTGAAAATAAGGGCCAATTTAGTGTGTTTTTGACCATTTTCAATCTTAAATATCACAAAAGGCACCAATAGGAGACTGGTGATTTTCATCAATGGAAATGTATGTTTATTGACAAATAAAATGAACGAAAAATTGGAGTGGGTATTTAAGATTTTTACCTAAATTCTGTCGTCAAAGACCGTTGCCATGGCAACATTAGACCTTTTTGCTTATTTCATACTATCTTTGAAATTGATTTTATTCCTCTTTAGAGTTACATAAGATTGTCAAAATATATGCATGTATAGATATGACTTATATCTTTTACATAAGAACAATTAAATGTTCAAGGTCATTGGCTTGATGTTCAAGGTCATTTATACTTTGAGACTCAAACTTTGCATAAAATATTGATTTTTAAATTTTTTTGTTACCGATTTTAGTGATTTTTTTATTTAAATATTTTCATAGGTTATATATATTATGAAAGCACATGAATATAAGAAAGACAAATCTTAAAAATTTATTGAATTGTAGCAATTCAATAGGAAAATATTTTTCCGTCAAAAAACAAGAAAAATACAGATTTCGTCCCTTTTTTATCAAAATATTCACCAAGAATTTAGATATTCGATGATGTGAAGAAACGTAATCAATAGTTCTAAGAAATAAGTGATACATTTTATGGCTAATAACTGTTCAGTTCAATATTTCAAGGTTTCTAAAATATTGACATCTTCATTTTATGATCAAAGCACTAAAGGTACTGAGTGCGAATAGCCAGAATAATATCACTTACAATGTATGACAAAATATTGTGTTTTCAAAGTTATATTTGTTCCTGAACACCTTCGTAGGCCAGTTTATGGACTTATAAAGACAGAACTAAAATGCAAATGCATAATGTTGTTGTAATGAATTGAAAGATGATGTCTGACAGCGAACATGAAAATTAAATAACATGACATTAAATCTACCCCTCCCCCCTAAAAAATACAACAATCCAATATGACTATCGATTGATGAAGATGAATCTTATTTTCTAATTTGAACCCCACTCTCTCTTTAACCTTTCATGTTCAATGTTAGGTGTGTGCTAAGAATTTGAAGGAAAATTCATTTCTTTTTTAGTATATAATAAAGCCTGTGTTTGTGAAACACGAATGCCCCCGGTGGCATCTTTGTTAGTATGAACACTATTTTCTGTTAAGTACATGTATGTGAGGTCACTGGGTTAAAAGGTCAAAGGTCAAGGTCACGAGGTCAAAAATTTTGGTATCAATGGAAAGGTCTTGTCACAAGGAATACACATAATAAATATGAAAGCCCTATCACTTACCATTCAAAAGTTATGCCAAATGTTAAAGTTTTTTAAAAGTAGGTCAAAGGTCAAGGTCATGAGGTCAAAAATTTTGGTATCAATGGAAAGGTCTTGTGACAAGGAATACACATGTGAAATATGAAAGCCCTATTACTTCCCATTCAAAAGTTATGCCCAATGTTAAGGTTTTTGAAAAGTAGGTCAAAGGTCAAGGTCAATGTCACGAGGTCAAAAAGTTTGGTATCAATGGAAAGGTTTTGTGACAAGGAATACACATGTGAAATATGAAAGCCCTATTACTTGCCATTCAAAAGTTATGCCCAATGTTAAGGTTTTTGAAAAGTAGGTCAAAGGTCAAGGTCAATGTCACGAGGTCAAAAAGTTTGGTATCAATGGAAAGGTTTTGTGACAAGGAATACACATGTGAAATATGAAAGCCCTATCACTCCCCATTCAAAAGTTATGCCCAATGTTAAAGTTTTTGAAAAGTAGGTCAAAGGTCAAGGTCAAGGTCACGAGGTCAAAAATTTTGGTATCAATGGAAAGGTCTTGTGACAAGGAATACACCTGTGAAATATGAAAGCCCTATCACTTCCCATTTGAAAGTTATGCCCAATGTTAAAGTATTTGAAAAGTAGGTCAAAGGTCAAGGTCACGAGGTCAAAACGTTTAGTATCAATGGAAAGGTCTTGTGACAAGGAATACACATGTGAAATATGAAAGCCCTATCACTTCCCATTCAAAAATTATGCCCAATGTTAAAGTTTTTGAAAAGTAGGTCAAAGGTCAAGGTCAAGGTCACAAGGTCAAAATTTTTGGTATCAATGGAAAGGTCTTGTGACAAGGAATACACATGTGAAATATGAAAGCCCTATCACTTCCAATTCAAAAGTTATGCCCAATGTTAAAGTTTTTGAAAAGTAGGTCAAAGGTCAAGGTCAATGTCACGAGGTCAAAAATTTTGGTATCAATGGAAAGGTCTTGTCACAAGGAATACACATATGAAATATGAAAGCCCTATCACTTCCCATTCAAAAGTTATGCCCAATGTTAAAGTTTTTGAAAAGTAGGTCAAAGGTCAAGGTCAAGGTCACGAGGTCAAAAATTTTGGTATCAATGGAAAGGTCTTGTCACAAGGAATACACATGTGAAATATGAAAGCCCTATCACTTCCCATTCAAAAGTTATGTCCAATGTTAAAGTTTTTCGGACAAACAGACAGACAAACAGATAAACAGACAAACAGACGGACAGGCCAAAAACTATATGCCCCCGAATCTTTGATTCCGGGGGCATAAAAACATGATACATCCTAAACGGGAATGTTTTAGGTCAAGGTCAATGTCACGAGGTCAAAAATTTTGGTACCAATGGAAAGGTCTTGTCACAAGGAATACACATGAAATATGAAAGCCCTATCACTTCCCATTCAAAAGTTATGCCCAATGTTAAAGTTTTTGAAAAGTAGGTCAAAGGTCAAGGTCAAGGTCACGAGGTCAAAAGTTTTGGTATCAATGGAAAGGTCTTGTCACAAGGAATACACATGTGAAATATGAAAGCCCTATCACTTCCCATTCAAAAGTTATGTCCAATGTTAAAGTTTTTCGGACAAACAGACAGACAAACAGACAAACAGATAAACAGACAAACAGACGGACAGGCCAAAAACTATATGCCCCCGAATCTTTGATTCCGGGGGCATAAAAACATGATACATCCTAAACGGGAATGTTTTGATCTTTTATTTTTCATAATTGTTAATATCATATTTCATGATGGAAGTTCCTAATTTTTCCGACGTATACAGATTTTATTTTGTGAAGAGGGGCAAAATAAGCCTACTTGAAGTAAGTTTTACGTTTCAATGATTCAACTTAATTTCTTTATAGATAGCACTATTACATTTATATATTGTCCACTAAAATAGATAATCACCTGGTAATGGAAAGGGGTTTCCAACACACTGTGTTCATCTCAGTACATACAGATGCAATTTTTCATTACATAACACGACAGCTCGATTCATATAGATATAATTCATTGATTCAGACAGTGATCAGAATTCATACCGATCATGACCCTGAAGCAGTCCCAAGGTTCATGTAAACAGAGTAACATCGTTTATACATACTCAGAAGACGGGGCTCCCATGAGTGAAGAAATAAGGCAATCGCTATGTGCTATTCGCACAAAAAATCAGGATTTTTCGTCAAATCTGGTCATTTAAAGTTTAATGACCTTGAAAATTCAGTGAGTGACATTGAAATATTTTCAAGGTCATTTTTATATCAAAACGCCTCTGATAGATGTATACATGAACTTCTGTTCCATATCATGTGTAGATCGTTTGATAGAGGTTGTGTTTAAATTCATCGTATGAAAACCTTTCAGCCTATTGTTGCCATAGCAACTAAATTTGATACTGCTTTGCAATAAAAGGTCAAATTAGCCCAATTAATTTTTTGTATTCATGTACAGTTCAAAGATGATACTTATTGGATAACTAGAATTTGGACTTCAAAAATTGGTGCTTTTATGAAATTTTCAACCTTGCAAAACAGTAAAAACATGCAAAAAAGGGCCTTTAAGTGCTCAAAACAGAGCCATTTGATACCCTGTTTTGGCCCAATTTTTCATCTTGTATACACAAAGCATCCGAGATGAATGTAAAAAACTTTACAAATATGCATAATAATAAGGATAATCAAAGCAATTTCAGATTAAAAAATGTTATGATCGCTGAGCGATATAAGTCCCCTACCGGCAGCATATATTTATGTCCTGCAACTCTGCCTATGAATTACTCTTCAATTAAACATGAGTTTTAATCAAACTTACTGTCTGTGCAGCTCAGTTCTGAGGTTTTATCTGCTTTATCGATTCGAAATTTGAGTGTCAAATTTTACCTGAATATCACTATTTGTTGCAGAAAAAAGTCTGGAAAACTGACAAAACTGAATTGTGCAAGTCATCAAGGGGCATAACTCCTCGAAAAATAGGTCAAGCGTGACAAAAGTCGAATTTGCCCTGTAACTATCCAAGACTAAGCTGAGTATCAAATTTCACCTGAATATCTTTCTTTGTTGCAGGAAAAAGTCCGGAAAACTGACAAAAATTGAATTTTCCAAGTCATCAAGGGACATAACTCCTCGAAAAATAGGTCAAGCGTGACGAAAGTTAAACTTGCTCTGTAACTATCCAAGACCAAGCTATGTATCAAATTTTCACCTGAATATTTCTATATGTCGCAGACAGAAGTCCGGAAAACTGACAAAAACTGAATTTTCCCAGTCATCAAGGGACATAACTCCTCGAAAAAAGGTTAAGGGTGACGACTGTCAAACTTGCTCTGTAACTATCCAAGACCAAGCTGTGTATCAAATTTCATCTGAATATCTCCATCTGTTGCAGAAAAAAGTCCGGAAAACTGACAAAAACTGAATTTTCCAAGACATCAAGGGGCATAACTCCTCGAAGAATAGGTCAAGCGTGAC
Source organism: Pinctada fucata (assembly GCA_028142955.1). Classification (NCBI taxonomy): domain Eukaryota; kingdom Metazoa; phylum Mollusca; class Bivalvia; order Pterioida; family Pteriidae; genus Pinctada; species Pinctada fucata. The sequence continues at coordinate 46,874,790 of AP027104.1, read as the reverse complement.
GAAAGTCAAACTTGCTCTGTAACTATCCAAGACTAAGCTGTGTATCAAATTTCATCTGAATATCTCCATCTGTTGCAGAAAAAAGTCCGGAAAACTGACCAAAACAGAATTTTCCAAGTCATCAAGGGGTATAACTCCTCGAAAAATAGGTCAAGCGTGACGAAAGTCAAACTTGCTCTGTAACTATCCAAGACCAAGCTGTGTATCAAATTTCAAATGAATATCTCCATCCATTGCAGAAAAAAGTCCGGAAAACTGACAAAAACTGAATTTTCCAAGTCATCAAGGAGCATAACTCCTCGAAAAATAGGTTAAGCGTGACGAAAGTCAAACTTGCTCTGTAACTATCCAAGACCAAGCTGTGTATCAAATTTCATCTAAATATCTCTATCTGTTGCAGAAAAAAGTCCGGAAAACTGACCAAAACAGAATTTTCCAAGTCATCAAGGGGCATAACTCCTCGAAAAATAGGTCAAGCGTGACGAAAGTCAAACTTGCCCTGTACCTATCCAAGACCAAGCTGTGTATCAAATTTCATCTGAATATCTCCATCCGTTGCAGAAAAAAGTCCGGAAAACTGACAAAAACTGAATTTTCAAAGTCATCAAGGGGCATAACTCCACGAAAAATAGGTTAAGCGTGACGAAAGTCAAACTTGCTCTGTAACTATCCAAGACCAAGCTGTGTATCAAATTTCATCTCAATATCTCCATCTGTTGCAGAAAAAAGTCCGGAAAACTGATATTCGGACAGACGGACAGACGGAGGGACAGACGGACAGACGGACAGACTGACGGACGGACAGACAGACCGAGAGGAAACTAAGAGTCCCCTTCGGCGTTGCCGGTAGGGGACTAAAAAGTACCTGTTTCCATGGTAACGAAGCCTACAAATATGCCTGGTCCTATAGATTTTCCGGATTTTTGAAACTTCAGACACGGTTACCATGGCAACGACAACCTTTTTGAAAAAACTGGGGTTGATTTAAATACTAGTGCTTCATATTGAACTTCCATACCAAAAATCTCAAAAATCCATGACATGCCGTGCCAACATGTCTTGAAATTCTTTGGTTCTTACAGAGAATTGCTGTTAATAGGTGAAAGGTGAAATATCGCGTTCACACAACCAAATTTATTGCGCAATAAATTTTCAGTTTCGCAATAACTTTATTGCGCAACAAATTCTGCAGTGTAAACGCTAAGTGAAACTGTTGTGCAATAAATCTGACGCATGTGCATCTACAAGTCTGGACCTCTTGTAGAGTTTAATTTCAAATATCAGAAAATTGGGAAGATTAAATGACATTTCCTATCTTTGAATAATTCCCTAAGAATCAACTGAAGATGACAGACTGGACACAAAGTTTTACTATTTTATTGCTTAAGCTGGTATAGTATCACTAGCATTATTAACTTGCTGTAAATCAACTTTCTCGTCTAAGTTATATAAATATGGCCTTTCTCCTTTACAATTTCCCTCATGTCTCTTCAGATGCTGTTTTGTGTAGAAACGTTTTTCACACTTTTGACATTCGAAGTCTTTCTGTCCTGTATGAATTAGAAGATGTCGTTTGAAGTTTTGAGTCTTATAGAAGAGTTTGTAGCAGTACTGGCACCTCATGCCTTTTTCAGGATTGTGCCACTTCTCGTGAGTTTGACAATCATATTTACGATAAAATGTCTTCGTGCAGTACTGACATTTGAACTGTCTCTCACTGTTGTGCGTCGCCATGTGAACCTGGAGATGGATTTTCTGTCTGAAACCTTTATGACACACTGCACACTTGTAATTTCTTTCATCTGTGAAGGGGAAAGGAAAAATAAAATAAAAAAGTACTTGATATGGTAAATGTGAATATGAAATATCCATACTCTGCCACTGCTTTCCGAACATCAGTTACCAATACTGTTACATGTACATGGTCAGTATTCAAGATCAAGTTCACAAGGTCACGTACATATGTATCTTGATATCAACACCTTAATCTTGTTACTGTTATTGAGTGTATAAAAGCCCTAAACGACCTTGTACTACTGCAAGAAAAATTTGCTATCAGAAATCTTTACAAAATAATTACAAGGTCAATAGCTATCTCTAGCTAGAGGAAGACTAGACATTGATTTTAAAACTCCAGACTGAGTGTTTTGTCTCTCACAAAAGTCACCATCAACTGTTTCAAAAATATTATATCTGTAACATGTATTACTTACTCATATGTATCCTTTGATGCTTCTTAAAATTACTCAGATCCTTGAAAATTTTCTTGCAGTGTCCACATTTATGAACATTGAGTGTTTCTTTACTCAATTCTACTCTATATCCACAAATAACTGGATGCCCACTGAGTGTTTTTGTGCTTAAGTCCACACCAGATCCACACATAACAGAATTCCCACTGAGAGCTTCTGTACTTGTGTCCCCTCCAGATCCACAGATAACTGAATGTCCATTAAGTGCATCTGTACCAGAGTCCCCTCCACATTGCGTTTCTTTACTTCCGTCCTTGTCACCAATTGCTTCTTTACTTAAAACACTCCTGGATCCACAAATAACAGAAATTTCATCTTGAGTTAAGTGAGAGTTTGCCTCCCTTTCACTCCTTTCACTTGTCATTCTGTCTAAATTCATAATCCCATGCACTTCATAGGAGTGTGCATTTAACTGGGTCCTTGACTTAAACAATGTTGCACATGTCAAACATTCACATATTTTTGCTGTTACTGGAGACAATGGCAGCTCTGAAAGGAACACGGATTGTATGGTTTAAGAATTTTCTACACTGTATATTTGTATTAGTGTTTTGTACTCCAACTGGTATATATTTACATACCACTGCCCTGTTCACTAAATCCAGAGCACCCCATTTTGGAGATTTATTCTGTCGTCTTAGGAATTTGTCAATTACATGTATTTATTGTCTCCGTAGGTTAACCTCCTCTAGTCTTAACAGAAAATGTGCATGATCTCATCCGTTCAACTGTTTTTAAGCTGCTATACAGAAAATAAAATGTCTACGGGAAATTCCCATGTTAATTTCAGCCTGCCGCCATATTGTTCTCCGAAACAACAATTGTTCACAGTGACATCATGGAGCCTATCATCACGCATTTTTGTAATTTTTACTTTAGAAAATCCCCATAGACATTTTATTTTCAGTCATATTTTTAACTAAGCTACGCACAGCCAAAAGGGGAGTATTTTCTGTTACCATTAAGAGAGATCTATAGATTGGACATCAGTTTATAAGAAGAAAACTGTATATTTAGGAGAAAATCCCCAAAACAGGGTGCCTAGGATTTGGTGAACAAGACAGTAATGTATTACCTGTAACATGTATGTACAGATGCATGGCATATCTAACGGTGCTGCAACAATTATCAATAATGTTGGATACATCATTGTGATTTTAATTAAGGTGGGTCCCTACTCGTGAATTTAACAGATGAATTTTGTATTTTAAGGTTATTTTCTATACATAATAGTCAAAATGACATAATGAACACAGACATAGATAGGTAATTTTGTTTTCATTAAAGATACAGTACATTAAAGAAAGGTACCCTAACACTTCAAAATTGAGAAATATCAACTATCCATCATATGCTTTTGAACCCTCCAAATTCAGTGATGATACGAATATGTTTATTTGTTCTGTTTTATTTTATGATAACAAGTCATATAGAAGAAATACAACACATAAAATGATATTGTAACATAAATCTAAGTATGATATATCTCCAAACATTAAGGTACCCCCTTATAATTTCATAACATTTTTGACCAAGAATATGTACTAAATCCAACTTTTTGCATAAAAAAAACAGATGAATTTTTTTTTCATTTTGTAATATTTCATAAAATTATGTATGTAGATGAAGAAAAAATTACATACAGGTACACAGTTTTTGAAATGATCAAGGTATGGCTCCAAACATAGGGGTACCCCCTTATAATGTTATCATATTTTCGACAAACAATATATAGTATATCACATTTTTGTGCAAAAACAGCAGATGAAATTTCTTCAAATTGGATCATTTTATACGATAATGTATATAGATGATGAAAAAATTGCATACAGGTATACAATTTTATAAATGATCAAGGTATGGAGCCTACAAACATACATTGAAAGGGTACCCCCTTATAATTTCATCACATTTTAAACTAAGAAATTATACTATATGATTGGTGTGGACATTGATAGATTGCACCATCGTTTGCTTTTTTTGGCATTTAAGATCTTCTGTCTGTGTTTTTCAATGCGCTGGCTCGTCCCTCACCAGCCATTGTAAAACTTTATACGCAGACTGCTGCATTTGAGGAAAAACCTATAACGGTTCGAGTAGGGAGCCACCTTAATCATTTATAATTTTAAGAACTGATATAATCCAAAATATTTAACATATAAAGGGAGCAACTAGTTTTTGGTCAACCCATGACATATACGCATATTTACAAGTATGAGCAAGTATTAGTAGACCAATGCTTAATATTATTAGGCCATGCAAACAAAATTTTCTGGTTCTCAGATAATTGATCTAAAAAATATGGGTAGGTAGGTAGGGTTTTTATTTTTTGTTTTTATTTTCCGAAACTACTTAAGCACAATTTTTTATTCAGATATTATAGAGACTGTGATCTATAGTGACTATATTTGTTGTAAATGTTCACCATACTCAACTCTTCTCATAATTCCCCCAAAAATAGTTTCTCACATAAATGTGTCACTGAATAGTTCGATTCCAATGGCAATATAATCCACGGCACGACTGTATTGCCTTTAAAATTCACCTTCAAGCTGACAATCACTCGTTCCTCCCCCCCCCCACCTCCCCCCCCCCCCCCCCCCCCCCCCCCCCCGGTCGCCATTTTGCATCTTGTGTACAATAACAAAGTACAGTATTTCCCTCCACAGAAGTCAGAGCACCTAAGTGTCTTGGTCGTGTAAAGTCTTAACAAGACCGACAAGCGCCGTTAAAACGTAAAGCGCTGTACTGAAACAGACATTTCTACTTTTCGTTTGTACAGAAATCCCTGTTCTATTAATAGAAAATTATATTTATCAGCATGAGAAACCTGGCGGGCAGCGGCTATTTTTTTCCCTTCCCACGATAAAAACGTCTCATCGGGAGGAATTTTAAGCGCGCGGCGGTGTCTGAGAACCAGGATTTTTTTTTATATGGAAAAGTGCATTTATCGAACATGTAATGTGCGTTAGCACATTTCATGTGATAAATGCACTTGCTGTGTGTTACATACCCGTAACAAAACACAAATTATGACATTTATTCTATAAATATGCACCACAATTGTCAGTTTCATTCTTGTTTTCAGAAATCAACATTTTTCCAGATAAAAAGGTGACGTTAAAATTTAGATCACCGCAAGTTCCGTTTGCAGGTTAGAACAGCTGTAGTGGCTTGTTTTTGTAGAGCTACTGCATTACGGCGTCACATAAGTTTACATGCAGAAATGCAACATGTTCCCCTCAATAGTTTCATCTCAGGGAATTACATGTACATTGGTTGTACATATCTATATATATAATATCATCAACTTACTTGTGATCTTACTGTAATGTTGAGAAAACCACACATTAAGTTCTTCATCTTCTTGTATATCTCTTGTCACAAAGAAATAAACATGCATTCCTATTTGATGTGCACGCACGTTAATTTTCTCCACTGTACGAGCGATACGCACAAACATCATCCAATTACATTCCTCCTCATCCTCCATTACTATAGATGAAAACTGATTTTTGTCTTTCATCTGTTAAAAAAATCATATTCATAGTGATTGTAGGGAGTAAATATATTAGAAAACATACGATTCATTGAATGAAAATATGCAAGAAATGTATTATCTTCAATAAAATTTGCATGTATCATGTTTCTGGTCCTTTTCATGTTGAAAATTATTAAGTGATCCCTAAGTGTCACTGTGCTTCGGAGGCAATACAAAAATTTTCATGTGGGTTATTGTTCACTGTGATCTTTACCAATGACCTCTGACCTGGAAAATGAATAGGGTTCATCCTCACCTAATGACCAACATTTTGTGGAAGTTTGGTGATTCTACACTCTTTAGTTTGTCTTTTATGGTATACACATGGACATGCTACTTCGAGATGCTTTACCTCCGCCAGAACTCTGTTACCTACGTACATGTATATATACTAGGTATGTAATTATCGCAGAATAATTAAAACGTACCTTCCATTCTGGAAAAGAAAATCTCTTTGTTTTCTTCTCAGCAGGATCCAACACTTTACCAATCATAGGACCAAACTTTGTGTTACATGGTATGGTCTTGTAAGCATAAACACCATCAGGGACTACATGGAAATGAAATACAAAGTAAAAATTAATGAGAGTCCAAGGCAGTTTTAATGATATGCTTATAGTTGAGTAAATATTTGCAATCTATTTCAATATCTGACAAGTAGCTATGCACTATAGTAATTGCTGGTGGAAATATTTAGACCTTCTCAAGCTGTAAATAATTCATCATGGATTCATGAACACTCTAGAATACTTCCTCAAAATCTTATTTTAGAATTATGTGCATTTGTGAGAGAGGAAGGGGATTTCAGTTGATAATCATGAAGAACAGGGAGTCGCTCTTTTCAATTTATCAGTACTTAGAAAGAACAGCATATGGTCAAATAAAACGAAGAAATCAGGAGTATGCATGGAAAGTCTAGACTGTATCTTGTCTTTATATGCTACATGTACATTTATGGCCAAGGTTAAAGCTTTCAATTAATAAGATCAAGGTCATGATATCAACAGAATCATTTTGCAAAAAGAAAATCACACGTGATAAAAGAACAACCTAGTACATGTACCAAGAAATATTATATTTCCTTCCTTTCTAAAGAAGGTCAAACTCCAATGTTAAAATATCCAGGTCAAAGATCAAATGAACAGTTTTGTCACTAAGAATGCAAATGTGAAAATAAGCTGTTATCTAACATGGTTTCAAAGTTTAAAAAGGTATTTGTGGACAGAAAAATTGTATTCAAGACCAAGACAAAAATATGCCTCCCCCTTTTGATTTTCCAAAACGTGTCTCCTATAACTACATGTACATTTAGACATTATACTAAAGTACCCGATCTAGCTCTTGAAGTTGATGTTGGTTTCAAGTACAAACACTTTGGGAGGGACATTCTGGCTTTACTAAGGATGATATTGGGAGTGTCCACTACATGGTATGCCTTGGTCCCATGGATATCACAGGGCTGGTGTAGTGTCAAGTTACACGCTGCACAATCTGAAACATATGATTTTCAAAACAGTTCATGTACATGACAAGAACAAAATTAATGATGAGAACAATTTTTTTCATAAATGTGATGTTATTATGATATGATAATTTTCATGTAACACAGATTAACGTATCCAATGTACAAATGGAGATCTTGCTGAGGTCTCGTCCATTTAAAGAGTGTTTAAATTATCTCGGTAATCTTCGGCAGTGTCTCGATAGTTTCCGTGTCTTGAGCGACGGTCGGCATGTTGACCTTTGATGATAGAAACCATTTTTATGTTGTATTAGGTATATTTAGGTAAGAAATATGCCATGATTCTAACTATATAATACACTTGATATTTATTTGTACAACGGATACCTTAACCATTCTCATTTGGTACTCACAGTGAGGAAAACTGTTGGCTGTATCTGTGTCAACTTGAGATTCTGTACTCTGGATGGGTACTTGAGGTATGACTTAATAAAGAAGGAAAATGATGTACATACATTGTAAATGCAGTTAAAATTGTACAAGTCAAATTCTTAATATTCCATTACATGTACTTTCTTTTTTTAAGAAACTGAAGGCATGGTAAAGTCATAACATCACAATACCTACCTGTACCTCCCATCACGTCCAGCATACCCCCTGCATTACATGTCAGGTCCCCTAAATCGGTATTGGTCTGTAAATACGACCCTAAAAGCTGAGTCTGAAGACTGAGGAGATCCAACCCTCCATTGAATACCACTCCATCTAAAATCATCAGAAACATGATGAATGAGCATGTCCGCATTAATCTACACAGAGCAAGACATTATTGAGATAGTATACTGGATTTCAAAGAAAATATCTGCTGTGAAATGTAACTTGATACTATCTACCAAAATTGCATGTTTATTGTTAGATATATGGACTTGTGATGTTATGATGACATCACTGCAATGTCATATTTCAGCTATGAATAAAATCTTTACGTAAATTTTGACATCATAGCTTGCAAAATGCATAGAATTCATGCTTATCGGGGTGCCTAATACTTAATACAAATGCAAAGACAAGGAGGCACTTACTTAAGTTGGGTTTTCATGGACATATGATTTTGGTTGATCAAGTGCAATATAATGATAATCGCAGAAATTTACCATTACCAAAAAGAATTATACATTCATGGACACTCTTAGAATACTCCCTTAAGTACAGTGGAATTGCCAAGTTAAATGAAATAAAGTTCATAAGTACACGTACACAGTGAGGTGTTTATATATAAAATAATACCTGAAGGTGTTTCCTCTATCCCATGTAGTGGTGTCTCTGACAGGGGCATCAAGGTTGTCTCCCCCAGTCCTGGGGCAGCCCCTAACTCATCAGATAGGCGTGGCATACCCCCTGCCTCATCATCATGCTGGGAATGTATACCATTCTCGTTATCTTCCTCATTCTCACTTTCTTCATACATATTCTCATTGTCTCCAGTCTTCTTTGTCACTTCTCCAACTCTGTTAGAACTGAGCGATATGTCCACACTTCCGACATTTGTACTGAGTAGCGTGTTTTTGTCTGAATGACCCTGAGTTGACAGAGGAAGCCCCAGAATATGTTGGTTTTCAAAAGTTCCGTTTAGAAGCTGTTGAAGAAGCAGACTGTTATTTGTTATTGGTTCTGCCGTATACAGACTGTTGGAATGAGTAACGTTAGATAGAACAGTCTGTACGTCACTACTGGTTGATGCTATGGTGCTGTCTACCAGGTTTCCAGTTACAGGATCTGATTCAGTTTGTGATAGTATACTTTGTATGTTTCCATTCGCACTACAAAGTAAGGCACTAGTCAGTTTCTGTACGTTAGCCAGTCCTATTTCTGACAATGTTGGTAAGGAAGTAGAGGTGTTTTCTAGTGTAATGGTGTTTGATATCCCTGGAGTCGTGTCTGACAAAGTTTGTCTATCCAAGAGGGACTGTGCATTTATCTCAATCTTAGAAGGTAGGTTTTCACTGTCAGATTTTGAGGAATTCAGTGCTGAAACCATGAAAGATTTATACATGTACCTTAATCAAAAATAAGCTTAAAATGCATCAAAGATGCAAAGTGCCGAGTTGCAAAACTTGAATAGTCTCGACAGATGGGAAGCATCACAGACACGTTTCAGGTTGATACACATTCATATACAATTCAGAAACCAAATCAATTACCCAAGTCCTATGAATTTGACCTTTGCTCTTTTGATCCCAAAATCAATAGGGGTCATCCTTGATTCATGGAAAACATTTCTGACAAGTTTCATGATTAAAGGTGCAATACATGCCCAAATATAGTCCCGAAACTATTTTCAATTATCAGAATCCTATGACCTTGACCTTTGGATGCAAAAATCACAAGGGGTCATACTTGATTCATGGGAAACATTTCCGGAACATTTCATGATCATAGATGCAATACAGGCTCAAATATTATCTGGAAACCATTTTCAATCATCAGTGATAGGGATCATCCTTGATTCATGGAAAGCATTTCTGGCAAGTTTTGTGATTATAGGTGCTACGCAGGCTCTAATATGGTCTGGAAACCATTTTCAATCATCATAGTTCAGTGACCTTGACCTTTGGACCCATAAATCAATAGGGGTCATCCTTGATTCATTAGAAATATTTCTGGAAAGTTTCATGATCATAGGTGCAATACAGGCTCTAATGTGGTCCAGAAACCATTTTCAATCATCTGAGTCCTATGACCTTGACATTTGACCTTTTGACCTCAAAATCAATAGGGGTCATCATTGATTCATAAGAAACATTTCTGGCAAGTTTCATGATCATAGGTGCAATACACCCTCTTATATCATCCGGAAACAATTTTCAATTTTCAATTACCTAAGTCCTGTGACCTTGATCTTTAACCCTTTGACCCCTAAATCAAAAGTGGTCATTTTCTATTCACTGGAAACATTTCTGGCAAGTTACATGATTATAGGTGCAATACAGGCTCAAATTCAGTCGGGAAACCATTTTTAATCATCTTAGTCCTGTGACCTTGACCTTTGAACTTTTAACCCAAAAATTGATAGTGGTCATCCTTGATCCATGGGAAACATTTCTGGCAAGCTTCATGATTATAATTGCAATACAGGCTGAAATATGGTCCGGAAACCACTTTCAATCATTGGAGCCCTGTGACCTTGACCTTTGACCTTTTGACCCCAAAATCAATAGGGGTCATTCTTGATTCATGGGAATCATTATTGGCAAGTTTCATGACTTTAGGTGCAATACAGGCTAAAATATGGCCAGGAAACCATTTTCAATCATCAGAGTCCTGTGACCTTGACCTTTGACCTTTTGACCCCAAAATCAAAAGTGGTCATTTTCTATTCACAGGAAACATTTCTGGCAAGTTACATGATTATAGGTGCAATACAGGCTGAAATATGGTCCGAAAACCAATTTCAATCAACAGAGTCCTGTGACCTTGACCTTTGACCTTTTGACCCCAAAATCAATAGGCCTCATCCTTGATTCAAGGGAAACATTTCTGGCAAGTTTCATGATTATAGGTGCAATACAGGCTGAAATATGGTCCGGAAACCATTTTCAATCGTCTGAGTCCTGTGACCTTGACCTTTGACCTTTTGACCCCAAAATCAATAGGCCTCATCCTTGATTCAAGGGAAACATTTCTGGCAAGTTTCATGATTATAGGTGCAATACAGGCTGAAATATGGTCCGGAAACCATTTTCAATCATCTGAGTCCTGTGACCTTGACCTTTGACCTTTTGACCCCAAAATCAATAGGGCTCATCCTTGACTGATGGTGAGTAAGTGTATGAAGTTTCATTGTTATAGCCTCTTTCGTAGTTGACTTATAGTCCGGAAACCATTTTCAATCATCTGAGTCCTGTGACCTTGACCTTTGACCTTTTGACCCCAAAATCAATAGGGCTCATCCTTGACTAATGGTGAGTAAGTGTATGAAGTTTCATTGTTATAGCCTCTTTCGTAGTTGACTTATAGTCCGGAAACCAATTGTTGACGCCCTCCCGCCCGCCCGCCCAACCGCCCGCCCAGACGCCCGCCCAGACGCCCGCCCAACCGCCCGCCCGCCCGCCCGTCTCACATCAAATTAAGAGCCGAGTTTTGCAACTCGGCTAAAAAAAAATCCTAGTAGACTACTATTGTCAAACAAATATGAAGGAAAATTAATTTTCTGTTAGAACATTTTCAAATTATAGTGTATTTAATTCAAATTTAATTCAGATCACCAGTGTCTCCTTATTTGTTCTTTTGAAAACTTCCATGATAAAAGTACCATTATGAATGGATGTCTTTGGCTGTAGAAGAGACACTGTATTGGAAGATACCACTGGATACACAGGGGAGATCAGCTGACGGACTGGGTGTAGTCCACTTTGATGAATTAGAGGGAGAATAGGTGGCAGTGTACCTGTATTAATACAATGTAAAAAGAAAGATGCAATTTATAGCAGGTAAGCAGAATATGGGTCAATGGTATTGTGTAAAGTATTTTGTACACTTTGAATGGACTTTTTAAAAAGAAGAAGGAAACTTCTTTGATTGTTCATACATTTGAAAAACAGAAGAAGATAAAAATACTGAAGACATACAAAAGATATGAAGAACAGGTCAATAACTATGAAGAACAGGTCAATAACTATGAAGAAAAGGTAAAAAACTATGAAGAACAGGTCAAAAACCAAAACCTCCTATGGACTAATCAAAAATGAATATCAAACTATTTGAACACACTGAAAGTTTTTTCAAAGTGAATATACAAGCATATGTAAACAAACCTTGGTAATTAGATGTATTTAACCTGCTAACAGACAGCATGAGTGGGACAGTTGACAAGGACACAGATGATGGGACGCCCTGTGATGGAACCTTAATTGTAACTGTATTCTCCACAGCTGCAAAGATAAAGATAGTAAAATAGAAATACAAGATAGTTTTCAGAAAATGTTATCTGTGTAGTAATGAATAATCAACATGATGTGTTTGCAATACACTATAGATCTGATAGCAAATATATTTTGCATGCAGTTTTACTATTTTTAAGCCCCCATAATCAGAGATTCGGAGCATATAGTTTTTGGTGTGTCCTTTGTCTGTGGTTCTGTTTGTCAACTTTAACCTTGGGCATACCTTTTGAATGGTATATGATAGGGCTTTCATAATTAACATGTGTATTCCTTGTGACAAGACCTTTCCATGGAAACCAGAATTCTTTACCTTGTGATCTTTACCTTGGAGTTTGACCTTCTTTTGAAAAACTTTAACCTTGGCCATAACTTCTGAATGGTACGCGATAGGGCTTTCATACTTCACATGTATATTCCTTGTGACAAGACCTTTCCATGGATACCAAAACTTTTGACCTTGTGCCCTTGACCTTGACTTTCATAATCTACATTTAAGCTGTTTTACTGACAAAGATGCTGACAAGGGCATTTGTGTTTTACAAACGCATGTTTTTTTTTATTAAGTTATGGCATAGGAGTTAAGTACATGTATTAACAAGATTATATGCGCTAAATAAAGGTCCTATAACAAGGAATGCACATGTACAAGTGCAGTATCAGCCTCATAATTTACCTATAGAGAGAATATGCAAAGGCTTTTCATAAGTAGTTCAAATGTAATAATTTACCTACAGAATGAATATGCAAAGATTTTTTTCAAAAGTAGTTCAAATGTCTAGGTCGCAAGGTGAAAACTTTTTTGGGTTTTTTTTATTTTTTTTGCAAACAGAATAAAAAGGAAATGCAATGTGGAATATAAAAACCCTTTCACTACCAAGTTAAAAAAGAAGGGTTAACCATGTTAATTGCAAGGCAATTTTAAAATTGTAACAACTCTATCATTTTCTGTAAAAATCTCAAATTAATATCCTCAATTAATTACATATGTATATGCTAAAGGGATTAATTGAGGATGTTAATTTTAGATTTTTATGGAAAATGATGGAGTTGTTACAACTAAATTTAGAAATACACCTGTAAATGACCTTTGACCTAAAAGCTGATAAGGATAATTGATCTTGCCTTGAACATTGACCATCTTGCTTAAAGATCCATATAATTATGAAGAATATTTTACACAAATAAAAACTTTTTGAACAAACTGTATTTAGTGCAACAATGCCATCATTTTTAATCTTGCACACATATTCTACCATACAAGTAACAGTATCTGGACTCATTTTACAGAACTTCCATCATATGAGACATGTACAGAAAAAACTTATTCCTATAAGGCTTTTATATCTCAATGCAGAACCATAAAAGGTAATGTACCGTACATAGCACAATTGTTTTCAGACATGAAGCTAGGAAAGACATGTTACATCTGTTACCTGGATTAACATCTGATATGCTAGGTGCATGGTCAATGTGTTGTACATGTTGGTTGAAGGCTCCCATGGCAGAACTGGTCAGTTGATCAATGTTAATGGTAGACAGAGTGTCCGACAGCATCTCTCCTCTGTCATCATCCATCTGTCATCTGTAAAATATTATTATCATCTGTAAAATATTATCATCATCTGTAAAATATTATCATCATCTGTAAAATGTATATTATCATCATCTATAAAATATTATAATCATCTGTAAAACATTGTTATCTTCTGTAAAATATCATCATTTTTGCCTGTAAAATATTATTACACTCTATCATCCTAAGAATATGAATGTTCATTTGGTAAAAATAGCAGTTTAACTTTAAAGCATTTTAACTCATAGCATCATTAAATTAACTTATGTTAGAAAAATTATTTGATCAGAACATTTGTAAATTTAATTAAAATAAATAAACTAGTACAGTTAAAGTGTAATCCATTCAAAACAGGTGCTCCCTTAACAACTTCATTTTAGTGAATCTTAACATGTATATCAAATCATATTCAGTGGATTTATAATAGATAGTAAGTGACTTGGGGCAAGATGAAAATTTACCCATATCAAGCAAGGTAGAAGAAGCCAGAGTTCTTTAGAGGTATAACATTTATCGAACAATTTGATGAAATTTAGAAATGTCCAATAAAAAATAGGAAAATTCTATGCATTTACTGGACCAAATCCGTTTTTCTCATCTAGAAAGTAGATGTTCTTAAGAAATTAGTAAAGTCTCCATCAATTAATGGTGTCAGAAAAGTTTCCGGACGATTTTGAAGGTTTTTCGGAGATAAATCCTCTGTCCTTCAATGGACAATGTTCAAATTTCTCTCAAATAATGCTTTGCCCTTCCAACAGATACTAATGTTGAAAGAAAATAATAAATGATTTCTACACCGATTTTATGACCCTATATTTTGGCCATTTTTCGCAAATCACTGGAACAGTATTTCTGGACACCTGATTTTAAAGCTGTCAGTCTTGATCAATTTCTGCCTAAACTGAATAATTTTTTTGATATTGTTTTCTTCAATCTTATTTACAAATGTCTGTGTAAAAATATTCTTGGAAATAGTAAATCATGTAGATTGAAAAAGGATGGTTCTCTGCAGCGACTTCTCCCTGGGCGCGATATTAAACAAGGCAGAAAGGAGTGAAAAGGTGGAATGATAAAGCAACCAAGATGCAAAATTTTGTTATAATGATTCATGATTTGAATTCTCCATTCAAAAATATACAAAATTGTCTAAAAATTATGAAAAAAAGTTCTTTCAAAGCAGTTGATAAGGATGTCTGTCCGGAAACTGTTACTGTCCAAAAACTGTTCCGAAACCAGTATGGGTTTCTTTTCATACCATTTATTTTTCCTAATCAAATATATCATTTATAAAAATTGGAAGAGCATATCACCAATCAGCAGAACAGATTCCAACAATTTTGTCCGAGGCCCGATAAAAATGGCAATACTACATGTAATAGAACACTGCAAATCTTATCAGTTTCTGAGTAAATATATTGTATATTTGAATTAAACCAAACACAGATTAAGGCAAGAAAACAGTATTTATGATGGAAATATAATCTTTTTCTGTGAATTTGGTGCCTGTACTGGTCAGAGTCAACTAAAAGACCTGCTCCGATTGGAGAAAAAGCTGTAGGGTGAGGGGGCCTGTTATTTTAAATGTGACAGAAGATGTGATTGGCTATCAATTATGTTTTCTTTTGGTTTATTGTTTGAATATGATATATATAAGTAAAAAATAATTGCAATTAAAATGTAAAAGCCAGGATTTTTTCCCTAGCTCCCAATCCGCTAAAGGGGATGGGGGCGGGAAATTTTGAAAATTCACTGCAGGGTACCTTGTGACGCAAATAGCACAAAAAAGAGCCGGTCATGCTGTATTTTTTTATTTAGTTTCGTATAAAGCTTGAATCAACGAACAAATCGGTATATAACATGCATGGCCAGCAATGTTGGTATAGAAGCTATATGGCATTTTGTTAACATTACGGCCTATGGAAAATGATTTAGTTGGCACTGACCTAGAGGGAAACACGTGCTACTCTGTAATAAATGCAAAGTATCAACATCGGCTCTGTGTTAGCGTTATTTTTTCATGATATTCGTTCTATTTGTATACTTTTACATATTTTTAAGCAGAAAAAAGACAAATGAACCAATTTTTATGGGGAAATTGTGTATATGAGCGATTATATGGGTAAATCGGGATTTCCCGCCAAAAGCGCGATGGGCACGCTGTCATTATTTTTCTAATTTAACAGACTATAGCCAGTTTTTACAATCAAATATGCATTAAAACTGTTCTTTTATGTATGAATATCTAGTTGCACATTAAAAACAAAATATTTCTTAAAAATCATTCGTCGGAGAAACATGAAGGTGTCCTCTTAGGTATTATGGGCCAAACTTTGTATGATATTGCTACACATAAAACCGTGTAGAATTCGAATCGGATGCTTTTATTTCTTGAATTTCTGCATTAAATCACGTTTTATTTCTTTATTTACTATTCTAATTGCATTCAAATGCATTATCTGTGATTTTCTTCTAATTAATGCGAGTTTACATACATGTAGGAAGATACATCCTACGGAGGGGGGTAGGGGTCCTAAATTTCTCATAAATGCTATAAAAACCTTGTAATTGTATCATATTTGCATGAATTATGTTCGTCATACAATAAACAATTTAAAATAAGTAGATACATGTACATAACATAGGGCTTTTTCTTCTGAGAACAGAATAAAAGAGAAAAACAAGATACATCAAAATGCGAATTTTGGCGCCTTTTTTCAAACCTGACGCACACGCATAAATCTCAAAAAACTCCCACACCATGTACAGTAGAAAACTGAAACTTCGCATAAATTTTATTTATATTAATACCTTTAATTTGCAGTAAAATTGAATTATTCAAAGGGGGGTTTATATATGTCTATAGGTTAGAGTCAACTAAAAGACCTGCTCCAATTGGAGAAAAACCTGTAGGGTGAGAGGGCCTGTTATTTTAAATGTGACAGAAGATGTGATTTTCTTTTGGTTTATTGTTTGAATATGATATATATAAGTAAAAAATAATTGCAATTAAAATGTAAATGCCCGGATTTTTTCCCTAGCTCCCAATCCGATAAAGGTAAATTTTGAAAATTTACTGCAGGGTACCTTGTGACGCAAATAGCGCAAAAAAGAGCCGGTCATGCTATATTCTTTTACTTAGTTTCGTATAAAGTTTGAATCCACGAACAAATCAGTATATAACATGCATGGTCAGCAATGATGGTATAGAAGCTACACGGCATTTTGTTAACATTACGGCCTATGGAAAATTATTTAGTTGGCACTGACCTACTGCTGTAGCAGCCTGTGTAGGCTGTACTACAGTATATGGGTGCGTAGATAAAGGGTGCCTTTTCTCAGCAGGTAAGACTAATAAAATCATAAAAAATACATTATATCGACAGAATAAATACTAGATTCACATACCAAGTACAGATCAATAAAGAAAATTCTAGAACTAATCAAATTCTGAGGAAAAACATATCGTTAGAAACGACACGAATTTTTTTATAAACGAGGAAACAAAGCAGGAATTCTATTCCCCAACAAGATACGTATCTAAAATTCCGGAATCTCGTGTGCGTAGATTTACTGTAACGTAATTTTGACTAGATTCAAATGAAAATATCATTCGATAGATTTCGCTTCTGCAGTCGTAAACAGTCACTAAGTGGCTGCCTATTTTTCAGTTTTTTTTGCAAATAAAATTTGTAATAGATGAAATATTTGATCGAAACCAAGGACTTATAAACAGAAGGATTCGCAACTCTCTACACCGCCTTGAGAATAGTAACGAAAACTCGCGTGTAACGAGATCTGAACGAGATCAAAACATTGCCCAGTCCTATCCGAGAAGGGTGATCAAATAACATGATTTTCTCAAGCATCACACAATAAACATATAAAATATTGATACGTACATGTAGAAAAAACCTTACTGTTTCAATAAATACCAATTTTATCAAAATATATTGATATATTGTTATAATATCTAGCTTCAAAGCGGAGCCTTGACATTCGCCGTTATGACCCAGATATCGTCAAAGAGAGTAAAATAGGCATATGCTCTGTCCCATTTTCTTCGTCATTACTAGACTTACACATAAAATATTGGTGGCAAATCGAAAATGAAAACCTAGTGCGTGCATTAGAACCAATTTTGATTAATTTATTTGACGATTTCATCATATACCGGAGGTTCAAAAATAGAGGTTTTCACTCTTCGGTATGCCCGGACATTTTCTGAAAGAGGTAAACAGCCCAACGCTCTGACCCATTTTCTCAAACTAGACAAGATTTACATATGAAATATTGTTATCAAAATAAAGACTAAAACCTAATGTGTGCATTAGGACCAATTTTGTTTAATAAATTGGATAATTTTATTGTTTTTCGGGGCTTCGAAAATGGTTGTTTCCACTCGTCGGTACGCGCGGCCATTTTCTGAAAGAGGTAGACAGCCCAACGCTCTGACCCATTTTCTCAAACTAGACAAGATTTTCATATAAAATATTGTTATCAAAATAAAGACTAAAACCTAAAGTGTGCATTAGGACCAATTTTATTTAATTAACTCGACAATTTTATTGTTTTACAGGGCTTCGAAAATGGGTGTTTTCACTCGTCGGTACGCGCGGCCATTTTCTGAAAGAGGTAGATAGCCCAACGCTCTGACCCATTTTCTCAAAGTAGACAAGATTTACATATGAAATATTGTTATTAAAATAAAGATTAAAACCTAAAGTGTGCATTAGGACCAATTTTATTTAATTAATTCGACAATTTTATTGTTTTACAGGGCTTCGAAAATGGGTGTTTTCACTCGTCGGTACGCGCGGCCATTTTCTGAAAGAGGTAGATAGCCCAACGCTCTGACCCATTTTCTCAAACTAGACAAGATTTACATATGAAATATTGTTATTAAAATAAAGACTAAAACCTAAAGTGTGCATTAGGACCAATTTTATTTAATTAATTCGACAGTTTCATTGTTTTACGGGGCTTCGAAAATGGGTGTTTTCACTCGTCGGTACGCGCGGCCATTTTCCCAAAAGACGTAGGCAGGTCAACGCTCTGACCCGTTTTTCTCAAACAAGACACGATAAACACAAGGAATATTGTTATCAAAATAATTAATAAATTCTCATGCGTGCATTAGTACCATTTTCATTTCATTATACCGAATATTAATAAGAATACAAGACTTTGAAAATGGGGATGTTTACGATCACCTGTTTACCACGGCCTGTAACGAAGAAGGTAAACAAGCCATCTAAAAACCATTTTTTCTGTTTTATCTGTTTACAAGTCCTTGATTTTATAAAGTATCTATGAAAAGTTGTTTTTAAAATAAAGTTGGACTTTTTTGTATCTGATATAATTATTTTTCATGTATAGATGTTGATAATTGACCATAATATAACTGCCTCAGATATAAGGGATCTCGACGCAAGTTCGCCCTCGCCATTACGACTACGAGTACGACGTGACCTAAATAAATAGGCCCGATTTAATTTACCAATTTCTCGACTATATTAAGACGTAATATCAAAATATTGGTACCAAAATGATCAGGATAATTTATTCTACTTATTCAAGTCGTTTTTATATTGTCATAATTAACATATTTAGGGCATTCATGGTTTTGAATATCACAACCCTAACATCTCGTTGCCTAATTTGCATATCAAAAGGGCACGCGAGATGTTAACGGGAAAAGACGAGATTCCAATCCTTCTGTTTATAAGTCCTTGTCGAAACTTTGTATGTACAATGGTGTACCCTTATCACACCGGATTATATATGATTTTCTCTGAAAAATTTGATTAATTTGTTTTTATAGTGTCTTAAAGTGTGACTGAAATTGGACACTTTTCGCAAGACTGCAGGACCAGTTACCGCCTATTTGGCTTCTGTTTCTGTAAACTGAAATATTTTGTTCCAGTGCTTTCACAGTAATAAATCATTAATGTAATCTTCACTTGATAGTATGGTGTCTTTTTTTATGAAAAAATCTCAAAGCAAACGACCACATTGGTAGATTGAATACACCTACCCTCTCCCCAACCCCAGAATTCATGTCAATAATCCTCTTCTTGTTATTTTAACAAATCTAGCGATCTGATGAGATAATTTTTTCATAATCAGGAAAATATAAGTCTAAAAGCCGTCTGACATCACAAAGTTTCATGTCATTATTTCAACCCTAAGTCCCTCTAAAATGCAGTAGGCGGTATTTGTCCTGGGCGGCCACTTGTCCTCGACCAGTAAACGTTTCTATAAATGCGGTAGTCGGTACACAGGGGCTACAGTACACAAATAGTATACAGAAAAAAAAAAATCCCCCTCCCCTCCACTTAAATAAAGTTATAATACATAAACATGTTTTGTTTATATATTATAAGTGGAGGGGGGGAGGTATTTATTCTGTACCCTTTGTGTACTGTAGCCCCTGTGGTCGGTGCACGCAATCAAACTTTATAGACTAAACAAGTTTTAGGTGGACCATATTCCCCATGTTAATTTTTCCTGTGACGTTATGACGTTGTCCATAGGATCAATGTTAAACTCGGCGACGTCATGCTAAAATTTAACGTTGAAACGCCCGATCTAAGAAGTATTTTGTCTGTATAATTTCACTGATTGCATTTTATTTTGAAATCCTAAGACCATATATCATATCACAGTCGCTTGATCACAAACCCTTTCCTCAATACAAACCCTTAATTTACTACGGTCCACGGTTTTAAAAAACCTACTAACTTCTGCAAATGATGGCGTTATTTATCGTAAATCATATATGAAATTATAGAATGAAACCTTTATGGAGTTTAAACTCAGTGTATATGTGATATTGACTTACTATGAAAATATTGACCTGGGCTTCGCCTCGGTCAATGTTTTCATACTAAGGGGGCGACCTGTTGATCCTGGGGGGATGGGGAGGGGGTTGGCAAATATTTTCCGGGTCAGATTATTTATTTTCAATGCAGGGCCGGCTGGATTATTTATTTTCCAGTAACTCAAGGTCAGAATATTTATTTTCAACTTGTAACAATCCTGACAAGCAAAAAAAAAAAAAAAAAAAATAATAATAATAATTAAGTCTATATACATATGAATGTACATCTATCTACAGCATAATGGGAGAGGGGTATGCCAAAAAAGTTCTTGCCATGTCGATTACAAAAGTACGTAGTTGATGTGTAATGAACAGTAGGTATTCATATGAGACTTGAAGATTATCATATTTTTTAGAATATATATGCATTTTTGTTTTATACTCGCAATTGTAATCTGTGTTAATGTCTAAATAGCACTTGAGATATAAAATTTTGTGGAAGGGCGAGCGGAGCGACGTTTGACGTTATCACTTTACAGTGGGGGGTGGGTGGGGGGGATCTACATCAGTCGAACATGAATAAAGCCCCCTGAACACTTTCACGGATCGGGCCACGGATAGCTACGGATCGAGAAAAATTTTACATCCGTAGCTCGATCCGGCACCAGTCGTGACAAGTCATAGCTATCCTTGGCAATCCGTAGCTATCCGGGATGAGACAGAAATTTTTTGAACATTGACTCTCCTACGGATTGCTACGGCTAATCTACGGGTTGCTACGGATAGCCAAGGATTGTGTCTTATATTAACTTCAAATCTATTAGTTTTCTGTGCGTTTTCGGTCAAATTATGAGTTAATACTTCAACTATTCAATTTCAGGTAATGATTAAAGGCATGTATAAAACCTCAATACTGTTATAAAACAAGTGAGACCATCTCAATTTGAAAATATTCGGTGTTTTAGAAAAGAATTATGGTTTAAAAATACATGATAGGAAATTCAAGCCAGTCCTACCAATCCGTACTGAAGTCGTAGCTATCCTTGTGCGAATCGTGGATATCCGTACTCGAGTCGTGGTAATCCTTAGCAATCGATCGTACCTATCCGTATCTATCCGTACACGTGCCGTAGCAATCCGTAGCAATGTCGGGACGATATCCGTAGCAATCCTTAGCTATCCGTACTCGATTCGTAGCAACCCGTAGCAATCCGTACAGGAGTCGTAGGTTCATGGTTCATCGAACATTTTGCGTCCCGACTCGCCACGGAATTATACGATTTTTGGAGTCGTAGCGGAGTCGCGGCTCGATCTGTGAAAGTGTGAAGGGGGCTTAAACCTTATTAGGTCTTCCGACTTCCGTCGGAAGACCTATTGTTTTCGTAACCGTGGAAAATTGGATCAGCGATTTCTCAAGAACCCTGTAAGCTAGGACAATGAAAGTTCTCCAACGTTACGTTTGGAATAAAAGCTAGATTGGTCTTTTTTATTTTTGGTCTCTGTTATTTTTTTTATTATGTTTTTTAGTAGATTCAAATATTTGACGGGAGCGTCGAATTACTCAAAAGGACCGAAAATTTCATGTTTTGCTATTTGTAAGCTTAAATATCTCGTATTTTGCTATCTACAATTTCCATTCTTTTTGAAAGTCGACAGCCATGCAAGATATGAAATGCTAGATGCACACTGTAACGATTTATTACGATGACGTCCTTCACCGTCCTTCATATTTCCAAATTCAGAAGTTCATAGGAGGAAGACACTTTTTTGCTTATAATAGTAAACAAAAATTAAGCTTATGAAGTTTCCTAAAAATTTCAATATTATTGTTTTTTTATCCATATATCTGTCTTATATGTAGTCTTTCTGATTTTTCCTATCTCTTACTGTTGAAAAGATATGAGCATCGAAATTTTGAGTTGGGTATTTCGATACACCTTCACGCCAACAGATCGGGCGCACACTAAAATTGGTAGTCCGAGTCCGACTCGAGAAAAGCAGTGTTGAGATTTTCAAATTCCGATTTCACGGCAATGATGAATATGCATTTCATAAATACATTTCGATATACACAATTTGATTTTAAAACAGTTGATTAATTTAGAAGAGATCAGCTACAAACCAGAATTTACACACAAAAAGTGGTAGTTTGATTCCGATTTCTAACCTACAAACCTGTTTCTAAACTTCAATAACTATATTTTGAACATCAAGTTTAATTTCTAATTCTAGCAAACGTTCGAACATAATTTTCGGTTGGTTTATTTACAAATTGATGAACAATTTCTCCAACATTCTTCCCTCTCCTCGTTTTTCGAAAACAGTTCTGTTTATATTGAACGATGTCGCCATGATGGAAATTCAAAATAAACTTTGAAAAAAGGGAAGGGGGGGGTCCAAATTTGAACCTGCACAGCGAGAACCTCATGGTATTTATATATATATATTGAACGTAACTTGTTATTACCATTTCTCTTCTCAAGAAAATTGATTCTACAGCTACGAGCTCGCCTTTTTTATGGGGGAAGGGGGCAGGAAGAATTTGCAAAAAAAAATCCCGGCTCTGAAAAATGCTGAAAAAAATATTCCGGCCCAAAGGGCCGGCAATTTTTTTTTCCTGGACCATGCAAAAGTAAGGATACATTGCATGATATGGAAATTTTTGCTGGCCCTTTGTGCCAGACAATTTAAAGTCAAAAAATTAATTAATATAAATACAAACTGTTCACATAGCTGTATCTACCAGAGACCTAATACGCATAGGCACAAAAATCTAGAAAAGGTTCTATTTAAACATCATACAATCTGTCTGAAATTCGCTAATTGCAAAGAGACATCTAAAGGAACGGTTATTAACTCATACTCTGTAACAGCGGGGAGTTTAACTTACACAGACATTCACAACATTTGACAATTTGTTTAAATCCGGCCCAAAGAACCGGCGAAAATTTTTCTCCGACTCTGGTAATGGCTGAAAAAAATGGCCTGCTCAGAAAATTGCTGAAAAATTTTTACCGGCTGGCAAAAGAATTCCTAACCCCCCCCCCCCACAAAAAAAAATCAAATGGTTGCTCACCAACAATTATCGGTTTGAAAATTTAATGTTACTGCTATTTGAAAACTTAAATATATAATATAAATACATGTAATGTGACGTCCTTCATATTTCCAACTCAAAAATTGTATAGGAGGAAGACACTCTTGTTGCAACCGCAACAAGAAACCTTTCTAGTTTTAGATTTCCATCCGAAATGTAGAGACGAAAGACGAAGGGTACCTGTAAAGTGCGAAACGAAACAAAAACAAAACAAAACGAAACGAAATAGATCAAAACGAAAAAAAAACATATATCTTAAAGAACTTAGAGAAAAAGCCATATAGAATGAGAAATGCCGCCGAGACCGATTACGCAAAATCAAGATCTGCATTTTGATATTTCAGTTCTAGATAGTGACTTGAGGATTTCTTGAAAAAGTAAAAATTGACGTTTAAAACATAAATGTTATGGTAAATACCATAGTATTGCATTTGAGATTAATAAATTGGGGAGAGGAAAGATGATCTCGTCAAAGGCGGATGAAAAAAATCATTTAGCAGGTAGGAGTCTAGTACAGAAAAGACGGGACTGTTCAATTCTGAATTTAAAAAAAAACTTTATCAAGAAAAATTAGGGGGGAGGATTAGCATTTTTTGCTTGAAAAGGGATAGCAATTTTGTCCTGAAATGTGCTCCCCCGATATATATTTGTATTACGGTCTTATAACTAGGTCATGCATGTATCCTCTCCCCCTTAGCCCACGAGAATACATCTATGGCATTTAACATTAAATTTTATGTTTTTAAAGGTCGACTTCGACTATTTCAAGATACTCTCTACCACTAAAATTTATGGACATGCAGATATTTGTTCTCATCAATGATTTCTGTTTATCTTTTTTTTTTCCAAGTTCTTTTTTAAGTTTAATGCTTTGCTTCGTCTCGTTTCGTTTCGCACTTAAACGAAGGACCTACCTTGCGGAAATTGTCTGTTATTAGGTCTTCCGACTTTCGTCGGAAGACCTATTGTTTTCGTAACCGTGGAAAATTGGATCAGCGATTTCTCAAGAACCCTGTAAGCTAGGACAATGAAAGTTCTCCAACGTTACGTTTGGAGAAAAAGCTAGATTGGTCTTTTTTATTTTTGGTCTCTGTTATTTTTTTTTTTTTTTTTTTTTTATCATGTTTTTTAGTAGATTCAAATATTTGACGGGAGCGTCGAATTACTCGAAAGGACCGAAAATTTCATGTTTTGCTATTTGTAAGCTTAAATATCTCGTATTTTGCTATCTACAATTTCCATTCTTTTTGAAAGTCGACAGCCATGCAAGATATGAAATGCTAGATGCAACACTGTAACGATTTATTACGATGACGTCCTTCACCGTCCTTCATATTTCCAAATTCAGAAGTTCATAGGAGGAAGACACTTTTTTGCTTATAGTAGTAAACAAAAATTAAGCTTATGAAGTTTCCTAAAAATTTCAATATTATTATTTTTTATCCATATATCTGTCTTATATGTAGTCTTTCTGATTTTTCCTATCTCTTACTGTTGAAAAGATATGAGCATCGAAATTTTGAGTTGGGTATTTCGATACACCTTCACGCCAACAGATCGGGCGCACACTAAAATTGGTAGTCCGAGTCCGACTCGAGAAAAGCAGTGTTGAGATTTTCAAATTCCGATTTCACGGCAATGATGAATATGCATTTCATAAATACATTTCGATATACACAATTTGATTTTAAAACAGTTGATTAATTTAGAAGAGATCAGCTACAAACCAGAATTTACACACAAAAAGTGGTAGTTTGATTCCGATTTCTAACCTACAAACCTGTTTCTAAACTTCAATAACTATATTTTGAACATCAAGTTTAATTTCTAATTCTAGCAAACGTTCGAACATAATTTTCGGTTGGTTTATTTACAAATTGATGAACAATTTCTCCAACATTCTTCCCTCCCCTCGTTTTTCGAAAACAGTTCTGTTTATATTGAACGATGTCGCCATGATGGAAATTCAAAATAAACTTTGAAAAAAAGGGAAGGGGGGGGGGTCCAAATTTGAACCTGCACAGCGAGAACCTCATGGTATTTATATATATATATATTGAACGTAACTTGTTATTACCATTTCTCTTCTCAAGAAAATTGGTTCTACAGCTACGAGCTCGCCTTTTTTTATGGGGGAAGGGGGCAGGAAGAATTTGCAAAAAAAAAATCCCGGCTCTGAAAAATGCTGAAAAAAATATTCCGGCCCAAAGGGCCGGCAATTTTTTTTTTCCCGGACCATGCAAAAGTAAGGATACATTGCATGATATGGAAATTTTTGCTGGCCCTTTGTGCCAGACAATTTAAAGTCAAAAAATTAATTAATACAAACTGTTCACATAGCTGTATCTACCAGAGACCTAATACGCATAGGCACAAAAATCTAGAAAAGGTTCTATTTAAACATCATACAATCTGTCTGAAATTCGCTAATTGCAAAGAGACATCTGAAGGAACGGTTATTAACTCATACTCTGTAACAGCGGGGAGTTTAACTTACACAGACATTCACAACATTTGACAATTTGTTTAAATCCGGCCCAAAGAACCGGCGAAAATTTTTCTCCGACTCTGGTAATGGCTGAAAAAAATGGCCTGCTCAGAAAATTGCTGAAAAATTTTTACCGGCTGGCAAAAGAATTCCTAACCCCCCCCCCCACAAAAAAAAATCAAATGGTTGCTCACCAACAATTATCGGTTTGAAAATTTAATGTTACTGCTATTTGAAAACTTAAATATATAATATAAATACATGTAATGTGACGTCCTTCATATTTCCAACTCAAAAATTGTATAGGAGGAAGACACTCTTGTTGCAACCGCAACAAGAAACCTTTCTAGTTTTAGATTTCCATCCGAAATGTAGAGACGAAAGACGAAGGGTACCTGTAAAGTGCGAAACGAAACAAAAACAAAACAAAACGAAACGAAATAGATCAAAACGAAAAAAAAACATATATCTTAAAGAACTTAGAGAAAAAGCCATATAGAATGAGAAATGCCGCCGAGACCGATTACGCAAAATCAAGATCTGCATTTTGATATTTCAGTTCTAGATAGTGACTTGAGGATTTCTTGAAAAAGTAAAAATTGACGTTTAAAACATAAATGTTATGGTAAATACCATAGTATTGCATTTGAGATTAATAAATTGGGGAGAGGAAAGATGATCTCGTCAAAGGCGGATGAAAAAAATCATTTAGCAGGTAGGAGTCTAGTACAGAAAAGACGGGACTGTTCAATTCTGAATTTAAAAAAAAACTTTATCAAGAAAAATTAGGGGGGAGGATTAGCATTTTTTGCTTGAAAAGGGATAGCAATTTTGTCCTGAAATGTGCTCCCCCGATATATATTTGTATTACGGTCTTATAACTAGGTCATGCATGTATCCTCTCCCCCTTAGCCCACGAGAATACATCTATGGCATTTAACATTAAATTTTATGTTTTTAAAGGTCGACTTCGACTATTTCAAGATACTCTCTACCACTAAAATTTATGGACATGCAGATATTTGTTCTCATCAATGATTTCTGTTTATCTTTTTTTTTTTCCAAGTTCTTTTTTAAGTTTAATGCTTTGCTTCGTCTCGTTTCGTTTCGCACTTAAACGAAGGACCTACCTTGCGGAAATTGTCTGTTATTAGGTCTTCCGACTTTCGTCGGAAGACCTATTGTTTTCGTAACCGTGGAAAATTGGATCAGCGATTTCTCAAGAACCCTGTAAGCTAGGACAATGAAAGTTCTCCAACGTTACGTTTGGAGAAAAAGCTAGATTGGTCTTTTTTATTTTTGGTCTCTGTTATTTTTTTTTTTTTTTTTTTTTTTTATCATGTTTTTTAGTAGATTCAAATATTTGACGGGAGCGTCGAATTACTCGAAAGGACCGAAAATTTCATGTTTTGCTATTTGTAAGCTTAAATATCTCGTATTTTGCTATCTACAATTTCCATTCTTTTTGAAAGTCGACAGCCATGCAAGATATGAAATGCTAGATGCAACACTGTAACGATTTATTACGATGACGTCCTTCACCGTCCTTCATATTTCCAAATTCAGAAGTTCATAGGAGGAAGACACTTTTTTGCTTATAGTAGTAAACAAAAATTAAGCTTATGAAGTTTCCTAAAAATTTCAATATTATTATTTTTTATCCATATATCTGTCTTATATGTAGTCTTTCTGATTTTTCCTATCTCTTACTGTTGAAAAGATATGAGCATCGAAATTTTGAGTTGGGTATTTCGATACACCTTCACGCCAACAGATCGGGCGCACACTAAAATTGGTAGTCCGAGTCCGACTCGAGAAAAGCAGTGTTGAGATTTTCAAATTCCGATTTCACGGCAATGATGAATATGCATTTCATAAATACATTTCGATATACACAATTTGATTTTAAAACAGTTTATTAATTTAGAAGAGATCAGCTACAAACCAGAATTTACACACAAAAAGTGGTAGTTTGATTCCGATTTCTAACCTACAAACCTGTTTCTAAACTTCAATAACTATATTTTGAACATCAAGTTTAATTTCTAATTCTAGCAAACGTTCGAACATAATTTTCGGTTGGTTTATTTACAAATTGATGAACAATTTCTCCAACATTCTTCCCTCCCCTCGTTTTTCGAAAACAGTTCTGTTTATATTGAACGATGTCGCCATGATGGAAATTCAAAATAAACTTTGAAAAAAAGGGAAGGGGGGGGTCCAAATTTGAACCTGCACAGCGAGAACCTCATGGTATTTATATATATATATATTGAACGTAACTTGTTATTACCATTTCTCTTCTCAAGAAAATTGGTTCTACAGCTACGAGCTCGCCTTTTTTTATGGGGGAAGGGGGCAGGAAGAATTTGCAAAAAAAAAATCCCGGCTCTGAAAAATGCTGAAAAAAATATTCCGGCCCAAAGGGCCGGCAATTTTTTTTTTCCCGGACCATGCAAAAGTAAGGATACATTGCATGATATGGAAATTTTTGCTGGCCCTTTGTGCCAGACAATTTAAAGTCAAAAAATTAATTAATACAAACTGTTCACATAGCTGTATCTACCAGAGACCTAATACGCATAGGCACAAAAATCTAGAAAAGGTTCTATTTAAACATCATACAATCTGTCTGAAATTCGCTAATTGCAAAGAGACATCTGAAGGAACGGTTATTAACTCATACTCTGTAACAGCGGGGAGTTTAACTTACACAGACATTCACAACATTTGACAATTTGTTTAAATCCGGCCCAAAGAACCGGCGAAAATTTTTCTCCGACTCTGGTAATGGCTGAAAAAAATGGCCTGCTCAGAAAATTGCTGAAAAATTTTTACCGGCTGGCAAAAGAATTCCTAACCCCCCCCCCCCCCCCCCACAAAAAAAAATCAAATGGTTGCTCACCAACAATTATCGGTTTGAAAATTTAATGTTACTGCTATTTGAAAACTTAAATATATAATATAAATACATGTAATGTGACGTCCTTCATATTTCCAACTCAAAAATTGTATAGGAGGAAGACACTCTTGTTGCAACCGCAACAAGAAACCTTTCTAGTTTTAGATTTCCATCCGAAATGTAGAGACGAAAGACGAAGGGTACCTGTAAAGTGCGAAACGAAACAAAAACAAAACAAAACGAAACGAAATAGATCAAAACGAAAAAAAAACATATATCTTAAAGAACTTAGAGAAAAAGCCATATAGAATGAGAAATGCCGCCGAGACCGATTACGCAAAATCAAGATCTGCATTTTGATATTTCAGTTCTAGATAGTGACTTGAGGATTTCTTGAAAAAGTAAAAATTGACGTTTAAAACATAAATGTTATGGTAAATACCATAGTATTGCATTTGAGATTAATAAATTGGGGAGAGGAAAGATGATCTCGTCAAAGGCGGATGAAAAAAATCATTTAGCAGGTAGGAGTCTAGTACAGAAAAGACGGGACTGTTCAATTCTGAATTTAAAAAAAAACTTTATCAAGAAAAATTAGGGGGGAGGATTAGCATTTTTTGCTTGAAAAGGGATAGCAATTTTGTCCTGAAATGTGCTCCCCCGATATATATTTGTATTACGGTCTTATAACTAGGTCATGCATGTATCCTCTCCCCCTTAGCCCACGAGAATACATCTATGGCATTTAACATTAAATTTTATGTTTTTAAAGGTCGACTTCGACTATTTCAAGATACTCTCTACCACTAAAATTTATGGACATGCAGATATTTGTTCTCATCAATGATTTCTGTTTATCTTTTTTTTTTCCAAGTTCTTTTTTAAGTTTAATGCTTTGCTTCGTCTCGTTTCGTTTCGCACTTAAACGAAGGACCTACCTTGCGGAAATTGTCTGTTATTAGGTCTTCCGACTTTCGTCGGAAGACCTATTGTTTTCGTAACCGTGGAAAATTGGATCAGCGATTTCTCAAGAACCCTGTAAGCTAGGACAATGAAAGTTCTCCAACGTTACGTTTGGAGAAAAAGCTAGATTGGTCTTTTTTATTTTTGGTCTCTGTTATTTTTTTTTTTTTTTTTTTTTTTATCATGTTTTTTAGTAGATTCAAATATTTGACGGGAGCGTCGAATTACTCGAAAGGACCGAAAATTTCATGTTTTGCTATTTGTAAGCTTAAATATCTCGTATTTTGCTATCTACAATTTCCATTCTTTTTGAAAGTCGACAGCCATGCAAGATATGAAATGCTAGATGCAACACTGTAACGATTTATTACGATGACGTCCTTCACCGTCCTTCATATTTCCAAATTCAGAAGTTCATAGGAGGAAGACACTTTTTTGCTTATAGTAGTAAACAAAAATTAAGCTTATGAAGTTTCCTAAAAATTTCAATATTATTATTTTTTATCCATATATCTGTCTTATATGTAGTCTTTCTGATTTTTCCTATCTCTTACTGTTGAAAAGATATGAGCATCGAAATTTTGAGTTGGGTATTTCGATACACCTTCACGCCAACAGATCGGGCGCACACTAAAATTGGTAGTCCGAGTCCGACTCGAGAAAAGCAGTGTTGAGATTTTCAAATTCCGATTTCACGGCAATGATGAATATGCATTTCATAAATACATTTCGATATACACAATTTGATTTTAAAACAGTTGATTAATTTAGAAGAGATCAGCTACAAACCAGAATTTACACACAAAAAGTGGTAGTTTGATTCCGATTTCTAACCTACAAACCTGTTTCTAAACTTCAATAACTATATTTTGAACATCAAGTTTAATTTCTAATTCTAGCAAACGTTCGAACATAATTTTCGGTTGGTTTATTTACAAATTGATGAACAATTTCTCCAACATTCTTCCCTCCCCTCGTTTTTCGAAAACAGTTCTGTTTATATTGAACGATGTCGCCATGATGGAAATTCAAAATAAACTTTGAAAAAAAGGGAAGGGGGGGGGGTCCAAATTTGAACCTGCACAGCGAGAACCTCATGGTATTTATATATATATATATTGAACGTAACTTGTTATTACCATTTCTCTTCTCAAGAAAATTGGTTCTACAGCTACGAGCTCGCCTTTTTTTATGGGGGAAGGGGGCAGGAAGAATTTGCAAAAAAAAAATCCCGGCTCTGAAAAATGCTGAAAAAAATATTCCGGCCCAAAGGGCCGGCAATTTTTTTTTTCCCGGACCATGCAAAAGTAAGGATACATTGCATGATATGGAAATTTTTGCTGGCCCTTTGTGCCAGACAATTTAAAGTCAAAAAATTAATTAATACAAACTGTTCACATAGCTGTATCTACCAGAGACCTAATACGCATAGGCACAAAAATCTAGAAAAGGTTCTATTTAAACATCATACAATCTGTCTGAAATTCGCTAATTGCAAAGAGACATCTGAAGGAACGGTTATTAACTCATACTCTGTAACAGCGGGGAGTTTAACTTACACAGACATTCACAACATTTGACAATTTGTTTAAATCCGGCCCGAAGAACCGGCGAAAATTTTTCTCCGACTCTGGTAATGGCTGAAAAA
Source organism: Pinctada fucata (assembly GCA_028142955.1). Classification (NCBI taxonomy): domain Eukaryota; kingdom Metazoa; phylum Mollusca; class Bivalvia; order Pterioida; family Pteriidae; genus Pinctada; species Pinctada fucata. The sequence continues at coordinate 46,843,101 of AP027104.1, read as the reverse complement.
TATGGCCTGCTCAGAAAATTGCTGAAAAAATTTTACCGGCTGGCAATAGAATTCTTGCCCCCCCCCCCCCCCCCCCCCCAAATCAAATGGTTGCTCACCAACAATTATCGGTTTGAAAATTTAATGTTACTGCTATTTGAAAACTTAAATATATAATATAAATACATGTAATGTGACGTCCTTCATATTTCCAAACCAAAAATTGTATAGGAGGAAGACACTCTTGTTGCAACCGCAACAAGAAACCTTTCTAGTTATTGATATTTCACCAGTCTTAGATTAATGAAGCCAGGGAACATCATAATTTAGAGCATGCATGCAAGTATTTTAATTTGTATGATGAACAATTCCATGGTATAAACCGTATAACTAGGAGGTTCTTTGATAAAACTCGAAAAAATGTACGTTTTGTCAAATAAAACGGGAAATAGGTAAAAAAAAAAAAAAAAAAAGCGGAAACGCGAAAGTTTCGCGATATAATGATAAGGTGTGAGAATTGTTTTTATGGGTCATCGGAATCAAAAATTCGGGGCATATAGGTTTTGGTATGTCCGTCTATTTGTCTGGGTGCCTTCCTGTTTCTCCCACTTTTGTAAAAAATATATATTGAAGGTTGGAATTGAGGTGGGAAGAACAGGAATAATTACTTAGATAACGGGGTTGCTAGAATCACATAATTAACCAATTAACTAATTAGTACTGAAATTTTACCTGTATTTTGTGCAAGTTTACCTGAATTTTTCTTTATTTCTAGCTTATTATCAGCTCGTAGACGTACTTGTCTGTTTCTTTGTCTGTCTATCCGTGGCCAAAACTTTAACATTGAGCATAACTTTTGAATTGTAAGTGAAAGAGCTTTGGTATTTCACATGTGAATTCCTTGTGAAAAGACCTTCCCATTGACCTCGTGAACTTGATCTTGACCTTAGACCTTCTTTTCAAAAGCTTTAACATTGGGTATAACTTTTGATTGGTAAGTGATAGAGTTTAATTGATATCTTACATGTGTATTCTCTGTCACAAGATCTTTCCATTATTAATACCAAACATTTTCAATTACCTCATGGCCTTGACCTTTGACCTACTTTTCAAAAACTTTACCATTGTGCTTATTTTTGATTGATAAGTGATAGGGCTTTTGTAGTGATATTTCACAAATGCAATTTCTTATGACATGACTTTTCCATTGATACCAACGTTTTAGACTTCGTGATCCCGATTTTGGTCTTTGACCTCCTTTTTAAAAACTTTAACATTGGGCATTATTTTTGATTGGTAAGTGATTGAGCTTTGATATTTTACATTTGTATTTCCCGCGACAAGACCTTTCCATTGATACCAAATTTTTTGACCTGATTACCTTGACATTTGACCTACTTTTCAAAAAACTTAACATTAGGCATAACTTTTGATTGGTAAGTGAAGGGGCTTACCTCATATGTGTATTCTTTGTGAGATTTCCATTGATATCAACATTTTTTACCTCGTGACCTTGACCTTTCACTTACCTAACGATAATGGTGTTAATACTGAAAAGATGCCGACGGGGGCATTCGTGTTTCACAGGCAGTTTTTATTCTTTCTCAATATAACGTGTAAATTTCATGACATTACGTATATATACGCATATAGGATTCGGGTATCCATAACGGCCATTTTTAAATTAAGAGTTGATCATTGGACGGCATAAAAGGGGCACAAGTTCTATATCAACAGTTAAGAAAATCGTGTCGCAAACGGAATGGTCAAGTATGAGTGTCAGAAAAAAATAAAAGTCAAATGTCGAGAATGATATTCAGACTAATCAGAAATTGACCATTTATATATATATATATATATATATATATATATATATATATATATATATATATATATATATATATATATATATATATATATATATATATATATATATATATATATATAATCAATCTGAATCACTGCACGTGGTTCGGTATCGTGTTACATATATCACTGTCCATTTCCAAAATACGTAATATTAATTAATATTGCCATATTTGAAAAAAGATTGTTTAACAAAAAGTTATAATTTTTGAAAGATTAACCAGGTGCGTAGCCAGGCCTATACGCAAGTACAAAGACCTGTGCTTCCACATCGTTTTTCCAAAGAAAAAAAACAAACAAAACAAAAAAGCCAAAATAACAATAAAAAAAAAAAAAAAAAAAAAAAAAAACGCAATTTATAAGACAATGAGAGAGAAATGCACGAATGCTATCATCCTTGTTTCAGTTAATATGTTGAGATGCTGTCGTATGCATGTAAGGTCATGTTTACAAACTTATGGCATAAAAATTATGAATAAAAAAGTATCATTTCAAAACTGCCCTGTAAATATGTCAAATTCATTAGCTTCATGGACTCTTACCAGGCTTCAAATCGGTCCCCCAAAAACCCTGCCTGAAAAAGTCAGGAATGTATCAACTCCTTCTTCTCAAATGTGTTCAAAGATGTTCAGCTCTACATAAATTTATTTCAGATGCGCCACCTACGATGACTTTCGTTTTTTTAATGGCAATATCTCATGTATCTATAGATTTCATTCAATGATCTCGTTGTCTTCGTCTGTTTGTTCGCATGTTGTGATCAGCACAATTTAACATCCCCTCCAAAAAAAAAAAATTAAAATATGTTAAAAAATACGAACACGCGTAAAAAATCGTCGAGGATTTTCCTACGCAGATAAATAGATGAATCATTTCTTATAGAGCCAAGTGATCTGAACAAACCAACAGTATTATTTTTAGTAAGTTAACGTTGGAAAAATGGAAATATTCTCCAACAGTACAAGTCCAACAACATAACGCACGCACCAATA